>CM059217.1:27644398-27766898 GCA_030347435.1 Clarias fuscus
ACAACTATTCCTAAAGGTACAAGAAAGAAGCAAATTTTGCTTCTTTCTAAGCAAAATATAAAGAGATGGGGGGGGGGGGGGGGGGTCTCCACACTTTTACACAATACTGTAATTGAATAATTTATTTATTTAAATAAATAAATAAATAAATATATTTCACGAAATCATGACAGTAATGTTTTCATTTAGTCTGTTTCCTTACCTTGCCTTGGATTAGTGCACAATTGCTGTCTTAATGTGCCCTCCTGTGCGTGACACATTCAGCAAATAACTGAAGATTAAAGTCTAATAGAGAGCTAGAATATTAATTCACCTTGTTGTTGTTGTTTTTTTTTTTATATTAGAACATTAAAAGCTGAAAAAGGTGACCTTGAATGGAGCAGCATTCACAGTCCGGTCTTTCTACTAATCTGTATAAATTGTAGATCTTGTTGTCCTCACAGGCCAATAAAAAAATAAAAAATAAATCTTAGACTTGTACTTGGTTCACCACAGCCAAGCCTTGACCCATGATCATCACAGTGAGATCTTTTCCCACCTGCCCACTGGTGCACCGAAGCAGAGAAATACAGTAGCAGGTGCTTTGAGTCACACCTAAGCTGAAATCATGAACAAGGCATGGATGAAAGGACGACGTGGAGCTTACACAAAGCTGAATATCCCTCCTAATAAAAGCTGACATGAGCTCTTATGCAACAGTCTTTGTACTGTGTTCCTTATAGTGCCAGGTCAATGCACACATCTGGACCACTCAGCTGCTGCTACCTTCAACAAAGGGTGTTTCTCGTTCAATTTACATCCAGTACAGTACAACTATGAATGCTTAAGAAAGCACATAAATACAGTAGGAATCTCGACTCTTACTTTTCCATAGCCCAGCGATGAACCATGAGTATCATTCTGAAACACAAACATACCTGTCCAGTGAGGCAGCAAAAGAGAACTGAGTGAGAGCTGCTGCTTTGAGTCATACTTTAAACAAATCCCAAATGAAGGCCTGGCCAGACCAATGTGAGGCTTGGTGTCTTCCAGGGAATTTGTGTGTGTGTATTGCCCAGAGCAGCCTAACCCCTTCTTGCACCTCTCCAGGAGCACAAGGTGGGACATTTCACTCTTGTTCTGTCTCTTTACCAGATTTAGTGTCCCGCCAGGTTCCAGCAACCCTCAGCGTACCAGATGCATTCTCAATCCTTTGTACTCCCAGACACAGCGATGACCTCACCTCTAACCCATTGAGCCACCAATGCCTTCTCACGAGTAAAGCACCCATAACAACACCCATATACTGATATGCGCTTATAAAGAAAACATGCTCACCTACTGTAAACCAAGCCTTGAGCCAGGAATGTCAGACACATTTACCTGCTTTCTTGTCTACTGATCTGCCAACGCCTGCAGACAACTGTGCTTTCTTTTTCGTCAGTCAGGTTATTTTCTTACTGGCAAGTGCTTCAAGGCATCCCTTAGGTCAAACTCTCAATAAATTACTTAGAACGAAGACAGAGTGGTGTCAAGGACTTTGTGGGAAAGTATTTGAGGTTACTGATTCAAATCTCCGAGGTGAAATGAGCATGTGTTTAGCGGATTTGTAACTTGAGATCAGATACCCAGACAAAATAAGATCAGATAAGTCAGCTGTTTGTTTAGATAGTTGTCGGAGATGTTACTATGATGCAAGTGTGTACGTTTTCTAAGGAGAAAAAGGTCATCTTAGACACTAGTTGAAATAAAATAGCGTACAGTATTTATAGGTATATATCGTGGCAGTAATGAGAAAGAGAGAGAGAGAAATAAGGCTGGCCAGGTTTAATCAGATCCACTGTAGACTTGCCTCTTTCTCCCAATTGTCTTGACGTGGCCAGAGACAATTATAGTCTTCAGTGTCTCCACTGATGAGCCCTGTGCTGTTATTATGATTGAAGCAACAGGGCACATCATTTCCTTTCATCACATCCTTTCTGAAGTCTCTCGGCCAGCACCTGGTGTTACACAGCACACAATTAACTCTTTCAGTTCAAAGTTCCTTCAGTCCCTTTCCTCTAACACAGTGTTGAAATCTAATAATATACACAGTCAGGGACATTGCGTTTTAGAACAAAGATTCATATTTGATTCATTTGGCCCCTTTTTTGTGTGAATTTAAAAAGAAACACTCAAGATGTTAAAGCAAACTCCAGACTTTAATTCAAGGGGTTTAACAAAGGCGTGGCATTAAGCATTCAGCAATTACAGACACTAAACCCTTGGAATAGTCGTGCACAATGCCGCAAGAGGGTGCGGGCGAAATTCTGCTGCATTCCCCCTAATCCCTAGTATTAATTTGAAATTTGAATGTTCGAGACTCAGACACAGTCTCGGTGTTTAAGTCTAGGCTAAAAACCTATTTATTTCGTAAATAAATGTGCCTTAGGTAAAGGACCAGATCTGGGGGACTCATGGACGTAGAGTATTCTGGTGAACTGGTATGTTTAGATGCTGTCTTCCCCACTCTCATTGATCACTCAGGTTTGTTGACGGTGAAGTGATTGGTCGCTTTACATCTCAGCGAGCCCTCATGTCTGTGTTTCCTTCTGGCTCTCCTTTTCAGTTATGCTGTCATACATAGTTAGTCCTGCCGGAGTCCCTGCTTGCACTCTAACGATACATTCACATTATACATTGTTTGACTGTGACCATACCTGACTGTTATCTCTCCTTCTCTTCTTCTCTTCTTCTCTCTCTCTCTCTCCCTGTCTTTCTGTCAAGCTATACATGTCGCTCCTGAGCTGCTAGTGATCCCGAGCCCCTCTGCCCCCTGGATCTGTCTGACTCGTCCTGGTGTTCCGCTTCTGGTTGGAGATCTCGTCGCATGGACGCCCCGTGCGGTCTGCTTGGGATGCGTGTGGTGAATGGGGACGGTTCCACTTTTCCACGAAGACGGTCCTGTCCTCGGCTGATGCAGACAGCTGTTCTCTGAGGACTTGTGACTTCAATCGCTCGATAGTTCATGACTGGAGTTTCCTACAGTCTACCTGAGCCTCCAATAACGAACTGGACTCAATTTTAAACACATCTCCTGTTACACTGAACTTCCAATCTCACACAGTATGATGCAGATGAATCCCTGCTATCCGTTTTACCCAAATGAGGATGGGTTCCCTGCTGAGTCTGGTTCCTCTCAAGGTTTCTTCCTATTACCTCAGGGAGTTTTTCCTTGCCACTGTCGCCATCGTCCACGGCTTGCTCATCAGGGACATTCACATCTCATACAAACTTAAATAATTCTTTTGATTGTGTAAAGCTGCTTTGTGACGATGTCAATTGTTAAAAGCGCTATACAAATAAAGTTGAATTGAATTGAATTAATCCCCCAACCTCGCACCCAGTGACTTCTTCCTCTTCCATCACTTGAAGAAACCACTTCACGGCAGGTGTTTCAGAGATGATGATGAGGTTACCGAGGTGGAACATTGCCTCAAGAAAATGGCCAAAAAGAAGGCTGCTTCAAAGACAGTCTCCACCAGCTCATCCATTGTTTGCAGAAGTGTCACCTTAGGTGGAGGATATGTAGAGACCAAAGTTTGTTTTGATTACATTATGTTTTCTTAGAAATAATGATCATTTTGTGACCACCCCTCTTAAGGATTGCCTTTAATACTTGGATGAGCATCATTTGCAGTCCATGACTGCCTCTAGGACCCATGGACATGACCAAATACAGTATCCTCCCTCGAGATGCTTTGCAGCTGTTACTTGTTTTAAAGTCTTTCTAACTTCGGCCTTTTCATAAGTAATTGAAGGGCAGGTTATATTGGGTTGAGATCAGGTGACTGACTTGCCCAGTGAAAAATATCCCGTTCCTTTGCCTGTAGAAACTTTTAGGAAGTTTTTAACTGTATGTTTTGGGTCATTATCCATCTGTAATGTGACGCACCTTCTATCAGTGGCTAAATTTGGCTGAATCTAGGCAAAGAGTTATAGATTCAGCATACACTTCGGTATTTATCCTGCTACCTATTCCAGCAGTCACAGCATTAGTAATCACCAGTGACCTGGTTCTATTGACGGCCATATACAGTACACGGGACATACATCTGCTTGTCAGCCATTTGTTCCATTTTTATGAGCCGACCAAAATATGAGTGTGTATGAAAATGGATGTAACTCTGAATGGTTACAGCTTGTCTTTTGTCATTTAAAAGCTGAAAGTCTTGCCATCATATTGAGTGTTTCTTTTCCAATTTAATGTGCTGGGGTACAGAAGCCAAATGATGACAAGACAAAAAAAAAAACTTCATAAATAAAAAAGTACCTTTGTTCCAAATGTTATGGACCTGATTGTATGAGTGTAGTAAGAGTTTTATATACGTGATGTGAATGGCTGTATCCTTTGTATTTATTGGTGATGTGACTGCTGGAAAAAATGCAGCCTGATGAATATGTGGACAAGTGTATATAGGGCTACAGTACAGTATATTATCAGCTCAGCCAAATGCTTCAAAACTCATTGGAGGGCATTTCACAGTGCAGATGGACCCGTCTGCAATAAAGACCTGGCAGAGCATTACTAGAGAAGAGAACCAGTGTCTGGAGATGTCTGGGGGTTCCATGCTGTCGTTACCTAAGGATTTGCAATTTCACATTGTGAAGTATCTGACATGTTGAAGAGGTATTTAAAAACCTGGTCAGGTGTTACCTTCTGGAACATCTTGAACCAGATCTGTGAAGCAACATGGGATGTTAACACAATTCTTCACACAACACACACATTGATCACTGCAGGAGAGTGCTGTAAGTTACATTTCTCACAAAGAACAAGTCTGCCATGGTTTGCCTTAGAGAGTCACTCTTCACCCTCCATATCTTAGCTATGTTCCATGCCACAGTGCACATAAACAGTACTCCCTGCTCCCTGTTCGGGAAATGTCAGTTAAGAGAATCTTTGCTTGACAAAATTCCTCCATTCTGAACACCCTGCAATGTTACCAATGATACTGAATGTACAGTACATTGATCAGCCACTTCACTAGGTGTACAGCCTATTAATGCAAATATTGAATCAGCTAATCACATGCCAGCAATTCATTACATTTAGGCATGTAGTCATGGTCTGGATGATCTGCTGAAGTTCAAACCAAACATCAGAATGGGGAAGAAAGGTGGATTTATGTGACTGTGAACCTGTCATGGTTGTTGGTACCAGACAGGCTGGTCTGAATATTTCAGAAACTGTTGATCTACTGGGATTTTCACAAACAACCATCTCCAGGGTTTGCAAAGAATGGTCTGAAAAAGAGAAAATATCTAGTGAGTGGCAGGTCTCTGGGTGAAAATGCCTCGTTGATGACAGAGGTCAGTGGGAAATGGCTATCAGACTGGTCCGAGCTGATAGAAAGTCAACAGTAACAGTGGGTGCCACTCCTGGTAGCTAGGAACAGGAAACGGAGGCTACAATTCACATGAACTCACCAAGATTGAACAACAGAAGATTGGAAAAACGTTGCCTGGTTTAATGAATCTCGATTTCGGCTACAGCATTTGGATGATAGGCTCAGAATTTGGTGTAAACAACATGAAAGCATGGGTCCATCTTACTTATCTTACTTTCTTATCGTGGTGGGTCTTTTTGTGGCGCACTTTGGGCCCCTTTATACCAATTGAGCATCATTTAAATGCCACAGCTTACCCATATTGTTGCTGACATACATATCTTGACATTTAAGTTATTGGTGTTTCACCAAGTGATGGTCCATGATCTTGACAGTAAAACACACAATTGCTCGTACACCTGCCCATTGGGCTACAAGAGCAAGAGCAGCCAAGAGAAGGCCGTGGAGCTTGATCTTTAGTATTTTAATAAGAACTTGAAGCTGTATTGGGAAAACAATCAACACCTTCTGACCAATCAGAGTCAAAAAGATAACAGTGCTGCGGTATAAATCAAAGCATTGCGCTACTAGAAGCATTGTGTGATTTCCCATGATCCATCTCTGTCCTTCTGTCTGGGCAATGTCACCTCTGTTTATGCGATCCTGGCACATTGTTGGCAGGTTCGACTGAGTCAGAAGGTGTCACTTTAGTCCCAGCATCATGCCAGATGCTCCAATCAGCCCGATTATGTGGCACTCACAACTGCAAGTCGCTGGAGAGGACAGGGCACCTCTGGCACTTTCTGCTCCTAAACAAGGCATCTGGATATGTTAATCCATATAATACCTTGGAAAAGTGCATGACCTAAAACAAAACAAACAAAAACAATGCAGGGTTGTACAGTGCAAAAGTATCGGCACCTAGGAGAAAGAACGTTTCGGAAGTTTCTACTTGAAGCTAGTCATATTGCTGAATAGAGACTTGATGGCTAGCCTTTAGAGTAATCATATTGTAATGTTTTAAACCAATTATTAATATATTATATCATATAATATATATAATAACGAAACCTACTGTACACTAAACTAATTATAAGGGCATTAAAATGATGAAAGGCGATTTAACGATACAGGAGATACAGTTAAACTGTTTGACAAATATTTGAAAAAATTTTTGCTATTGGTAATATTATGCTAATATATACTTTATATTTCCAAGCAAACAATCTCACAGGCATTCTGTAACTACGAACCAAGTTATAAACCAGATTACTAATTTGTTTTGTGTGCCACTGCTTTTATAATGATCACCACACTGCTGTATAACTAAACAAAGGGTTATTATTATTTTAATAATAATATGTCCCATAAACTGAAACCTATAGCATCGTTTCAATGGCGGGGTTGTGCCGATCGTTTCAAAGTAACGGCTTTGCTTTATTTTTTTATGGTTCTTTTTTATTAGACGAGAATACTAAGCTGAGAGATTTGTGTCCAGGCTGTTATAATACACACTTCCCTTACAGAACTCAAACGTAATTTACATCTTCTCGTGTCCCATATTCTTCTGAGAAACCAGTGCATTATGGATTCTGCTTACACACAGAGGAATAATAATAAGAAGAAGAAGAAGACGAAAAAGAATGATGATCTGCATGGCTTCATGTTCACTCAGAAGAGATAATCTCTCAATAATAATATGTAAACTATTTATATAGCGCGTTTATGAATCTTAAAGTTGCCCAAATAGATGTTTTTTTTCCCCTATATTGAATGATAACTGGCTTGATAGAGCGAAAAAGATCTGAATCTGAGACACGTCACCTGTCTGTTGAACATGGCTCCATTTTTTTTTTATAAAGCTGTACACCTAAGAAGAGATTCTTTAAAAAAAAAAAAAAAATTTAAGGAATAAATCCAAAAGTCCCAGGAATCAAAGCTAAACGTGACAGAATGATATCTTAGAGTGTGAGAGCAGTGTAATTAGTTAGCTGTTGAGATTTGATGTCGCCCGTGTTGAAATCTCCAAGTATTGTACCTAGCAAAGACTTACATGCTGAGAGAGCTCTCGGAAGTTTAGGAAATTGTTCTCTAGGTCACCAGTAAGCAGCTAAAATATCCAATACAAATGGAGCAGTTATTCTCAGAAGTGTCGGGTCTATGCCATCAGTATTGCAAGTCTGTAAGGTGTATTATAGAGGGTTTCTGATTTTTCAAAAAAGAAAAAAAAAAACTGTGCAGTATGAAGATCTTGTGGCAGAGGAGTCCTTTTTAGACTAACACACATCAGTGCTTGCTGGTAAAGGCACTGTGTAAGTTCTGCCAAATTCCCTTCAGTGGTTTGGGAGGAGCTGTGGATAGCAGATACGACCCTTCCCTTTTTTTTACTAGGAAATATGAAAGTTCTAAGAAAGTTACAGATCTAGAGTGCGTCTATGTTGCTTTCTGAAAGGTACTGTATACTGTATTAGACATGGGGATCACTATCTATCGCCTGGCTTTGCTTGACCAATGACGTTGGAGACAACATATAGTGATCCCACAGTACAGTATGTGTCGCTTCTGCGGCGCAGGCAGGCGATATAAAAACCTTTAGCATGAAAATGCACAGATGCATCTAAATATTTACTAACATCATGAAATCCATATTCTAGGAATGTGCTTGTTAATAACACATCTCCCCCCACGGTACTGCATAGTGTACAGATGAATAATGCAACATAATAGGATCTTAAATTTTACAATGCAATAATAGTGACCAAGAGCTTTCCCCCACCGCCATAACTTCCGTGTTTTTTTATGAGAATGAGAACAAAAGTACGTTGCACTTTGAAATTGAAATGAATTGTATAATAAGCAAAAGACAATTGACATTTAACAAATAGATTACAGTTAAGGAAATGCAAGTACTGTACTGTACACATCAGACACTCTCACTTGTGAGCCTTATACAGGGACCATCGTCTAATCCAACAAGCAATCCAGATGTGACGGTGACAGGGATTAGTTCAACCCAGTGACTACTTAAGGAGGAAACCCAAAGAACAACAAAATGCCACAAACTACAGTACAAGCCAGACTGCAAACTCTGATTTCAGACCCAAGTCTAACATTAATTAAAACAAGAGCTCCACCTCATCCTCAGGCCACACATGCAAATCTTCGTATTGGTGGACCATGACAGTGACCAAGATAAAGCAGCTACTAAAGATGAATGGTTATATCAAAGTGTTGAGGGGGTTTGAAAAGGTTTGGAGAGTAGGTTTATACCTCGCCAACAGATGGCAGAACAAGTCTACACAGTCACAAAGAGCACTGACCTTCATAAGTCAGCGTGCTAAAAGACGTCATCCTGTGTGCATCCGGTGCCGTGCAACTGGTGCTACTCTGACCACGTGCGTTACAACATCTGTGATTTCATCAAAGACAGCAATTCAGAATAAAGTGAAATTCTGCGTGAATGCTGCAATGAGTCATTCGAGGTGTTTTGATTAGCACGCGCCCTTCAAGTGCAGAAGAACATCACTGTATGAGGACGAAAGATCAGGAAGACCTTCAACGACCTCAACCCCCAAAAACTATGCGGCAACTTTTGCATGATGATCGTCAGAGGACAATGCACAACATGCCGTGTCATACAAAACAGGCACGTGCGATTTTAACATGTAGCGGGTTACTGCCAAGTTCGTCCCCAGGCTGCTGACCCAGGAGCAGAAGGAACATCGCATCAAAGTCTGCCAAGAACTCCATCAGCATGCTGAGGATGACCTGACCTTCATGTTAAGGATCATTACTCTATGGAGCATAGAGAATTCGTCTGCAGGGGCCTTTTACCTCCTGGGTTGAGGGTTTGATTCCCACCTTGGGTCTGTGTGCATGGTGTTTGCATGTACTCCCCTTGCTTGGTGGGTTTCTTCCGGTTACTCCGGTTTCCTAGTCCAAAAACATGCAAATTTGGCTAATTTGCATTACAAATTTTCCATGTCACACATACAGTAAGCAAGTATGACAGTAAAAAAATACTAATTTATCTGAGATAACATCAGCACAGCACCATGACTTCAATTGAACGAAGATGGCAAATTTAGTCAGTAATAATGTCTCAGTGTACTAGAGAATGTAAACAGCGCTATAAGAGATGCAGAATTTTTAAACAGGAAATGCATTATAACATGCACTGCGATGCACGGCACCCTGGATGAATGATCCAGTCATGGGCGTTGTCATGTACCGTAATTGGCTTATTACCGCAGTTTTTTAAGCTGTAATAGCTAACGAAGCCTCCGCACGACATCCGTTTGCTCCACGATATCGTCATATTGTTTTACGGAATCCAACTAAATGTCATCTCAGAATAAAATATAATGAATCCTTCACCGTTACGGTTAATTAAATGAAATGAATGTAATTATTTAGCCAACTTCATTTGATGTAGATTTCTATCCTGGGTCTGGTACAGTATAACATGCATCACGTCTTTCCTGGAAAAGTCTCTTAGAAACGATGAAGAATAGTTAGATACATTTTAAAAAGGCGAAGGCTGAAATATATTATATGTTGTTGTTTTTTTTTAATAGAATAGAAGCTCGGGCAGTAGTGAAGGTGATACAAAAGTGTGCAAATTCTTTGAAGTTACTTTTAAATGCAGTGAGAGTTTACAGGTAGTTCGGAATGTGTGTGTGCGTGTGTGTGTGTGTGTGTGTGTATGTGGCCTATTCAGGTTTCTGTCTGTGTGTCAAAAAAAAAAAAAAAAAATCACAGCTTTAGGAAAAAAAAAATGCATGTTTATTAGTTCTCTCTTCACTGTCATTTAAGATTTTCAAAAATGTCACCTTGCTCAGCGGTCAAACTGTGAGGCGTTTTTATTATTCTCAACCCCGGGTTTGCGTGTTACCTTCGTGATGTTGAGGGAGTTTCAGATTTGTAATTGACCAAAGAAAAGATAGAAAGGGGGGGAAAAAAAACAGCTTTAATGCCGATGAATCAGTCGATCAGGATGAGAGAAAGCAAAACTTCTAAGTCTCATTGACAGCAGAGATTGAATTTCAGTACAAGGGCCCTTGAGGCAATGTTTAAAAAGGGAAAGAAAAAAAGAAAAAAACAGGCAGGTAGGACACAAAAGAAGGGGGACAAAAAATAAAAGAACTAATTTTCACCACTGGAAGCCTTTCACGCAAGCTTCGGTATTAGAGCGGCTTTTTAAACGCGTAACCTTTCATCTGAGTGGCTGGAGATCGGATCTGCTTTGACTCGTGAACCCTGCATGTGTGATTTTGTTTGCCGTCTCCAACTGCTGATGTTTCCAAGCTCTCAGACATGCAAATCGAGTACCTAAAGTTCAATTGGAATTCATTACAGGCAGCACCTTCAGCTGTAAACACAGATATTTTGCAACTATAAATCCAAATAGCCAAAAGGATGAATAGAGTAATGAATCGGATTCTAATTACAGAGTTACGTTTCTGGAATGTAATAAGTGAGAAATTGCATTTTCTATTAAATCCTGGAGTTTTATTAGCTCATTTGAGTGCAGGTGGGAATTTGAAAAATGTAGAAGTCGGAGGGAAAAAAATGTTCTAATGTTCGTGCGCGCGTGCGTTCTTTCCATCGCACCATGCACTCATTACTGTATGAAGACTGTTTCATTAGGCATAAGGACGAGCGAGAGAGAGAGAGAGAGAGAGAGACTGGCAAGGAAGCACTGTTTACAGCTGGTATTAATTGACAACATAATTGATAACAGGAACTTGTTTAACCACAAATAAATAATTGAAGCATGCTGCGTCCTCTTTAATTAATTACAAAATTGACAAATTGATGCGTTATGAAAGGAACAAAGCACCTCAGGGAGTGTTGTAATTGGAAAATGATCAACTTGGGCTGGTAACAGTGACTCTGGCTTGGTTGACGTGCCATAGCGCACCCACCCCGGGGTTGGTGTAACTGGACACCGGAGTTTCATTTGAGTTTATTAGCGTCTTCATTTATTAATCTTAATGAATAAAATATTTTGTGTGATCTTCGCTTACATGGCTTAATGTCTTTAATGAAAATTCAGATTGCCTCAAAGAAAGCCACAACATTCCTGTAACTGCATAGCAACAGTGGAGAAAACCATGTGTTTTTGTCTCAAAAACGCATTGGTAAAGGTTTGTAGGGAAAGGAATGTATGTAAGTAATACATATAATAATTGCGAAATAATTGTTAGTATTTATATGCAAGTATTACACAGATTATCATTACTGCAGCAATGATAGTAATATTGCAGTAATAGTTATCATTATTACAGTTGTACTAGTACGAGGTGGTATCAAGAAGTTTCGGAATTCATGTGTCACAAATCCGGTCGCAATCGCCATTCGTCCGCGCTCAGACCTCTTAAAACCTGGACTAGGTTGGTCTGTGGACCTCCCTCACCTTTTCCGGTCGTGAAGATGTTGAGCTCTTCACAGTGTGAAGAGACACCGTCTCAGGGCCGTACCAAGACACCCAAGTTGTGTCACCGGTAATGATCCTCGATGGGTCATCCATTGAGTTCTTGGCAGACTTCGGCACGGTATTCAATTGCTCCTGCAGTCTGGGGACGAACTTGGTAGCAACATGGCGCATGTTCCGTATGAGGCACCGACAATGGCAGCAATGTTGTGGATTGTTCTCTGACGATCATCGTGCACGAGTTGGGGGTTGAGTTTGTCGAGGGTCTTCCTGATCTCTTGTCATCTTCCAGTGATGTTCTTCCACCCTTGAAGTGCGTATTCCCAACAAAACACCTCGAACGATTCATTGCAGCATCGCCGTAAACTTGCCGAATCGCGTCGAACGTCTCTGCAGCAGGTTTGCTCAGCTTGACGCAGAATGTCGCTGTTACGTTCCAGAACATATTTGGATGGTTGTTTTGGTTGTCTGTTGCCCTTTTTCTTTTTTCCAGGGTTCTTAGTGGTTCCATCCATCGTTGCTGCTTCTGATTGGTTGGCTTAAGTTTCAGTATATCAACCAACCCCGTCATTCCACTCTTCTGATTGGCTGCTGCACATCTCATTACCTAAACCAATCCTGTCATTCCACTCTTCTGATTGGCTGCTGAACATCTTGGTACTTCAACCAATCTTCATCCACCAGCTGGCTTTTAAGAAACTGTTTTAGGACTTGGAGGCAGTCTTGAGACTCACTTTGTTTGGGCTACACTTTGTTTGAGAGTCAGGGAAGTAAGCCACGTGGCATACATTTCAACATCTAGGTAACTTACTGTCTAGAGATACACTAGGGAAGAGGGTGCGTGCCAACCTATGTATCCCTTTTGAGTTAGGTAGTGTAGCCAGCTAGGGTGTTTTGTTTATCTTATTTATTTTTAGAGGAGATTAGATGGGCGGGAAAATTGTGTTTAGTTAGCCTGGGTTTTGGGTTTCTTTTCAGCCGTACCCATTGCCAGTCTTTCTATTAGTGCCAATTCTTTTCATTTCAAAACATTTCACTTGGTACTACTTCTTTTGTTCTTCATGTAAATAAACATCCTTTGTTATCAAAGTATTTGGTTGGTCATCACTTTGGTTCCTACCCGTGCTGGGAATTCAACTTGCCACTGTCTCACAAATTTAAATGTGCGACCCGTATACCCCTAGACCGCCAAGGGTCGTAACAGTCGCGTAGCACACATGGTCGTAGTAACACACATGGTCAGAATAGCACCAGTTGCACTGCTTCTGATGTACACAGGACAATGTTCTTTGGCAACCATGTCCGAGTAATAGTTCTAGTAATATATTTAGTTTTTTTTCCACTTTGAGAGAAATGATGCCTTGACCGAGTCCAAAGGAGGTTGTCCCTGACATAACCCGCAAAGTATGTGGCCAATTTCTTGCTGCTTTTATAAATTAAATCCGCCATCATGGTTGTGCTTGCCATCCGGACCACCTTTTTAGCTGCCAATTTGGCCTGTTTTACTTAATAAACAGCCTGCAGTTGGACCCAGCTGCTTCTGCCTCACTGTGACAATATCGACCCTTAAAGCCTTTATATTTGTACGCCGGCCACTTAAGGCAACTCCATTCAGTCCTGCTTAATGCAAAGTGTCCACATTGCCTGCGAGCATAGGAGGCCAATCAAAGGAAATCAGTTGTGATGGTGCAAATAGAGGAAGCACTTCTTTGAATAATGAGATCTTCAAAATGACTGATTTCTCCCAGTGAATGTAGACCGAGCAAACAGTACTGATACAGTAATTAATGTCAGACCAGGAGCGAGGCATCTAAAAGGGGCTTTTTCTTTTTCTTTTTTTTTAGAACCGCTCGGCTGTGCTGTCCTGTGGGAAGTCGTAGTGGTGTGTGTGTGTGGATGGGGGGGTCCTTCTTGATAAAGAGTTGAGCTGACAGTAATTAATTGAGCATTTCTGCCACAGACAAAGCCACTGCTTTGTGAATTAATCCAAAAACAAAAGCAAAATATCCTTAAGTGTCATATATGCGGAGGGGGAGTAACAGCGCTGTTATTGTCTAAGTGACTCACCGTTTTTGTCTTGTATCCCAGACTAATTTCAACAAGCACCTAGAGCCAGATTTAATGGAACAGAAATCATTGTTAGCAGCTTAACACTCTGGTATTAAACGAGTTTTATTTTTTCTCACATCGCAGGAACGACTTGCCAATAGTACAGAACTTATTGCTCCAGCATTGCATGGAATGTTTTTGATGATTATTATCCTGAACTTTTTGACTTTTTTTTTCTTTAATCATTAATGTTTTTTTGGTTTTGTTTTTCATCGCACACCGGAATACATTTTGGTGTAAAGCGGAAAGAAGGTTAACGTCTCAATGACATTGCTTTCATGTTCTTCTTTAATTTCTGCTGGGGAAAAAAAAAAAAAAAAAGAAGATTTCTATTTGTTTTCTGTTATTATGCCAATTCAAGGGATGTAAGTGAATTGTTCCAGCACTGCAGTTTTTGAAATTTGATGATTACTCTTCTGAACTTTGCTTGTTTCAATTTATATTCAAACGGCATTGTTTTTGTTTTGTCTTGTTTTTTGTAAAAAAGCGAATAATCTCATCTCACGCAGTAACACATTTTAAATCTAAACTCTAAAGAAGGTTGCATCAGTTACTTTTAAGTATATGACATCTTCACCCTGGTTAACATAAGGATTCAGATTTCCTGACTCAGTCTTCCTTATTATTATTATTATTATTATTATTATTATTATTATTATTCATATTAATCCACGATACTTTTCCTGTAGAGTAGAATGCATTGCACCTCAACATGAATACATTTTTAGTGATTTATTGACAGAACACAGAAAGGGAAAAAAAAAAGGGGGGGGAAGCCTTGAGCATATTACATAAGCCATCCTTCATGCTCTCTCTGATTGGACAATACATGAATTTAGCCCGGAATAATAAAGTCATAGGCTTCTCCAGATTGTATGGAAATGCTCTTTCAAAGACATTCGTTTGCATGATGCAACCCGGAGAAAGCCTCGTTCTGATTCATCAACCTGTTACCAAGCACACAATCCCAATATCGTGAAACAGTGGGGCTTTCCGTGGCAGCGTGACAGTCTCCTCCAGGATATCGCTTCTCTAATCTGCAGGCTTACTGTCAGGCATCTCGCTAAAGTTATTACAGGCAAGGCGTATCCTGGTTATCGGTGTCCCATACCACTGTGGCTTTTAAACTGTACTGGAGGCTTTATGAGTCTCTCACAGAGGACAGTTAGAATCTCATCAGGCCCCAGATGGAGCGCCTGCGATAGAATCCGCTGATAACTTTTAGAGTCCTTACCCCCCCCTGAAATAAAGCCTCAGGGATCTGAGCAAGAAGGCTGAAAGTGGAAAGGCGCTACAGTACATCTGCAGGGCTTTTTTCATCCGATGCCTGTTCCATTCAGGTAACGTCCGCGGCCAAAGAGGTGTACTTGGAAAAGGGGCAAAGTTCAATCACCCAATCGAAGGCGATATTTCAGTTTGAAACGTTCCTTATAACGTGGAGTCCGTTCCCGAAGGACTTGTTCTGGGATGATGGAGGAAAAACTTTCTTTTATGCTTCTTCTAATTCCATCTCTGAGAAATACATGTAGCACTGTCCCCTGAGCTGTACCATCGAGTAGCACGTGTAAATTAAATCATTTTTAAAGGTACACTATATTCACTTTTTCAGGCCTGAGAATATGCATTCCATTGAATCAAAATGAAGTCAATATGATTAGTGATTACGTCGGTGTTAATAGCAACAGTGACACAACCCAATAACTACGTATTACATGCATACACTTATGTATGTACTGTAATTAATGATATACAAATAAACAGGGATTTCTTTTTTTTTTTTTTTTGAGTTTTGTATTACATTTCATCTCCATGGTGAAGAAAATAAAATCACTCACTCATCGTCTATACCACTTTTTCCTGTATACAGGGGCACAGGGGACCTGGAGCCTATCCCAGGAGACTTAGGGCATGAGACGGGGTACACCCTGAACACCTGGACACCCATCGCAAGGTGCGCACACATACACACACTGCCAATTAGCCTAATCTGCATTTCTTTGGACTGTTGGAGGAAACCCACCAAGCACGGGCAGAACATGCAAACTCCATGCACACAGAGGTGGGAATCGAACCTGCACCCTGGAGGTGCAAGGCGACAATGCTAACCACTAAGCCACCTTGCTGGCGGAAAATAAAATCAGTCAGTTCTAATAATTTGTTGGTTTTTGGAGGAAGCAAGCAGTCTACTAAAAGTGCCTGGGTAAGGAAGGTATTAGGCAGGAAACCAACAAAGAGGTCAAGTGTAATTCTCAACACAATGCTTGAAACAACATGCTGCAATCAGTATGCCTTATTTAGATAGACTAATCAGAAAAGCATTGAAATTATTAACATTAAAAACAACTTGGCTGTGGAGTTTGGCACCAGGATATTGGCAGTGGACAATTTGGGTGATGTCGGTTGCAGGGTGGGCCCTCAGTGGATCAGACTCGTTTGTCCGGTGCACCCCATGGGAACTCGATCAGAAGAGTTAGAAGGCAGAGTTGGTGGCCTCGGGCTCTTTGCCTGCTGGACCTTGTGCGATTCAGGCTGTGCGGCACCCGATGCTCTGATGCCTTTTTTTCAAGGCCACCATTGACAGGCTGGTCTTTGGTTCCTGTGGGTAAGGGTGAGCCTTGGGTGCCCATGATCCTGTTACCACTTTCAGTGGACATAATATTATGGCAGACCATTCTAGATATGCTCTCTTTGTGGAATCAGCGATGTATCCTTGATTTCACATGAACTTTACTTGGATACAAGTACCCACCATTTACGTAATTATGAGGCTTCTGGTGGCATCACACCATTTTTTATTTTTTTTTTTGTAAATTATTTGGCTAGCTGTATTGATTTTCCCGAGTTTGATTTCATGTGTTAGGTCCATGACATATAATCATGACTAAATACATTCCAGTTCCAGGTTTTTTTTATTTATTGCTATACAATTTTATTCATATTTAGTCTGGCCTCATTTATTTGTTCATATTGCCTCTTCATGTGTGCTGAGGGACGGTACACTTCTGAAAGGACACAGATACATTCGCATTGACACTTTTCATCATCTTTTATACCCTGTATGTTAGACACTGTAGGATGCCTTTTATGCAGTTGTTTGCTGCTCTGTGATTTGAGCATGTATTAGGCTTGAATAAAAACACAGCTGCATGCTCCATCAATCTCACGGTTTCATAAACCGAACTTGATTCTGACGTCCCTGGTGAGCATTCATTAAAGGCCTCTGAGATTCAGGGACAGCTCATGTATTATATGTTGGGTCTGTGTCTGTTTCTTTTGCTTCAGTGACTCATTGAGGCATTATAGTTATAGTGGTGACACACGGATTGTGGGAGGAAACCCACCATGGATGGGGTGAACATGCACCCTGAAGAGGGAATCGAACCCAGAACCTTTAGGTGCAAGGCAACAGTGCTAACCACTAAGTCACCGTGCCGCCCCTTCCAGTAACAAACAAATCAAATGCACTTGATGGAAAAGAAAAAGAGAGGGGCTTGTTCTGTATACCTCACGACACAAAGCTGCCTTGCTATCTTTCTCTTCCTGTCTCAATAGCCATAGCTGGCCGAGATTAAACGAGCTATATGTGGGCAAAGTGGAAGAAGGAGATTGGGTTTGTTACTCAGCTTGGATTTCAGAGTAATCATTCTCTCCCTCCTCTCTTCATTGCAGACAGCTAATCAGGATCCTCAATTACCCAAATAAATGAATCTGCTCCTCCTCCAGCCAGCATGAATTAAAGCTCGCCGTCCCATCTCGGCAAAATAAAGACCGTTCTAATTAGTTTTCTGCACTCCACTCTCCTTCGTGATTGTGACAAGTTTATTTTCTGAGGATTTATCCACCCGTCTGAATTCACAGGCTTGATAACGACGGAGTCAAAGCGCAACTCTTACCGCGCCTCTATTTTTAATACCTTGTGTTGTTGTAATATACATGCGTTTCTAGCTTGCAACACAGTCATTATCCTGTCAAATTCAGAAACAATACTGTATGCTGAGACTCTAGCATTTTTGTGGCTTCATATTATAAACTGACCTCTCTGCTGTGCAATAGTCTCTTGTCACAGAGAAAAAAAAAAAAATTCAAAATAAAACAGGATTGATGCAGATGGATGTGGGATAAGTCTCATCTGAAATGGACGTATGGCTCAAAACATACATGCACTTAATTTCCTGTAGGAAATCTTAAAGAAATATGTATTGCAAAAAAAAAAAAAAAAATGGAATTACTACTTCTCTTCCATCCAGCCATATAAAAAATGTATGCTCGAACAGGTTGGTAAGGTTAAGACCCACTGGTGAGTCATTATTCTTGGGGTTTCATAGCTATAATCTAAAAAGTGAAAAATAAATGATTTTTGGTGCTACGCTTCTCCATTCTTCCTTAAAAAATTCAGTAAACTTCTTCCTTAGATTAAATGCCTGTTGAATCTGTATTGAAGATGTCCAAGCTATCAGATAAGGTTCTTCCCTGCAATGGATTGTTTGCAAAATGCCACTGTTCTTTAAATGGATTAATGATAGTCATGGTAGCCATTTTCCTGATAAGAGAGGAGCTTATTCCTGCAAACAAAACATGTTATATCAAATTTAACATGAACTGTTTGACCTTTAACTTTCCTTTTGGTACACCTAAGGGTATGTCTTTCATACCTTCAGCTTCTATTTTTATTATTCAATATTCAGCGATATTCAGCCAAGATACAACTGAGGTGTCCGCTGTCTGATCGGTCAAGTGTCTTGCTCATGGACACAACCTGGATCAAACCCCTTCAAACTTCCACTGGGAGCTCTTTTTTTTCCAATGATTAGAAAGAATATATTATATTACTCTGTAACTCGTATATACAGGGTGGGCCATTTATATGGATACACCTTAATAAAATGGGAATGGTTGGTGATATTAACGTCCTGTTTGTGGCACATTAGTATATGTGAGGGGGCAAACTTTTCAAGATGGGTGGTGACCATGGTGGCCATTTTGAAGTCAGCCATTTTGGATCCAACTTTTGTTTTTTCAATAGGAAGTGGGTCATGTGACACATCAAACTTATTGGGAATTTCACAAGAAAAACAATGGTAACTTTATTCTTTCATGAGTTATTTACAAGTTTCTGACCACTTATAAAATGTGTTCAATGTGCTGCCCATTGTGATGGATTGTCAATGCAACCCTCTTCTCCCACTCTTCACACACTGATAGCAACACCGCAGGAGAAATGCCAGCACAGGCTTCCAGTATCCGTAGTTTCAGGTGCTGCACATCTCTTCACACCATAGACAATTGCCTTCAGATGACCCCAAAGATAAAAGTCTAAGGGGGTCAGATCGGGAGACCTTGGAGGCCATTCAACTGGCCCAGGACGACCAATCCACTTTTCAGGAAACTGTTCATCTAGGAATGCTCGGACCTGGCACCCATAATGTGGTGGTGCACCATCTTGCTGGAAAAACTCAGGGAACGTGCCAGCTTCAGTGCATAAAGAGGGAAACAAATCATCATGTAGCAATTTCAAATATCCAGTGGCCTTGAGGTTTCCATTGATGAAGAATGGCCCCACTATCTTTGTACCCCATATACCACACCATACCATCACTTTTTTGTTCCAACAGTCTTGGAGGGATCTATCCAATGTGGGTTAGTGTCAGACCAGACATGTAAAGTGAACTATTTCAAGTCTTTTTCTTTTCTTAAATTTTGATTAGTATGGCTTGCAGCTCATGAAAATCAAAAGTATCTTAAAATGTTAGAACATTTCCAAAGATCAATCAAAAAAAGGCTTGAAATATTTCATTTCACATGTAATTCATCAAACATGTATTAGATTAATTAGCTCTTAGTAAGGCTCTTTAAAACAAATTACTGCATCAAAATGGCATGGCAAGAAGCAGGTCAGACTTTGGCACTGCTGAGTCATTATTGTAGTCTTCAGCTCATCTGTATTGTTGGGTTTCTCATCATCTTCTTGACAATACACCATAGAGAATCAGGTCAGGTATGTTGGCAAGCTTGTCGGCAGATGTATAAAAGCATGAAGTGCTCTAAAAACTCCTGGTAGACGGCTGCATTGACGTTGGATTTGATTAAACACAGTGCAACACCAACACGCCAAATCATCAAAACTGTGAAATCATCAAAACTTCACACTGGGCTTCTAACAACTTGGATTCTCTAGCTCTGCACTCTTCCTTCAGACTTTGGGAGCTTGATCTCCTAATGAATCGCAAAATTTACATTCATCTGAAAACTTCAGACTTTGGACCTCTGAGCAACGGCTTTTCTCCTTATCCCAGGTAATATGCTTCGGATGGTTTCTTTGGTTCAGGAGTGGCTTCATACAAGGAATGCAACTGTTGTTGCCCATTTCCTGGAGACGTCCATGTGTGGTGCCTCTTGATGCCTCTTGACTCCAGCCTCACTCCACACCTTCCAGTATAAAGCTCTCCTAAGATCTTGAACCGGCTTTGCCTGGCAATCTTCTCAAGGCTGCAGTTATCCCTGTTGCTTGTGCATCTTTTTGTACCATGACTCGTTCCATCGAGTTCCATCCATATGATCGCTACCTTACCAAGGCTTTTACCTGTCTTGTGTCACTGATCGTCTTCTCAACAACTGTCAAGTCAGCAGTCTTCCTCATGAATGTACCGAACTAGGCAGAGGTATACACAATATTTATACTGTATGAATAGTAATGTACTCAAATTCAAAATGAGGTATTGTAATAGTTCAACATTACTGTTTATAAGCAAGCTGATCTGATACCGTAAGATTTTTTTGTACAGGATATTCTCCAAGTAGTTAATCAAAGTCTTTCGGAATGCGCAAAGTGGTTCTGACCACTGTGAAGCATTTATTGTGCTGGAAATATAACAGAAGAAGAAGCAGTAGCAAAAAAAAAAAAAAAGTTTTTTCTTTTTGGAAGGTTTAGGCTTTCCATCTTTTCCAATAAATCCTGCCTTCAGTGTTATGATTAGTTACAAGTATTCAGTCTCATCTAGGATTTGTTAGATGCTCTACTATGTGAGAAATGAAGAGCCAATCAGTGCCCCTTTCTCTGGCAAAGAGCCAGTGGATGAAAGTCAAAGTAAAGACAGCTGGAAGAGCTGTTTACTGATCATGGAGTTTACTTATCAGAAATGGAAGCTAACTTTCATCACCGGAAACTTGTCTAGCCACATAATGTTACCCCACATGGGGCAAACATGTGCAGAAAGAATATGTTCATTCTAACAAGAGAGAAACGATCGGATTCAGTGTTTACAGTACATTTGCCTACTGAACAGATTATTAAAGATTTATTCCACCGCTCTCATTCTGATCGGGCCGGATCGGGTCAGACAGTTCTCACTGGGGTGTTTAAATGATGCATGTTTATTCTGATTGGGCCATTATTCCAATTGTGGAATATTAATGTCTATATAATAGCACCTACAGTAGTGCCATTCAAATACTAAATATATTGATATTTAGCAGGTCGACATACAGTCAATCTAGAAATATAAAAATTGTGGAATAAATTCCATTCCCTTGTTGATTTTTTTTTTTTTTTTTTTTTTCCATTTGGGTCAGTATGGTGCTGGAAGGCAGGTTTTGTGACACAACAGATTATTTTTATCCTGGATTCCTTCTTTCTTGACTAGAGTCCCTGTCCGAGCTGAGGAATGCTGCCCCCATCATACTTCGCTGTACAGTAGGTGTGCTGTTCTTTATGTGATAAGCTGTCTTGGTTTTGTGTCTTCTCTTGTTTCATCTAACCATACCATATTGTGCCACATGGATTTGGGTGAGTCAGGCAGAATTGGACTTTTTTTACTGCGTATGTGTGTGTGTAAGAGAGAGAGAGAGAGCTTTCTCCTCCTGACATCCTACCCTATATGTGATAAGTACGAGAGATTGTTGTCAAATGCAATAAGTGACAAGTACTTTCTAGATATTCCTGCAGATCCATTACTGTTGCCATCGGTCTCATACGTCTCAGTGATAAGTCTTCTTCTTGTTCTTGTGCCAATTTTGGAGATTCGTCCTGTCCTCTGTAATGTCTCTGCAGTGCCTCGTTGATTGCCGTCACAGTGTGACACGGTAGAGCCCATGTTTTCTACATTCATTCCTTTTGAACATTTAGCGAGTGGAACACCTGATCCTTGAAAGTCGCCAGATACTGTAACTTGTGGAAGAGATGCATCTGTCTGTGGGAGCTGTAGACACCATCATTCACCAACACCACTTGTACAGTCGTGGCCAAAAGTTTTGAGAATGACACAAATATTAGTTTTCACAAAGTTTGCTGCTGAACTGCTTTTAGATCTTTGTTTCAGTTGTTTCTGTGATGTACTGAAATATAATTACAAGCACTTCATACGTTTCAAAGGCTTTTATCGACAATTACATGACATTTATGCAAAGAGTCAGTATTTGCAGTGTTGGCCCTTCTTTTTCAGGACCTCTGCATTTCGACTGGGCTGCTCTCAATCAACTTCTGGGCCAAATCCTGACTGATAGCAACCCATTCTTTCATAATCACTTCTTGGAGTTTGTCAGAATTAGTGGCTTTTTGTTTGTCCACCGGCCTCTTGAGGATTGACCACAAGTTCTCAATGGGATTAAGATCTGGGGAGTTTCCAGGCCATGGACCCAAAATTTCAACGTTTTGGTGCCCGAGCCACTTAGTTATCACTTTTGCCTTATGGCACGGTGCTCCATCGTGCTGGAAAATGCATTGTTCTTCACCAAACTGTTGTTGGATTGTTGGAAGAAGTTGCTGTTGGAGGGTGTTTTGGTACCATTCTTTATTCATGGCTGTGTTTTGGAGCAAAATTGTGAGTGAGCCCACTCCCTTGGATGAGAAGCAACCCCACACATGAATGGTCTCAGGATGCTTTACTGTTGGCATGACACAGGACTGATGGTAGCGCTCACCTTTTCTTCTCCGGACAATCCTTTTTCCAGATGCCCCAAACAATCGGAAAGAGGCTTCATCCGAGAATATGACTTTGCCCCAGTCCTCAGCAGTCCATTCGCCATTCTTTTTGCAGAAGATCAATCTGTCCCTGATGTTTTTTTTGGAGAGAAGTGGCTTCCCTGCTGCCCTTCTTGACACCAGGCCATTGACACCATTTAACATTCTCAGTGAGGCCTGAAGCGTCTGAGATGTAGATTTTTTTTTTTTGTATTTCTCTGAGTTTGGGGTGAATGTGTTGGGACGTCCACTCCTGGGAAGATTGGCAACTTTCTTGAATGTTTTCCACTTGTAAATGCCAATTTGGATTAATATGCATCAATAATTGCTTCTCTAAGACCTTTTCTTATGTCTTTCCCTCTTGGCATTGCATGCTCCAGACCAGCAAACTGTCAAAACCTCTGCCTTTATAGAGGTCTGTACACATGCTGATGATCTTTGGCTTTTTTTGTTGTTGTTGTTGTTAAGTAAATTATAATAGCACAGTGAAAAAAGTGATATGATGTTTGTCTGAGGTTGCCCAATACTAAGACCTGCTATGATCAGATGATTTTTTTTTTTACACAAAAAACATGGAAGTAGAAGAGGGGGTAACTTTTGTACATGACTGTGTGCTTATTATAATCCGTGGCCAACAGGTCAGATGCTGTTTGTGCTCCTTCATATTTGTTTTCAAGACCTTCTGTATTTTTTTAGCTTGTTCACCTGCATTGTTTGTCACCTAGGTGCACTCCTGGTGCTTAAAGGATGCCTGCATCCCTATCTGCACTGCCATCTTAATAACCTTATGCTTCCCATTCCCCCAATGCCACCCGATCTCATTACTCTTCTCAAACTGTGTACAGGCGAGGGTTTGGGTCGGGCACTAATCTGATGTGGAGAATTGCTTGACGATAATTTCTCTCTCTCCCTCTCTTCAGTGTTTATAATCATCAGTATCACAAATATTAGGAAATTTAAAAACACCATTAGATTTTGAATATTTATTTATTTTAGATAACGTGATTATTACTTGGGGTTAGAGCGATGGCATTAAGAGTAGCACTTTGCATTGTGTGTCAGTTCAGCTTAGCTTCATTCTTTCCGGAATTGATTTCAATTTGGTTCATGTCTGTAATGGCTCATTGTTAGTTTTTTTTTTTTTTCCTGTAATCTGATCCCAGATACACAACATCCATTAGGTCACCCTTGTTCACTCTAAATAGACACTGTCCAACCCCCACCAACACACACACACACACACACACACACACACACACACACCATCTCTCAAAAAGCCACTTTAATCTTAAAACAAACACGAGACAGGATGGGGAGGAAGTTGCTATAATTGTATAGAAGCCAGTACTCCTTTGAAGTTGGGGTGTTGAGAGGCAGCGAGGGCGAGAGAGCCAGACATGCACAGTGGAGAGATACAGCTCATTTTGATTGCTCTGAAGCCGTAGAAGGCAGTAAATCTCTGCTGGCGAAGATTCTCATGGTCTCTGTGCTTTTGCGTTGCCCTTGAGCAAGGCTGCTTGACTCCAGGACACACTCAAGATACCGACATACTTTAATCACTACTCTGTCAGTATGATTTGTATCTTTAATCCACAATTTGTAGAGAATAACCCTATTAGCTGTGTCGTATCTGAGCAGACATTACAGTGCATTCAGAATCCAGTCGCCTTGGGTGAAAGATCAGCTTTTCAGTTAATTTTATTTGTTTTTGTTTTGTTTTTTTACTTTAATGAGCTCACCGATGGTTAAACAGCACGGTCTTACTGTGTTTCTTCCTCGTTAACTCCGTACCTCCCCGTTCCTTTGCCATTTTCGACACCGAAGAAACCCTGTTTCCTGCGAATCATGAGTTCTCGCTGCACTCAGAAATGAAAACCTGCCTCTGGCTGGTAAACACTCTTTGAAACCTCTTAGAGATGCTGTCATGCTGACACTGTTGTCTCCAGGCTGCACGTAATGTTGAGAGACACTTGACTCAGACGCATCTTAGCAACCTGTTATAGATATATGCATGTGTCTGTCAGCATGTCTGACACGACAGAGAGGAAGGAAAAGATGCACGCTTTACGAATATATCACGCTAATCCACAAGTTTCTTTCACTAAATGTGAAAAAGACACTTAAAATGCATCTGATTTTAATTCCAACCCACTGGTTAGGGAGTTGGTCTTCCCCTTGTACCGTGTTTTTTTTTTTCTTTCTTTCTTTCTTTCTTTCTTCCCGGTCAGTACAGACTGACTGTTGAGTTTTGAGAGCTCAGCCTGCATCTTAATTTCGCTGTTTTCAATAACTGTCTGGCCAGGGCTCTGAGGTGGCTGAAGTGAGAGGAAAAAAAGAATAGAAAAGAAAAGAAACACCCTTCCTGGACCTGATTGCCATCTGAGCAGTAAAAGAAGAACCGTGGCTTGTTGGCGCCCCCAAATGGACGAAGACGAAACAGAGAGAGAGAGAAAGAGAGAGAGAGATGGGCAGAAGGGAAGCGTACCCTGAGGATGGAGTAGCCTTCACGGGCTAGAATGAAGGTGGACGTGGTTAGCATTCTGAAAGTGAGGAAGTCGTAAAGATTGTGATCAACAAATTAATCTGAGTAGTTTAAGAGAAGGACTATGATTAAGGGAGGGGCTCTCTGATATGAATTCACAAGCTCAACAAGGCAAGTTAAAGTTTCAGTAGACGTCTGTTTCTTGAGCAAGATTATTTCATTTTAATGGGTTCTTTAAAAATTACAGCTTTATGCTGGAGATTGTGTTGAGTCTAGAGAACACTTTTTTTATCAGTACTTAGATGATAAAACAAATAAGTCCATCTCTATCATGGGGATTTTTTAAATTACTGTACATTTATATGTAATAGATAACCACTAAGCCACCATGTCGCCTAAAATATAGCTTTGCACCTCCATGGTCCGGGATCGATTCCCACTATATTTGGTGGGTTTCCCCCACAGTCCGAAGACATGCAGATTTCCAAACTTCATGGCATTTCCAAATTTCCCGGAGAGTGTGTGTATATGCATATGCCATGAGATAGACTCCTGGTATAGGCTCCAGGCCCCCTGCGACCATGTATACTTAATAAAGTGGTATAGACGATGAGTGAGTGAGGTAATGTAATAGATGAACACATTGATTGTAGACTACCTCATACAGTAAGTAAAGTTTGTGCTTTTCATTAGACTGCCCTTACTTACTTTCTGCAATGATCTTTTTTGAAAGAGAAAAAAAAAACCCACACACATCTAACTCTATAATGCTGCCATCATATCTATTAACCTTAACAGACATACTGTACTGTACACTGCAACCTTCTTCTACTATTTGCTGTACATATACTGTACACGAGTCAATCTGGTAGCTTCAAAAAGCAAAGAATAAAAGAAAAAAAGTTCAAGCTCATATAGATTTTTTTTCCGAGTGTCAAAGATGAACGTGTGTTCAGAGTGCATGTCTGATAAACTTATACTTTTTATAATAAGAACATGACATTCAGATCAAAGCTGAAAGGATATCTCAGCGAGCCGAAACGATGCGCTTTAACAGCCTGAAAGACTCGCTGTGAATAATGTTTACTGGCTGCAGCTCAGTAATTACAACACAGGCTAATGCTTCCCATTGTTATCCGTTCTAACCATGCATCTCATTAATGCGCTTCGCTTTAATGTTTACCATGAAAACTGTTTAAGACAGCTAAATTTCCGATTGTAATTCCGTTTTATAGCCTTTCTCCACCCGAGCACATGAGTTAATCTACTGCTCCTGGCTGGATTTATTGTTATCATTAGATAAATAAATTACAGTGAAATAATGTAATACTATATATTTAAGTAAAATGAGACAACAATGGTTTATATACTGCCTGAGAAGAAGAAAAAAAATAAATTCACGATTCCATAAGGGTCAAATTGTTAGGCTGTTTCAAGCAAAGAAAACAACTAAGGTGATTTTAAATTATTGGAAATGACTTAATAGCCCTCAGGATATTATCAAAACCTGGAAGGGTAGTGATCAACCATCAACTTTGTGAAAGAAAAGTGGCCAACATGGATGGAATTCACATAACCATTTAACTGAAGTTGCCTGGTAAAAAAAAAAGATTGAAATAATCAACAGGAAAAAAAACATGGCTATGTTTAATATTGAAAGTAAAAGCATTTGCATAGACACACAAAATGTGATGAGAACTCACAGGATTGGGACTAAACAGCTTTGTGTCCATAATAAAATCACGTGTTAGTGAGACTAGTCAGGAAAATTGCTTAAAGATCGGACTTTGGAGTGATGAAAAAGGGTCACGTGGTCTGATGAGTCCAGATTGAGTCTAGTCCAGAGTGATGGGCGTGTCAGGGTAAGAAGGGAAGCACATGATCCGATGCACCCATCACGCATAGCTCCCACTATACAAGGCTCTGGAGAATAGTGTTATGATCTGGGGTTGCTTCATTTGCTCAGGTCTAGACTTAACAACATTACAGTATATGGCAATAAAGTGAAGTCAGTTGACCACCTGAATGTACTAAATGACCAGTTTATCACATCTATGGAGGTTTTCTTCTGATGATGGCACGGCCATATTTCAGGACTCATGTTGTAAAAGAGTGAACTTGCCACTACATTGTGTGCTCAAAAATCAAAACTCATAATCAAAGCTGTGTAACATTTTTTGGCCAGGCAGTGTATTTTGTGTGCATATTTCACAACTATGCTAAATCAATTTATGCTATAAAATGTAAGTACAAGAAATGAACCTTGCTAAATTTTTTAGCACATTGTCTGCCTTAGAGAAAATGTCTGTTGCAGGTTAATTAGTCTCATGATTTTGAAGCGACCTCGGGTGCAAGTTATTACTATTAACAAGACTATGAATATGAACAAGTCTTCTAGACAACAAACAAAACACAAGCTTTAACATCAGTTAAAGACATTAGGCATGCTTAATAAAAAACAGGTAGAACTGATCAGGGGTGATGGAGACAGTATTTTTGCATATCTCCTTTTCGCCTATAGAACAGTGTTATGTCTGTGTAGCACTCATTGGATTACATGAGACCTGCCATTTATTTAAAAAAAAAAAAAAAAAAACTTAAAAAATTTTTTTGTTTGTTTGTTTGTTTTCTCAGCCTTGGCATATTGGATCATTCACTCCACAGGTTTTACGCTAGCTGAACTTCAAGCAGCAACCCACCCTTTTCTCCAGGCTTGTTACTGGCACTGAGGATGCCCTGCATCTCATGCTTGGATATTCTATATGTGAATATGGTTAAGTGGCTTGTCCAAGGGTCCAGCGGTGGCGGTTCTTGAACCCTGGTCTCTCTGAACAGCAACCCAGTGCCTCTATCACCTGAGCCCTATGCTAAGGAGGTTTACAGAAATAAATAAATATTTGGATATGAATTGAAAAATCTATATATTTTCAGCTTTAGCAGTTTATAACCAGAGGTAACGATGGCGAGGACAATCTTCCTGAGACCTAAACATTTAAAATAACCTAGTAAGCATCAAATTATAGAAACCGTACATAATTTCACATGATGTATATTTTTGTTGACATCGGGTTGTGCTATGGCACTTTCTGAGCGCTGTTGAATTCTCAGTTCTGATTGGTCAGGAGGTGTTGGTGCATACTCATCCCTATAGTAATGACTCACACAAACATTTCTGAAGTCTCCAAGGTCACGATTTTTTAACGGTAATGGTTTCTGGTTTCTCTCTAACATGACAAGCTGATTATTATCTTTACGATAAACAGAGGTGGGTATTGTAGCCAAAAAAATTTACTGAAGAAAGAGTAGCTGTACTTCATAATAGTATTATTGAAGTAGAAGTAAAAAGTAGTCATCGAAAATATTACTCAAGTAGAGTAAAAAAGGATTCAGTGAAAAGCCTACTCAAGGACGGAGTAACTGTTTCAATCATAACATCATGTCTGATTTATTTTTTTTTAGAAATTATGTAAGCAGACAAAATGATAAACTAATGTACAAATTCTGACATTTCCAAATAATAAAATTAATGAAATGAATGTAATAAAATAAATGAATTAGACTAAATATCTCTACAAAATAGAAAATAAAGGAATAAAAAAACACAAATTTCCTAACCTTCCTTTTTTTTTTTTTTTTTTTTTTACAATATAAAGCTTTTGAAATAAATCCCTAGTGTAGGTAACATATGTCTGTTTGAACAGGGTAACTATTTCCTGTGTAAGATAAACTGTATATTCAGTTGTCCTGCAAATGACTCAGCAGATTGAAAATAACATTAGAACATGTGTACAAGAGTCTCACTTTACCATAAACTGTGTCCAGCAGAACAAATGTAAATAAAAGAAAATTATATATTTAAGTCTCTAGTTTATTTGTTAATTATATATGTTAACATTGCAACATTAAATAAAACAAACTAAAACAAACACGTTTGCTTCACGGTCTACCACGGCTGAAGACACGCCCCCCCCCCCCCCCCCCCCCCTTCTGTGTGGTCATTTGCGGCTTATTGGTCAAACGGAGTCATGTGATTATTGTTGCTACATCTGATTGGTGAAACACAGTCACGTGGTACTGTAGATCCACCGGCTGCATTTCTCTGCCAAACACAAAGAATATCTGAAGTGGTAAATAAATAGTTAGGAAAGTTAAAGTATGGTGCATTAAAACTACTCATAGAAATAATAATTTTTCAAAAATGTACTTAAGTAAATTTAACAGAGTAAATGTAACTCAATACTACCCACCTCTGAAGATAAAGAATGACTGTTTATACATGCTGTAGCTAGCATAAGCGATAGCAGAAACATACTTGTTTTGTGGACGCACCATGACTCAATTTATCTGTACAAAAATATAATACACGGCATGTCATTCTTGATCTTGATCATGAGTGCGTTATTGGAAAATATTCCACTATGGAATATGTAATTATTATGGAAACAGTAATTAATAGTTAGTCTAATTCAGGTCTGTGTAAAATAGTGCCTTGTATTTGAAATAGTGTTATAAGCAGACATGAGGAAGTAATTTAACCTTAGAGATAGAAGTGAAAAACTCATCCATTGCACGACAGCATGAAGAATGTTGCAGGCCATCCATTTCCATCTAGGAACCTCTGTAGTACAACTAGGGGCCGTAGAGGCCAATGAAAAACGTTTATATTTTGTAGGAACCTCAGCAGCATCCTCATTTCCCCTTTCGTCTGTACCAACCACTCAGCATTCAGCATCACCAATATACAGTACTAATCTGTCATCATCTGCCCTTGTTTCTCACTGGTTCATGCCTTAAGTTAGATGATTTTTTGTTATGCTTTAATGAATCATAGGTCACAATGTGTCTTAACAAACAACACAACATTCCTGTGAAATGAGTCATGTACAAGACTGGACTAAAATTGAGAGCCAAAAAATAATAAACGAAAAGTCCTTCAGGAAGCCTGGAGAACTATTCCTCAAGAGTACATTAAAAAATACAAGAAGGCCTAGATCTTTGGAAACAAAATATGAAGAAATGATCATGTCTTAAGCAAAATTCAAAATGTTGTTCAATTTTATTCGGTAGTTTCAATCGTTATTTAAATGGTTTAAAAAAAGGAAAAAAAAGTGCAGTATATGTACTGTAATGTCAACCTTTGTTCTAAACGTATTGGAACATTATTTAAGAACAGAAGCGTAACTCTAGTACAACACAGAAATCTGCAAGCACTGTGGAGGTCTTTAAAAAAGCTAAAGCGCATTAACAAAAGAGACGTACTTGAATGAACACCCACAGATCGGAAAGGGAAAAAAAAAAAGAGAAAAAAGGAGCTTTGATGCTGCCATCATCTCACAAGAGTTTCCATCTATACAAAGTTCAACCTGAGAATAATTAGAGCTACCATCTACTACTACCTACTACAGTTCTTAGCTTAAATTGAAACAGCTTATCGCATAAAAGAGACAGTCTTTAAGGACTAGATTCGAAAAAAGCGGAGAGTGCTTTAGAACCCGACCACTGTATCCCTGTGGAAGGTGAGAGTGGGAGGATGATGACCTTGAGATCTTCACTTTGCTGTTACAATCAAGTCTTTGAGGCGGCGCGCAAGGAAAGCACCAGAGCGTTGTCAAGGATCGATTCACAGAGGCTTTTTTTTTTCACTCTTTCACACGGAGGGACCGATAACCTGTCGGTGAAATGTCGGTGTCGGTTCTCGTTGCGGGAAAAATGTGCAAAGCTTTTATTACGGTGCTGGACAAAACGGTAGTTTGGACATCCTAGAGGGGTGGTGGGATTGGTGGTTATGTCTGTGTGTATTACTGCGTAAAGTATGACGGAGAGCCAGTACAGGAGCTGTGGTGGGGTACACAAAGACACTTGACACTGAGGTGTGTGGGTGTGTAATTGAAACATCTTGGGAATGGCTGACATGTGATGGCATGGGAGATATAAGTGTGTGTGTGTGTGTGTGTCTGTGTGTGTGTGTCTGTGTGTGTGAGAGAGAGAAGAATCGGACCAGACACCAAATTTATCTACACAGCCTGTGTGATGGGGGTCCATCCATTACTAATACACACACGCACATATAAACAGGCTTTGATTCAGAGAGATCCTCAACGTAATTACTATGATTATGGCAGATTATATTGGGCCTCTGTCCAGATTACAGTTTGAAAAGAGACACGAGGCTATTTCTGGAAAACATTCACTGTTTCATTAGGGCACAGCGGTCCAAATCATGAGTGCACGTTGCCGTAATGAGCCATTTTCATGCAGCGCCCTTTTCCTGCTCCCAGCCAAAAAACATATTTGCTCAGAAAAAATATCATGGCTCTATAAAATATCTTGCTTTATTTTTTTTCACTTCATTGTGTCACAGCATCTAAAGGCACATTTCACGCATTCAGCATTCACCATAATCACTGCCCATGTGTTGAAGCTTAGTAGGTTCAGCAATTGCAGTTCTTTTTTTTTTTTTTTCTTTGAAACACATCAGCTTTGGGAAACCTATTCATTCCCAAACACGTTTCTTTTTTCAAACATGATTTCCTTCTCTTAGCCTTCCTGCCTTTAACTTAGCTTTCAAATGCAATCTTGGATTAATATTTCTTATGTAAGGAATGCCGGCGGCATGTGGCTTCGTGGTTAGCACTGCCGCCTTGCACCTCCAGGGGCTGGGTTCGATTCCCGTCTCTGTGTGCATGGAGTTTGCATGTTTTCCTTGTGCTAGGTGGGTTTCCTCCAGGTATTCCGGTTTCCTCCCACAGTCCAAAGATATGCACATTAGGATTTTTGGCGTTTCCAAATTGCCCATAGTGTGTGAGTGCATGAGTGTGTGTGTGCCCTGCAATGGACTGCACTTGTCCAGGGTGTACCACACTCTAAGTCCCCTCGGACAGCCTCCAGGCCCCCTTAATTCTGTATACATGGTCGTAGAAATATGAGTGTGTAAGGAATGCATTATGTAGAAGCAAAGTGCTATGATATAGGAATAATATCAAATAACCTTGAAATGCGATTGAAGGAAAAAAATCAGTCAGTGTGGTGTAAATCAGCCTACCATGAAGTTGATTACTATCCAAAAAAAAAAAAAAAATGCATTCTCAAGTGTTGTATTTCTCTCAAAGCACAGAAATTTGCCAATAATTACAGTTAATTTATTGAAGAAAAAAAACTCTGCACTTTTTTTTATCTATTTATAGTTACTTTTAATTCATCCTTGCTGTCATTTACATCATAGCAGGTATAAATAATGATTCCCTCACTTCATCCTCAAGTCATTTGATCTCTGACTTGACTTCACTCACTCATTCATCATGTACACTGTTTTATACTGGCCATAGAGACATAGGGCACGAGGCAGTGTACACACTGGACATGGTGCCAATCCATCACAGGGCACACACACATATACACACACTCATTCATACACTACGGACAATTTGGGAACGGGGAATTAACCTACCCAGCAGGTCTTTGGACTGTGGAAGGGAACCGGTGTACCCAAAGGAAACCCACCGAGCACGGAGAGGATGCAAACTCCATGCACACAGACACGAGGTAGGAATCGAACCCGGACCCTTGAGGTGCAAGGCGACAGTGCTAACCACTAAATCACCGTTTTAAACTTTATACAGATTCTTCATTCATTCATGAAAACTTCTGTCATATAGATAACTGATCAACAATTTCTGTCCAAAACTTTCTCTATTTTCCTCCACGTCATTTAGGACTATGACAGAAATCAAAATGTCATTGGTTTTTGTGCATTTTATTCTGTACAGAATGCTAAATATACCTATTATGATGTTTAGGCAATGTGTGTGTCAGGTACATTTAGCCCGATCATCTATCTACTTACCCGGCGTATTACTCCTTAGCACAGCGCCCGGACCACTGCCCTTTTACTATAAAACACTCACTATACGGTGCTCATTTTTTTCATAATTCCAATTTTACACTTGAGCTAGTTCATATTATACGCTAACAGGATTATTCTGTAGAAATCACAGTGAAGCGGATGAAGGAGGCAGAGAGATTCTATGTGTGTAAAGGCAACAAAGGCTAAGTACAGTGTTAGCTAGACATGGCTCTTCACACTCATTCTGATTTTGTTTTGCTAGGATTGATTAATTATACATTTATGCATCGCGCGGTTGTTGCGGATTTGACGGCCGCGCATCCATGATGCGAACTTCCCGTTCCGCCACATCCCAAAGGTGCTATATTGGAATGAGATCTGGTGACTGTGGAGGTCGTTTGAGCACCATTCTCAAATTGGTTTCTTGATCATGACAATGAGTTCACGGTGCTCAAATAGCACCTTTTGGGATGCGGAATGTGGAACGGGAAATTCGCATCATGGATCGATGTTGATTTGTCACATGGCGTGTTATCCTGTGTCATAAACGGATGGACATGTTCAGGTACAATACTCGTTACAGGTTGTGGCATTGAAACCATCCTGAGGTTGTACTAAGGGGTCGAAAGTGTGCCAAGAAAATCTTCCCCACACCTTTACACCATCAGCACCAGCAAATCATCTCAAACTGGTCTTTAAACATGACAGTGAGGTCACTGTACTCAAATGGCCTCCACAGTCGCCAGATCCCAATCCAACAGAACACCTTTGGGATGTGGTGGAATGGAAGATTTGAATCATGAAGATTTGCATCATGGATGTGCAGCTGACAAATCCGCAGCAAGTGAGTGATGCATAAGCGTATTCATTTCCAAACACTTGTATTTTTTTAAAAACATGTTTTCCCTTCCCTTCCTGTCTTTAACCTATTGTTCCCAAGGCTAGCCTCAGTTTCCTGTTCTTACCTGGCAGCCGGTGTGGTCTTCAGCTCCTGTAGCCCGTCTGCTTCAAGGTTCTACGTGTTTCGCATTCAGAGATGCTCTTCGGCGTACCCCGGTTGTAGCAAGATGTTATTTGAGTTTCTGTTGCCTTTCTATCAGCTCGGACCAGTCTGGCCGTTCTCCTCTGACCTCTGGCATCAACCAGGCATTTTCACCCAGAGAGCTGTTGTTCACTCGATATGTTCTCTTTTTCAGACATTTTCTGTAAACTCCAGAGATGGCTGTGTGCGGAAAATCCCAGTATATCAACAGTTTCAGATACACTGTACTCAGACCAGCCCGTATGCCACGTTCAATGTCTCCTTCCTTCCCCATTCTGAGGCTCGGTTTGGACTTCCGCAGATCATGCTGGACCATGTCTATTGAGTTGTTGCATTAACAAGAAATGTGATTTACCTGAAATGTCATGTCTTTTAAGTTCCATTAAGTCTAGCTTGGTCTTGACTGTCATGGCAGGGAGCTTCATTGTTAAGAAATCAGCCTCCGTTTTTTTTTTGGTGCTCGAGTTTGCACTTGAGGGCGAAATACTGTAAGTACATTCAAGGGTTTCGAATCTTTTACTAAAAAGTTCTTCTATAAAGTAAAGCCTGGACTGAGTGTGGGCAGTGTGGTCATGCCACTGATCTATGAATAGCCACGCTGAAGCACTTGCAAAAGACTGCATACCTCTCCTGAGGGCCTGCAAACATGTGCTTAATCAAAGGTTAGATGTCAGGATGTGGCTGAGGTACTCTATTAAAATGTTACAGTTGGATGCTTGGAACAAAAAGCAATTTCCTCTAGCTTTTCCTTATACTTTCAGCAAAATTGCACTACTTCACCTGTTAAATCATTTGTAACTGCATGCCTGCTGGGGTGTAGGTGCGGAAATGATCTGAATATCCGACTATTGTTAACAAGTGACAAAGTTAACACCCCCTTACTTTGTGATAGTGAAAATGACATGACGTACTGTTCAGCATAATGCAGGTTAGGTTTTACGGGTTTCCTTATTATGACATGGCAAACTGCATAAAATGTACAATTCTAATATGCATTAGTAGACTTCTACACTAGTAGAAATCGGATATATATTTTCACCTATCGTTCTCTGTGTCGGGTTTCTTCCATTGACGAATAACACGCTTCAATTTTCGTACCAGCTCCCAATGATTGTATTGACACATCTTCTTGTCTTTTTTTCCCTAATTTTGTTGCCTCTCTATTTGCCTGAAACGAATTGAGAATTTAAGCCTGTTTTCATGAATTAAATAAGACTGAACAACATAAACATGCATTGGCTGTTTAAAGTCATTAGAAACCTTAATGAGGCACAAACAAGTAAATTATTTAGAGTATGTCAATGAGGACTGCAGACATTTTGAGCTTTGATAAAGACAACTGCTTAGTTAGACTCGATTGCTTTAATATATTTGGAAGGAAACATGTCATATGAATACTAATAGGATAGCATAACTGTAGAAACATACATAGACTAATAGGAAAAATAGGAACCAAGGGATAGCCGAACATATGTGTTGAAATGAATATAAATCAAAATTTGTGGTCAAATAAAAGCTTTATTTTAATTGAAAAGGAAATGTATGTTCAGTGTGTTTTGCCAGTTTGCAGTGACGGCTGTGACATAAGAGATTCCACACCAGATTTAACATTTAAATCGAAATTCTTTGAAAAAAAAAAAGAAAAACATTGAACAAGTATCCTACTGTAAGCCAAGCAGCAATGTAGTAATGGCTGACTGATAAACTATACTGTAGTCGGCTAAATGTGGTGGAATGGTGGCGTCCCATCAAACATTTGAACGTTTGATGACCGTTGAAATGACGCCCCTCTGATGTCCCTCTAATGACTTAATTGGTCAAATTTTTACCAATGAACGCTGTCCTACTGTGCCTGTTTTTGGACATGGCATTGCCGTCAGACCAGTGTTTGCTAGAGTAGTGTTTAGCACTGTGGCCTTGCACCTCCAGGGTCGAGGGTTCAATTCTCACTTTGGGTCTGTGTGTGCATGTGTGGAGTTTTACTTATTCTCCCCATGCCTTGATGGGTTTCCTTCCACAGTTCAAAGACATGCACATTGGGCTGGACTCACACCCTGTCCGGAGATCTATCCGTCTTCTGCCATGAGTCCCCTGGAATAGACTCCTGGCTTACCATGACTGTGTACAGTGAATAAGCAGTGGAAGAAGGAGAGTTAAAGATTTTTACGGTATGTTATTCTCTAAATGTGACAAGCTGCATGCTGTTTTGGTTTCGTGTCATCTGGTTTTGCTCGCATTGCCGTGTGCTTATCTAAACATATATCGAACTGCAAACATTCTTCCTGATTTTTGCACCTCCAGGTCTTACCTTTGTCTGTCCAGCCACTTAACAGGCATTATAAACTGTTGCCTGCCCACAATATGAATGAGGTAGCCCATATACACGTTACACAATTTCTACATTGCTAGTCTGCTAGCTGTAGCTTTCGAACATCGCCCTAATGTTTGAACCGCCTTTCTAGGCGGTAATACCGCACATCGTACTCCCTCCAGGTATGATTATTTCAGTAGCCTTACAGCACCGGCGCGCTAAATCCAATCCCACCGTTAAACAGACTGCAGCAGAGGAGACTGTTAAATGTCGAAACATCTCCCAGACAACCTTCTCAGGTAGATCCAGCCTGCTTGTTTGTAAAGCAAATATCATAGCCCGACCCTGGAGAAATGGCTCGGATGTTTGGGGCCAGTAAGCACTGTGTGGAAGGTTTACACAATCAAAATGCCAATATGCATGCCAGCAGCACCGCAGTAATGGCTGTCAGCAAAGCTGGATTTGCTCCAGTTGACCTGCTTAAAAGATGTGACACAGACAGTCTTGACAAGGGTCCACAAGCCTCTGTTTGTTAAAAAAAAAAAAGAAAAAAGAAGAAGCACTAATTTGGCTGAGCAGAGCTGCTGTCCTCCGTAGACTAATCAGGGTGAACTGTGGTGATGTGACAGCTAGAGACAGACTGCTATTAGCCGCTTTGCTGCACAGCATGTCTAAGTGACCAACATGGCCTCACCGTGACAAATTGGTAAGAGTACGCACAGGGCATCTGGTACAAAATAGGGTTTTTACTGAGAGTTTGGACAAACAAATAAGTTAGTATATAAATAGCTAGAGAATCATATAAATATGTATACTGTATATAAATGGACAGCCTTTTTAAATATGCATAACTCTATTAAAGTTGTCTTAAATGCTCTAAGAATTAAATGATATAATGCAAAGGGCGAGTTGGGGGAGTATGGCATTCACTGTCACTGTGGCTGACCCAGACTTGAACCGGCGCTTTGATTCAGTGTGATCTCAAAGGACACACTGCACCACACTCGTTTCAGGCTAACAACTTCATGATGTGATAATTCTCCCTTGCCGGATGAGAGGTGTCACAAACACAACTTTTCCCGAATGACGAACGATCCTAATTCAGATCGAGTTGTTGTGCCATGAAGAGAAAGTACAACCTTTCAGTAAGCCCCTTCGACCCGTATCGAACAGAAATAACTGCTCAGCTTCATGGCCAAAATATACCCCTGCTCACAGATAAAGGGATAAAGTTCATCAGGCATAAAAATAGGTGTTCGGTTCTTGATTGATTGTCTTCCCTTGAAGGGGACCTATTACGGAAAACTCACCTTTTTAATACTCGGGCAAGTATATTTTGGAAACTTGAGTGCCTACTAGCCCCAAAACTGTGAAATAAAACCCTGTAGTAGATGTGAAAACAAGAGAATCAGGCTGTTCGGATTCTCAGTCTGTTTTTGTATAAGACCAAGCTTTCTTTACATAACCAACTCTCTACCCATGTACTGTACATGTCAGCTGGCCGAACTGGGCCAAAGATGAAGATCCACATTGTGGTATTCCTCGCTAATGGCATGGCCAGAGAACCACAGTCATGTTCAAGACTAGGGGTAGGCACTGTTGTTGCTGCTGCTGTTGGCTTCACAAATCAGCCCAGAACTACCTGTCTCAGAGGACCTAAGAGCTGCATGGAATAACTTTATTTTTGATGGAAATAAAGGAAATCCTACCTCCACCTAACCTGTCCTAAAAGATGGAGCAATGCCAGGTGTGCTTGGTGAAACTAACCCTAACCCTAACCCTCCACCTCCAGGGTCGAGGGCTCGATTCTCCCTGTGCACAGAGTTTGCATGTTCTCCCCGTGCTTGGTGGGTTTCCTCCCACTGTCCAAATATATGCCAGTTAATCTAATTTTTGTTCCTAAATTTCCCGTAGTGTGTGATTGTGTGTGCCTGTGTGCCCAGCAAAGTCTCCATGGCTAGGATCCAGGTTTCCCACGACTCTGTATACAGGAAAAGGCGGTATGGAAGATGGATGCATGAATGAATGAACGCTGACACATGCTCAGAATGCTATCACTTTCAAAAACGCAGCAGTTAGAGGATCTACCTGTATTGTGCTGTGTTGATTCATTCCACACTCAAAACGTTCCGTATATAACTTTCCATATATTTGGGGGATTGGTTTCACTTTGGCACTATTTGCAGAAGAACGGCTTGGGTGGGAAAGTTGCATTTAAAGTGACAGGCACAAAAGGGATAACCTCCGGTTCTGGAAAATAAATCCACGAATGACCACTAGGAATGACCACTGGCTCCAAAAGTAAGACAATCCCCATAGAGCCACATGTTAAAAAGTCAATTTTTACAACAGAAATAAACATCTTTACAGCATACTTTCTCTCTCTATACTGTATGTGTGGTGTGTAGGGAATGGATAAATGAATGATGGAGTTCAATCAAATGCAAAGTAATGTTAGCCAACTTAGCATTTTAGCTAAGCTAGCTAGCTTGTGGCAACTGAGGTAAGTGGTGTGTTCCCACCAACAGCCAGGCTCTGTTCTTTTGCCTATTTGCCCATATATGGATTAGACAGGATTTAGGCGGTGTAAGCTCCTGCTAAGATAATGCGGTCCAGAGCTCCTCCAGTTCAAAACCGCTCTTTAGAAAACCTATGGGTGATGTCTAGGATTTCGATTTAGATTTTTCAGGTACAGTATTTTGACCAAATGTCAAAACACATCTCATTATGACTACACAGAATTACACAGAATTATATTCATTTGTGGAAAAAGGGGTGGGATATGTCTCATTTAAAGAATACAATCTTCCATGTGCTCTTTTTCCCCCCATTTTTTTTTTGTTCTTTGCTTAATGCAATTAAAATAAAGGACTTTGTGCATTCCCACAGGACTAAAGAAGAAAGGGAAAGAAAGGAACTTTGATACATCAAAGCCTTTTTTTATCACTCATTGGAGAAACAAGGCATGAAAAGACTAAAGAAATAACCACAGATAGCTGAAAAACATGAAGACATGATTGGTACATGAAGCTCTTTCATCATTAATTTAAAAACAGTCTGCACATAATGTACACCAAGGTTCTCAAAGCCAGAGTGATAAAAGATCCTGGAGAAATGTACAATTCTTCTTTCTCAGAATGTCATAGATATCTAGTACAGTATATGTTGTTAAAGTATGCAATTTCTTAACTATGTAAATTCCAGTTTTTGTAAATTTTATTAAGCATGACATTCAGAGGTTTGATTTGCTCTTTGTCTTTTAATTATTGAGATTTTGATATTTGAACCTGAGGAGTGTTTTTGGAGATTTGTTTTGATCTTGGCTTTTGATTTTTGGTTGTGATCAGGAGTCGGGTTTTGATTTTCAATTTAGAATTTTGGTTTTGATCTTTTCACCGTTTTTCAACATTTCGTTTCGACATAAAAAAAAATTCGTTTTGTTTTTGTATCTTTGAGTATGTTTTGATCTCTGATTCTGATTTCTCTTTTGGCATTAAAGCTTGGTTTTGATCCTCGGTTAAAATTTTAGCTTTGAAAGTTTGAGCTGGTTTTGTTTGATGTTTCTTTTCCTTTGTGGTTTAAAACTTTAGTTCTGACATTTGGTGGTGATATTTAAGTTTTGTTTCCTCTTTAAATTTTTGCTTGTGATCCTTTCGATAGGACTGTGATAGGTTTTGTTTTTTTTAATCTATATATTTTTTTTATTTTTGAATTTCGTTTTCTAGCTTTCTGCGCTTCAAAATCAGGTGTTCAAAAGTCAAAAGCAACCCGAATAAAGTGTACACAGCGCCGTTATGGTGTTCGACACAGTACTTATCAAGTAAAAACATCATTAATTTGAATTTTTTATGGTATTATATTTGAGGAAATGTATATGGATGTATGGTATTTATACCGTACTGTAAATAGTAACTTTTTTTTAAACTCAAAAATGAAATATTTTTGGATATTTTGACAATATATAAAAGCAGACCCCTGTTGAAATGAGAAAAAAAAATAGAATAAGATTTAAAAGCTTTAAACATGATTTCCATCAAGCTACCTAACACTCCTAGAGAATAATTCATAAAAGCTATGTAAATACATAAATATACTGAAATCAGGTGCTTAGCTTTGAAGACTGCTCCAATTACGAGGCTCTCTGACAGAAAAGTCAGTTTAAGCTACACCCGCTTTCCTTGACAGTAAAGCTGCCATCAATTCTCTAAACAAGCCCCGGGCTTTCAAATGAGAACTATAAAAGTTTGTAATGGACAACTGTTTTACAGCACCTTGGAGCTCCATAAAACTAGAACCTGTCAAGTCCAGCAAATGTGTGAGCCAGCGGGAGGCCATAAAAGACGCCGGAGGACTGGAGAGAAAAGCAAGACCAATCCGTTTAATGTTTTAATTCGTGCTTTCAAAAGGAAATCTGTGCAATAAAGACTCGGCAAAGCTAATTATTCGATGTCATAGCAATGTACATACATCTGAGATAATTGCCTGGTTTTTAAACTAAAAATCTCTTTTTAGTTTAAAAATGGTTTAGCAAGAATAAAAGAATATGAATGAGTATTCAATCAATCAATCAATCAATCAATCAAAGGCAATGTAACATTACATTTTAGACAAACCACAACATGCAGCAGCCACATTACACAGCAAAATACGATGCATTCTGAAAAGCTCATTATATTTGGGTCATGTGACCAGGGAAATCTACTCTAACTGCTTCTTGGGTGAGACAGCAGCTGTCATAAATAAATTAAAAGCTTTCGGTGGAGTTTTGGAGAATGTTGACAGCCAGAAAGAGGACATTTACACTGTGCTACTTCCCTCTCCGTCACCCCAGCATAATTAACTACAGGTTTGTGTTGCTTAATGTCCTGGATAAATTGTGTGAATTAGGAAGTTGAGTGTTTTGGACGTTGTGCAAACACCATATTATATGCTTAAGAAATCGGCTTGGGAAACGCTGTAGGGTATCATTAGCACTGGTGTTGCTGCGTTTACTGTAGGAGTGTCACGGAAAGCAACAGCGGTTCAGTCAAACACAGAATCACCATATAGTGGAACAGGTGCTCTTTTATTTTTCTTAATGTGTCGCTCTGTGGAAGAGCTTTGTGAAATCATGCACACGCAAACGCACTCACACAGTCACGCAGGTGCTGCTTAGTGTCCAGGGGTGCTCGGTGGTGAGGGAGAGGGTGAAGTGCAGGACGCACACCTCCGTGCTTCGGTGAAGCGAGATCCTTGGAACGGAGAGGTAAGGCACGAGAGACCCGGGGAGGTGGTTGAGTCCGGGAGACGGGCTCTTTTCTTCGGATTGTGGCGTGCTCGGGTTTCTTCGGCATGATCCGAATGTGAATGAAATGCGTCTGCGTGCCTTTTAAAGGGCGTGAAAGACCATGAGAGGGTCGCTGATTATACACTATGTAGGCTTCCTGCCACAGCGGGGGATTGTCCTGGGCGCTGTGTTCTCCTCCTCCTCCTCTTGGTTGAGCCATGATGGACTTATGGTATGGTATTCAATGCTCAAGAGATGCACAAGTGCTTTGGGTTCAATTCTACAGTGCACAGCTGGACTTTGGGTTAAACTGAAACTGGTAGAAGAGGAGGCTGATGATGCTATAAACTGATCTGGATAATCAACAATCTTTAAAAAGTTTAAAAAGCTTCGTATGCGACAAAACACTTTTCCTCTTGCTCCAAGTGACAAGCACCGCAAAACCACTATAGCTTTGAGTTTGAGCTATATTATTTTGAAGTAAAACTCGACCAGAATATTACCGATGCTAAATTGCACAGTGAAATTACCACAAATACAACTGCAGGCTGATTTTCACAGTGGTCCAACCAAAACACATTCGACATAATATTTTTTGCTATTTATGCTTTCCATCATGCTTGTGCCTCAAAGCAAACATGCACAAAATATTCTCTATTGTTTTTTTGTTTGTTTGTTTGTTTGTTTGTTTATTCCCTAAAAATAGCATTACCTGTTAGCTCAGCGTTCGAGTCAAACTGTCACGTTTCGGGGTGTTGTTGCGAGGCATAAACGCAAGGAGGATCCAGGTTTTTAACGGAAACGATGTTTTATTAAACACAAAAAGGCAGGGAAACTCAACAAAACAAAGATACTTTAAATGAAACTGAAACAAAAACACGTATAGACAAAACAAAAGACACTAGGAAACAGGCAGATCATGACTAATATAAATGAACAGTTGCAAGACAAGAAACTAACTGAAACTAACCTATTTATAATAAAACTAATAACCAACTCGGTTCAGGTGAGCGCCCCCTGGTCACCTGACCGAGTTGCCACATGGGAACTGAAGTCTAAACAAAGGAACTACAAACGAAATTACAGGGCGCTTTGGCGCCCTCTAGGGGTTATCCCTGACATAACCCCCCCTCAAAGGGCGCAACTCCGGGGCGCCACAGGAGGTCCAGGGCATCCCCCCCAGGGTCCAATGTCCGCCCCTCTCACCCAGAGGCTGGCACCTATGGCCAGTTGTTCCGATGGCTTCATGCCCCCGTTGAAGCAGGGCGGCGGAGACGGAGGAGGCTCGCCGTCCTCTTTGACGCTGGGCGGCGAAGGCAGTGGGTGCTCGCCGTCCTCGGTGACGCAGGGCGGCAGAGGATGAGGAGGCTCGCTGTCCTCGGCGGCGCATGAAGGCGGCGGCGGAGGAAGAGGATGGAGCTCGTGCTCCTCGGCGGCGCATGAAGGCGGCGGCGGAGGAAGAGGATGGAGCTCGTGCTCCTCGGCGGCGCATGAAGGCGGCGGCGGAGGAAGAGGATGGAGCTCGTGCTCCTCGGCGGCGCATGAAGGCGGCGGCGGAGGAAGAGGAAGGAGCTCGTGCTCCTCGGCGGCGCATGAAGGCGGCGGCGGAGGAAGAGGATGGAGCTCGTGCTCCTCGGCGGCGCATGAAGGCGGCGGCGGACGAAGAGGAAGGAGCTCGTGCTCCTCGGCGGCGCATGAAGGCGGCGGCGGAGGAAGAGGAAGGAGCTCGTGCTCCTCGGCGGCGCATGAAGGCGGCGGCGGAGGAAGAGGATGGAGCTCGTGCTCCTCGGCGGCGCATGAAGGCGGCGGCGGAGGAAGAGGATGGAGCTCGTGCTCCTCGGCGGCGCATGAAGGCGGCGGCGGAGGAAGAGGATGGAGCTCGTGCTCCTCGGCGGCGCATGAAGGCGGCGGCGGAGGAAGAGGAAGGAGCTCGTGCTCCTCGGCGGCGCATGAAGGCGGCGGCGGAGGAAGAGGATGGAGCTCGTGCTCCTCGGCGGCGCATGAAGGCGGCGGCGGAGGAAGAGGAAGCTCGAAGTCCTCAGCGGCGCATGAAGGCGGCGTCGGAGGAAGAGGATGGAGCTCGTGATTCTCGGCGGCGCATGAAGGCGGCGGCGGAGGAAGAGGAAGCTCGCGATCCTCAGCGGCGCATGAAGGCGGCGGCGGAGGAAGAGGCAGCTCGTCGTCCTCAGCGGCACATGAAGGCGGCGGCGGAGGAAGAGGAAGCTCGCTGTCCTCAACGGCGTACGAAGGCGGCGGCGGAGGAAGAGGAAGCTCGAAGTCCTCAGCGGCGCATGAAGGCGGCGGCGGAGGAAGAGGATGGAGCTCGTGATCCTCGGCGGCGCATGAAGGCGGCGGCGGAGGAAGAGGCAGCTCGTCGTCCTCAGCGGCACATGAAGGCGGCGGCGGAGGAAGAGGATGCTCGCTGTCCTCAGCGGCGCATGAAGGCGGCGGCGGAGGAAGAGGATGGAGCTCGTGCTCCTCAACGGCGCATGAAGGCGGCGGCGGAGGAAGAGGAAGCTCGCTGTCCTCAGCGGCGCATGAAGGCGGCGGCGGGGGAAGAGGAAGCTCGTCGTCCTCAGCGGCGCTGTGCATCGACGGAAGCTCGCCCTCCTCGGCAGCACTGTGCAGCGACGGAAGCTCGCCGTTCTCGAAGGCACTGTGCAGCGACGGAAGCTCGCCATCCTCGAAGGCACTGTGCAGCGACGGAAGCTCGCCATCCTCGAAGGCACTGTGCAGCGACGGAAGCTCGCCGTCCTCGAAGGCACAGTGCATTGACGGTAGCTCGCCGTCCTCGAAGGCACAGTGCAGCGACGGAAGCTCGCCGTCCTCGAAGGCACAGTGCATTGACGGTAGCTCGCCGTCCTCGAAGGCACAGTGCAGCGACGGTAGCTCGCCCTCCTCTTCGCCGCATTGCAGCGGCAGCAGCTCGCTGTGCTCAGCGGCGCGGTGCAGCTGTGCTAGCAGCCCTTGGAGCCTGGCCACCTGCTCCCGCAGGTCACGAATGCGCTCTTCGTTTCTCAGAGCGCATCGCCGAAAGCTGCTCCAATAACTCTGGGAGGCTGCTCCCAGCTGCACGTCCCGCTCACACTCCGCTCTTTTGCCGTTACGCCGTTTGGTTCCCCGGCTACCTTCCACGCCGGCTGCCCAAACTCCAAACATCGTTGCCCCCCCCCAAAAAGAATCTCCCCGGGGAAGGGCTCCTCTGCTATGCCTCTTTTTAGGTCTTGCAATCTGTCACGTTGCTTGTGGTGTTGTTGCGAGGCATAAACGCAAGGAGGATCCAGGTTTTTAACGGAAACGATGTTTTATTAAACACAAAAAGGCAGGGAAACTCAACAAAACAAAGATACTTTAAATGAAACTGAAACAAAAACACGTATAGACAAAACAAAAGACACTAGGAAACAGGCAGATCATGACTAATATAAATGAACAGTTGCAAGACAAGAAACTAACTGAAACTAACCTATTTATAATAAAACTAATAACCAACTCGGTTCAGGTGAGCGCCCCCTGGTCACCTGACCGAGTTGCCACATGGGAACTGAAGTCTAAACAAAGGAACTACAAACGAAATTACAGGGCGCTTTGGCGCCCTCTAGGGGTTATCCCTGACACAAACTGGCACTTTCTCGTGAATGACAGCATAAAACTGCATGAAGTCATTTGCAGACGACCTCAAGCATACAGTAGTACGGTGATGAGGCTCCTAGTTGTTAAAACATGTAACACACATATATACTGTATAGCACTGAGGGTGTTCTGTTAGGCATTTCAGATATGAAGGTGGCAGTCCAATCATGGCTTGGTGTACTGAGAGAACTTTCTACCTTGATGGTGTCCAAGTACTGGGATAAGTACGTTAGTGTAGCATCGGATTACGTGGAGAAATACACAGAGTTGATTATCATAACTGGGTTCTGCTATCCGGCATAATAAAAACAAAAAGTCCCGGTTTGACTTGAACGCAGCTTGTAAATAAGTAAGTCAGTAATAAGTGAGTGAATAAATAAATGAAAATAAATGTTAAAGCGTGTTTACTGAGAGAAATGCTCAAGAGAAAAGGTAAAAAAAAATATTGGAGAATATCAACACGGCCGAAATGTGTTTCACTTGCCTGGTTTAAAACTTTTACTATCTTAGAAGGACCTTAGGGGTGTTTTTCGAAAAAAAGCTTCATTTTCAGGGACTCAAGATGCTTTTTCTTATGAAAGCATTAGGCCAAGATACGTGAGGAAAAATCTAGTTTCAATATATAAACATACATGTGGACAGAGGCTACGTTGCTGTGCTTTGCATTTACTGAATACTGTAAATGTACAGCTGTTAACTGTACCCTATAATTAGCCACAAGTCCCTGAATGTTTGTGGGCAAAGAATTCGATTTGGTCACTCGTTCACAACTTCCTGCTGAAAAATCCAACTTGCCAAACTACAGGCTTGTAGGCCATCTTAACCGAATAAATCTTTTTTTTTTTTTTTTTTTTTGGAAGCTTCGTTCATACGAAATTGAGCGAAATCTAATCACGTTCCCCTCGGTCTTCTAAATTAGTACTGATTTTTTATAAGCTCAGGATAGGATGGAAGAATTGATACATGTCCTCTTTCCCGCATTCATTTCAAACCTCGCCTCTAGAACACACTCATCGCTTCCCCATGCGTCACTGTATTTATTTGGTCGATTAACACTTGGCCAGATGGAGTGTATTAGCTTTGACAGAGAAAGCGAGGTGCTCTTCGAAGGACAAATGAAATGAGTCACGGACCAGCCGGAGCACACCTGATGGATGGAAGAGGATGGTTATTTGCATAAGTATATTTGATAGCACTATTAAAAGTGCAGCGAGTTGGAGAGGAAATGAAGTAGGCGCTGAACTTCCCGGTGCTCCACCACGTTGCTGCTCAATGTCATGCGGCTAAATTCTAAAGCATCTTTCTTTACACTTTCGTCTTCTGAAAAAGCAATCTAAGACTCTTTACTACTTTAGCACCGTTGTTTCTTTGCATTGTCCTTTTAAAGGGTGTTGAAATCTTACTGTATAATTGACGAGAAATGGAAGCAAATCTATTCCTGTCTTCTATTTTACCAGCTTTCCCCCCCCCCCCACATTGCGGAAATACAGTCTCGACATTGCAGATTTTTACTGAAATATTTCTCGCAGACATGCAAAGGCACATTTCCACCAACACCATCACTCCTGTGCTCCAAAGGCACTTACTGTAGTGTCCGCTAATTTATAAGTTATATTGTAAAATATCTGACTCATCATTATGAGCCCCTTGTGCAATTAAGTTAGCATAGCTGAAAATCGTTGTGCTGTTTAAGGAAAGCAATAAAACTGGCCTTCTCTGGGCTACTTGAGAATCCGGAGCATCAGCATTTACGGGCTCCATTATGGGCTCAAAATTGAGCTTTCTAAAGAAACTCATGAGTATATTGTTGTTTTGAGGAATAAAGGCTATTCCATGTGAGAAATTGGCAAGAAACGGAAGAGATCTTATAAAAGTGGATATGTGGATTACTCCCTTTATAGAACAGCATAAACTTGCTCTAACCAGGACAGAAAGCCAAGCGGGAGGCCCCAGTGCACAACTTTTACAGGGGGATAAAAACGTTAGAGTGTCTAGTTTGAGAAACGAATTCCACACTGGGCCTTTAATAAACGATACCCACAAAACACCAGTGTCATCTTTATCTGTGAGCGGGCAACTCCGAATCCGGGCCATAATTAATATGAAAAAATTGTTGTGAATTTGGCAAACTCTCCAGCGTGGTGATGGAAAAGTGATGGTATGGTTTTGCTTTGCTACAATTTGATTGCTTTGTCTTTAGGCTTCTCCCATCAACGGATCATCTGATCTGCACAACAACTTGGCACTGGATTTACGCCGGATGCCCTTCCTGATGCAACCCTCACATTTTATCCAGGCTTGGGACTGGAACTGCATCCAGTGGCTGGGGTTTGGGCGTTGGGTGGAAATCAAACCCGGGCCTTCCGCATGGCAGGCGAGAAACCTACCAGTGAGCCACCAATAACTCCCCAAATTATGCAAGGCCTATTAAAAGAAGATGCAGTGAGTCTGGATTCTGTCTGTGATAGATGGGCCAACACAACCACCAGATCTCAATGCCACTGAGCAGCTTAAAATAAAATAAAGGAATGGCCCATTAAAGCCTGTCCAATATATGGGAGGTGCTTCAGAAAGCACGAGGTGCAATTTCTGCAGATTACCTCAATAAACGGAGGTGGCCCAGCGGTACTGTAGGTTTCTCACCTGCCAAAAGTTTAATTTCAAGCTAATGCCCAATTCCCAGCCACTGGATACAGCGCAGGTCCCAAGTCTGGATGCAATGGAAGGGTTGCGTCAGGAAGAGCATCCAGTGTACTGTATAACCTTCTTGCCAAGTTGTGTGCAGATCGTTGTGGAGACCCCTTGAAGATACCAGCCAAAAGAAGGACAGCATAAAGCTCGTTAAAACTAACAGCAAGAATACTAAAGGTCTGTTAATCTGTCTTAACTGTAGCAAGGGTATATTTATGACTAAATCTAGGTTTTCAAACAAACATTTAAGCTTTTTATTATTTTCGTGACGCATTCCTGGACTTTGTGTCACCATCTGATCAATATTCATGTGTTGTATCCTTTATCCCAAGTGCTCAGAATGTCACTCTTGAATTTTAGGATGTACACAAGATATGCTGCAACTGAGCAATGACGCCCAGGTTTCCACAGATTTTTGCACATACGAGCGACATTCAAGTCAATTCAGGACTTCAAGGTGTAAAACTGATGGACATTTACAGAATACTTCAAACATAGAACAGTGAGGGGCCTCTTAGCTGCAGAAAAACGATTTATTGATGCAAGCATTTCAACGCAGGTCGTACATCCGTGAACAATAATCCAGCCAATCGTCTGAACATTCAACATTTCGACCCGAGTCGACGCCTGAAAAAAGACTTATGACTGTGATCTGTTATTATTCACAATCAGAAGTTTTGGTTTGACCCTCATACAGGCAAAATCACATGGCGAGTAGAAAACAGGTGCATCTGTCACACAGTCCGCTGGGCTCGCAAATCTTGAGGTTGCAGGAAATTAATTCCAGGGTGCTTGGGAAGTTTGGGAATCCTTGAGATATTATGCTTATGAAAAGAGAATTTTTAAAAAATGTGTAATTGTTGATATGGTGAAGGTTTTTGTGAGGATTTTTTGTGACCTTTTGGGAAGGTTTGGGGAGCAGTCTCCAGTTACATTTTTGATGAAGAAGCTTTATCTGGCTGTTAGAATTCAACTTTACTGATTTTCTCTGTAACCTGACAAACTGCATTTTTGCTTTGTCTTAACAACTTAAAAAAAAAATAAATACACTATGTGGGTATTCACTGTCAGTGACAGTAACACAATAGGATAATAGTACTTACCTGTATTAATAATATAACAATTGCAATATTACATCTCAATAAAATATGTAATACAATATTACATTTAATAATACAATATTACATACATATACTAGTTTACTGTGCAATATTTACAAATGCTCTTGTATTAATTTAGTAACTTAGTTATTAACTTTTTTTTTTTTACTTTTTTAAAACTTTTTTTTTACTTTTCCTTTCTACTTGATAATAATGGTGAGCAACTGTAACCAGGAATAAGCAATTTCCCCTTTGGGATTAATAAAGGTATTTGAATCTTGAATAATAATAATAATAATAATAACAACAACAAGAACAACAACAACAACAATAATAAAGGTTACTCAGTTGTTTCAGAACAACAACAAACTTGATTCACAGATTTTCAACCACATTCAGTGTAACCAGTAACAAATTAACGTGCGGTGTTGAATTCTCTAATTAATCTGTTTGTGTTGGTAAATTCATGTGATAAAACGTTTAGGGTGGAAACGAAAAACACGAAAACAACACGGAAATTGAAAACAATCACAAAATTCCGTAAACGTGATTTGTTACCTATAACACCATGCCACAATTATTATATTCTGTACCGTTTGCTAAGGCAGCAGAAAACTTTTAAAAGATTGGATTTTTAAAGTTGTATCTCTAAAGCACAATATATAAAGCTTTAACAATTAGTGCCATTTTAAAACGTAAACGACAATGTACAGTAGTGTATTTATAAGATGATACCATAATCAACTGTGGCGTTTTGTCTATTTAAGGAGCTTAATTTATTCCCCACTGACCTCATGTAAATTGTTCGTGTTAATTAATGAATCAACTCTCTAACACTGTAAACTATTAAACAGCAAGCAATGCGCTATGCAGCTACAAAAAAAAAAGGCGCATTTTTTATTCTTTTGTCTATTTATACAAATCGCATAATTAAAAGCTAGGTGTAAGTGTCATGAGTAAATAAATGAGTACATGGCGCCTGCTTGTTTTAATTGTGCCTTTTTAATTTGCTGATGTATCTTCAGGTGACACGAGCTCTACGCCCTGCTGAAGAAAGAACACGGAAACCATTGATGGCGGCGTCATTTATTTTGATATCTTTTTTTTTTTTTTTTTTTTTAAGTCAAAGTGAATTCAAGCTGTGTTAATTGGATTTCGCTGCCGCACTGCATGTGCGTCTTTTTTTCTTCTTCTTCTTCTTCTTCTTTCAAATTTGTTGCTGACTCTCCTTGTTATCGCTTTATTTTAAAAGCCAATTGATGAGAAACTTCTCAGGCACTCACACAGCAATTATTTACAAAAGTGCTCCTTCGGAAAGAAAAGAATAACAAAGTTGACCAGACATTTTCTATTGTGATAAGCATGACTGTAGCCATTAAAGTCCCAGTAGCATTTACCAATAGACACAGTGATATTCTCTGATCTAATTGATCAAAAGCTGTGGATTCATTTTCCACACCAGTAGCTCTGACAATAATTCACGCTATAATTTACTGTAAATCGCAGCTTTACAGTACAAATTCTTCTTCTGTGGAGTTTGTCTAATGGACACTACATCAGTAATCGTTGATATGTTGATGTTTTCTGTACGATGATTTTTCTTTATAGAAGATTTGTACCAGACTATGGTAAAGTCTTTAGGACAGAGAACAGCGATTATTTATTTATTTATTTATTTATTTATTTTTTAAGACAACCTTGGGTCTTCGTGGATGTTCCACTTCATGGCTCAGGCGGGGATCTGAGGATCCGGGTTCGAGCCCTGCTGTTGGTGGGTTGACACGCCCCTTACTACCCAGCCGCTGGATGCAGTTAGAAAATTGAGAGGGTTGGGTCAGCATGGGCATCTGACATAAAGCCTGTGCCAAGTTACAGTAAGTGAGGATTGGACGGTCCACCGTGGAGACCCCTTGACAGGAACGTCTGAAAGAACGTTTCCACATCATGTAGCTGTAAACGGATAAGAAGTATGAATTGTTGCCATGGCATAAGGACATACTGTTGAGTGGTAACAGGTACAACCGTGGATGATTATTCATCATTCATTATTCAGCGTAATTACTTTATTGCCACATAACCAGCTGAAGCAACCTCAGATCATAACACTGCCTCCAGAGGCTTGTAAAGTGTCTACTATGCATTATGGGGGCATCTCTTCACAAATACGCTTCCCTTCTTACCCTGACACGCCCATCACTCTGGGATAGGAGCAATCTGGACTCGTCAGACCACAAGATCTTTTTTCCCAATGGGTCTCACTAACAAGTGGGTTTCTTATGGCAACACAGCTGCTTACAGTATTTATCACATTGTGTGTGGAAATGTTCTTACTTTCACTATTAAACATAATATACAGTAGCTCTGACTTCTACACTTGATTTTTTTTTTTTTACATTGCAACTTCATCAAGCGTTTAAGTGATACTTGATCATGTTTTTTTTTCCATCATATTCTTCTGCAAAACTATTAGAACCAGTTTTAATAAAGCATTGGATAGTTCTAAGATGTTCAGTAGTCTCCTTAGTTATTTTCTTTGTATACCCAAAGTCTAGTTTTGGATAATTGTGCAGCCAAAAAGCTCCATCCATCTAGTGCACAGGCTCATAAGAAACTAATTCTAATTCTGCAATAGGAAGATGAGCAGGATTGGACTTTTCAGTTTGGAATTTAATTTGTGTACATGTTTTTTTTTCTGGTTTGCAATAATATAATTTCATTTACAAAAACACTTGCAAAGGGAAAAAAAGTGATTAATGTTGTCAAGGATGCCGTCGATCACTAATTAACCCGTTCAAATAAAGTTTGCCAACTGGAAATTCCAATCCAGCTTATCTTCCTATAGCGGAGTTCCAGTTTGTATCTTTCGAGCCTGTGCATTAGATGGATGGAGGAATGGATGAATGAAGCTTTTTGGCCAAAACTTCAGTAAACAAAGAAAACAACTATGGAGACTACTGAACATCCTAGAACTGGGTTAAGAATGGCGTTTGCCTACATTCTGTCTCTTTGATAAGAAGAACATGTGTTTCTCTTATTTTATAACCTAAACCAAAGCTGTAATCTCAGCAAATATATCATATGTCTGTTGGTTTTTTTCATATGAAGACAGTACTACTACAAGGTAGCACATGTTGTTAAGGGGCATCTCCATGAGATGGCAGCACTCACACATTCACTCGCACTCAAACTAAACTGCTAAAAACCTCAGAAATAATAAAATAGAAATATACAAAATTTCAGTATCCTAGTGTTATGATTGTGTGCAGGTTTTAATGCCAAAGTTCAGGAGAAGACATTATGTTTTTATTGTTATAATGTGGTTATGTTGGTCTATGGACCACTACCCTCCATGTAGAAGACAGTTGTTTTACAGTACATGAAAGGCTAGATAGATCATTACATTCATTCATTTTCTACACTGCTTATCCTGTACAGGATCATGGAAAGCGTGGCCTCCATATTCCAGAAGCCCACACGAACACTACTAGCAATTTGGGAACACCAATTAACCTAATTTGCTGGTCCTTGGACTGTGGGAGGCAACCAGAGTATGCAGAGAAATCCCTTCAAGCACGGGGAGAACATGCAAACTCCATGCACACAGACCTGAGGTGGGAATAAAACCCTGGACGCTGGAGGTGCAAGCTGACAGTGCTAACCACAACACCATCGTGCTGCTTGATAGATCATGTAAATGACAATCTTCTAAATGTAGAACCATAAAATCTGACCTGAACCATGTGACCTGAAAAGTGTATGTTTAAAGTGAGCAGCAGAACCGTGATTGAGCACTGGTTGAAGTCGGAATATATCGAATCTGGGCTTCCACTTATACGCCATTGGCAGAGGAGTCCCCAAAATGACAAGAGGGCAGCAATTACAGTCCCTTGACCAAAATGGCGTTAAGGTACAGTAGTTCTCTGGGTAAGCTGTCTACTACTGTAGGTTTGTACTTCATTTGCAGCACCATCTCCTGTCCAGTGGACCCAGATCCAGTGTCAGGGGGCGCTGTTGCACTCTCTCCCCTTTGTTCTGCAGATTGACTCATCAGCAGTGGGCTGGGAGATGTTTGCTTCAGCAGACAGTGGGCTGGGAAATCCTAGTTGATAAAGGAGGAGGAACGCGCTGTGTTGGACATCAGTTGACGGTCAGGGAGAATAAGGACACCATGATAGAAAAGGAGTGTCTGGCCATAAAGTGAGCAGCGCTCACACTCCAATAATACCTTTTGGGAGCTCTTTTCCACTCTGTTCTGACCCAGCCCAGCTCTAACGTCTCCACCACAAGCAGGATGACAATATATAGATCTCTTAAGCCCCATTTACACTGCAGGTCTCGATGCCCAATTCTGATTTGTTGCCTATATCAGATTTTTCTGACCGTCTGTTTACACGTTCTTCCAACTATGACTCATATCCGATTCACGTGTTTACACTTGCCATAAAGGGAGGTTCTTGCACTACACACTAGCCAAGATGGACGAAGGCGAAATATGCTTGATGCTAGCGCTGCGATATACGCAAAGTTCGCGAAACGGAGAAGGATGAAAAGGGCCATCATTGCAGCCTGCGCATATGCTTCATTTATTGTGTCCTCAACCATTCAGAGGAATGTCTGGGTGCGAGACGTGTCGCGGTCGCTCTCTGGTGGCTTGCAACAGGTGTGGGCGACCACACACTGGCGCATCTGTTTGGGTTGAGCAGCGCCTCGGTGTGCCTGATTACGTCATTAAACCGCAAAGAAATCGCAGTTTTAATGACGTACAGAACTCAATGTATCAGAAAATCCGATCTGTCTGTTTACACAACAATCATATTAGCACATACCTGATTTATATCTGATTTATTTCCACATATGAAGGAGGCCTGAAACCGATCTCGAAATATCAGAATGCATGCGTTTTTTTCCTGTTTACACAGACATAGAAAATATCCGCTATGTGTCACATAGGAGCAAAAAATCGGAATTGGGTCGCATTTAACTGACAGTGTAAACGTAGCTTAAGTGGGTGATATTTAAACCATTTTATGATAACGGTCGTCCACTGGACAGGTTCGCAAAAACTGCTATATATTCATTTATGATCTATGATTGGTGTGATACATAAATATAACCAAGACGCTTTTGTAAAAATGTTTTCAAATGTTTTAGGCCGAGCTGCAAGCCATGAATGCACCACTGTCTTCACTTCTTCATCGGAAGTGGATCTTCGCCCTCTTAGCGCTGCTTTCAGGTGAAAGTCCGATGGAGTGAGATCAGGACTATAGAGAGGACACCTCGATACCAAGTTTTTGCCGAGTGCTAACAATGTGGGCAGAAGGGTACGGACGTGCATCGTCATGCAAGATCAGAACGCCCTCGGATAGCAGTCATCTGTGTTGAATCCGAAGTTTAGCCTTCAGATCTTTAATAAGCGTCTCACTGTATCAAGCACTGTTGATAATGTTCCAACACTGGCCATTGGGAATCCCAGGAAATATGTAAGCATTAATGATTTTTCCAGCTGATAATTGACTTTTGGACTTTTTCTCAGTCTGCGATTGAGGATGTTCCCATTTCCAAACTCTGACGATTTAGTTTGAACAGTAGCCTTCAACGGAAAGCACTGATATGACAGTATAGACAACAGATGTTTTATTATTATTATTATTATTATTATTATTATTTCTTTACCAATTACTAGTAATGATTTAAAAATGTCGAAAGGGTTCGTCACAAATATGAGTTTAAATATGGGCTAGTAACTAGTAAGCGCTATAAAACATGTTTTGTTGTTGTGTACAACCAGTTTTTGGGTTTCTGTTGTAATTACTGTAGGTTTTCTAACTAGTTCCTAAGGAACCATTCATCTATTGAATGAAGGTTGTGTTTGTCATAGCATGCAGCAGGAAGCTTATCGCCAAACGTTTTTACACTTCACTCGTCTGTCTCCTTACAGGTCATGTGGGTTCTTCTTTCGATTTTATGCTCAAATCACATAGTTTTACAACAGTTTTTCTATTTGCTTTTAATGAAAAATATCTAAATACCTAAAACTACAGTATTACTTCTTGGCTAACTTCTCGAGAGATTACATTCGAGAAGAAAAGACAACATTCTCAGTCCAGACCAAGACCATGTTTCTCAAGGCCAGTCAACACAGCGATTCAAGTACAGGTCTATACAGAAAAATGTCTCGAGCCCAGACCCGAGTCCTCCAGCCCTATAACAAGTAATACAAAATTTACAAATGTTGCAATATGCTCAAGGTTAAAACAAGATGGTGAAAAGGAACGATTTAGCAACTGCACATTTATGAAGCTGGCTGCCCTCATGAATTGCATATTGTGCATTGGGGGCCATGTGGGATGAGGCTCAAATAAGAGTCAAGAAAATGTGCAACTTTATTTATTTATTTATTTTCCAATCTTATATGCGATTTCTCCAAGTGAAATGTCGCTCCTTTCTTTCTACATTTCACTTCACTTAACCGCGTTACCTTGGAGAACCTGAAGGTGAATGAATTTCTTTTGATAACAACAGCACACGCTGCATCATTGAAAATCTCTTGAGGAAGCATCTTCCATGAGGTCCGTACCAAAAGTAATGCAAAAGTGGCCATAACTTTTTTTTTATTAACTACAACCGGATGTTTAATTTGCACATGTTGGTAGGCCACCTCTACCTCTATACGAATCTACTGTACTACTCAACATAATCTCCATCACAAGCGATGCATTTGCATCATCGTTTAACCCACCTCTTACTGTAAATCCCGTTTAAACCTCCCTTTTGTTGAAGTCGATGGTCTTCCTCTGAGTATTCTGTCTTCAGTGCTGAGTTCCCCTTTTTTCATCCATCATAGTGTTTCTTCCATAAGCATTCTGTAACATCAACTGCGACAAAGGGGACTTTCAAACAGGATTTACTGTACGAGTTGGGCTCAGTGACGGTGCAAACATATGGCTTGTGATGAGATGATGTTGAATAGTATCTTTGTGTAAAGGAAGAGTTACTCGACCAGCATGTGCAATGTGTACAGTGTGACCTACTATCAGTCAGTTCATTAAAAAAAACGACCGTCAATTCTGCATTGCTTTCGGTCCAGCCCTCGTATCTCTTTTCTTTATTTTTTTAATGATACTGTTAGATAGAAATGTGCAGATGTTTACATTAAACCTAAAGATACATGTAGTTATGACATTCGGAGACATTTTTGCATCATTTTTTACCAAGCTTGAGGTCAAGATTGATAGTCACTACATACTTATGTATTATGTATGTCTCAGCTCTAAAACATTCATCAAACCCTGTAAGGCCCTTCTGCAGCTTGAACGAAACTTACACCAAGGTAAATAAAACTGACCATAACAATCTGAATAAACAGACACCAGTTGCCCAGGATGTACGCATCATCTGCAGCACAAATCCTAAAAGAACTACACGATTCCCTTTTTTTAATCCAGCTTTGGTGTACGTCCAAAGCTCTAGAGGGGAGACTTACAGTATGAGTCCACTGTGAATCTCCCTAGTGCTGCTTTAATCACGAATGAGTGCGGACACCAAACCCCAGTGACTTTAGATCCCCGACTGTCACCTTGAGGCATTTCCACTACGTGAGCTCCCTACGGCTTTGTCTTCTGTCACTACCAATTAGTATAATCTGCACAGGCTACGTCCTTAAGGGAACAAGAGGGGAGGAAACTAGCAACAGGTGGCTCACAAGGGTCGGATTGGCTCTGGAGTTCTTTTTTTTTCCCCTCTCCCTTTCCCTTTTTTTTTTTGTTTTATGTCTTGTATAAACAGTGCGGTACAGGTTGACCTGCAGGGGAGACTGGGACTGAACCCTGCTACCAAGTTGGAACCGTGCCTTAAACAGTCGTGATGTTGCTGCAAATATCTACCGGCTGGAATCCCCTGCTGCTGACAAGGTGCCAGGGGGCAGAGAGAAGAATCTATTCTCCTTTTAGTTCCCCCCTACTTTGCTCCTTTATCTGATCTGTTTGTCCCCGGAGCAGAACAGGAATACACAAGGGAAAATCTGGGCGCTGGAGAGCCAGCCGAGGAACACCTGACCCTGGCGGTGAGCTCAGCATGGGGGCTTCTCATGGAAAGAAAGTAAGTGAGCATGTGATCTAGCGTAGTCTGTTCATTTAGTTGTTAATGGAAGAAGTTAGCTTTTTTTACCGTGGGATGTATGTGTGCTGGACAAGACGATGGTGGGATTATAAAAATGTACTGTATTGCATGAATTTATTATAGATAAACACATCATTAACAAGTGTTTACTCTAAATTTTAACATAAACAAGATAGTTCTCCCACTATAATAATAATAATAATAATAATAATAATAATAATAATAATAATAATTTACATTTTTCCACTTTACTTATTCAGTGCTCTTGATATATTTTTAATATTAAGCATTTTATTATTAGACATTATTTCATTATATTCAACTCCTCGGTTCCTGACGAGCATATTCGCCAAACCTGAGCGCTTGTTGCTGATTTGGAAAGGTCCGTCATGTCTTTCATGACGAGTCCACAAATATTTGAGCAACGAGGAGGGCTGAGTGTGTAAGCAGGGTGTGACGTGTTCAGAGCATGATTCAGAAGCTGAGGGCTGCTTGTGACAGCTGACACCTGCTCTTGAGGGCTACCGGAGGATTACAGGACATCTAAGCGGCTGCTCGTTACCTGGCAGCACCAGATCACATTTGATTTTCAAGTTAACATTGAGGGGGGAAAAAATCAGACTGATAAAAAATAATAAATCTGGATTTACTTGTAGATTTGATATGAGTTTTTTTGTTTTTTCTTTTTTTCGGTGATGGTCTATTTTGCATTGCTTCGAAAAATCAATTACACACGATTACACAAGTGAATTTTGCTAGTAACTGAACAATAGCAGTACTGATATCCTCTTACGCATTCCTCTGGGATCGAGGCTGTTCCAGGCCACTGCAAATGAGGCATCCTGTAAAAAAAATTTAAAAAATAAAATAAAAAAATTACACACTCTGGAGGGATATCAAGACTGCACACGTGGATTTTTACATATTGTGATATACTGTACATATTAAAGCATTTTAGTGAACTCTTAACATACTGGAACCGTTAAACATTTAAACCAAGAGAATCTGACTCAAATTTTCAAGTCTTTGAAACATAAGAGACGATGGCAGTCAACACCGGCCTCAGCGGATATATTGTTTCATGTTGCACAAACACTTCCCGCAGTCATTACATTATAGCGTATAATATGTCGCAATACAGCAGTGAAAGACAAAGTATGAGATTTCAATACATATAATGAACAGAAAGAAAGAAATGCATCAGGGTGTTTAAAGGGAGGGAGACTTGTAAAGGTGCATATAAGTATTACAATAGGTCTTGATTGTCATACTGCATACTGCATTTTTTTGATCTGCAAACTCACCATGAAGTTTGTCAGTCAGAAGGATAATACAATGTAGCGTAAGTAATGAGTGCTAAATTCCACAACCTTCGTTCCATGCAAAAATGCATTCCAGAGTTCAGCTGAGATTCATATAAAGCTCCTGCAGTTAAATCAAAGCCAAATTTACCGGACTATCCAAAACACAGCTAGTTCCAAGGAAAGCTAAATATAAGCAATATGGCCTCCGGTGTTAATGGTTCCATTCCCACATGGGGTCTGTGTGGGTGGAGTTTGCATGTTCACATGAATAATGTCATATGATTTGATCAGATGATGAGTCTGAGTCAGGGCCAAAATTTCAAGCCATTAAGTCAGAGTCATGTCCAGAATGCCGAGCTAGAGAGCCTGAGTTGAGTCCAGACTTATTAGCCAATGTTTGTTTTAAACACATAGACACGGAATCAAGCTGTAGAATCAGGTCAGAGTCAGGTCCTTTCTTCCAGAGTTTAAGTTGAGACCAGTTTCCCAAAATCACAATCTAGTCCAGAGTCTAGCCTTTTTAGTCTTACATCATCAGGATTTCCTTTGGCTTCTCCCATCAAGTGGTGACTTGACTAAAGCAGACGATCCATTCCGCATACAAATTGGCAAAGGTTTTACACCAGATGCCCTTTCCAATGCAACCTGTCCATCCTATCCAGTCGTGGGAATGTCACTAAGGACGCCCTGCATACTGTAGAAGTGTAAAATGGACTACATTCCCACAAGACAAACATATACAATATGTCATGGTGTCACCCCCAAACACTCTACCCATGGTACAGTATCCCTGTCACAGCCTTCAGAATGTTGACAGTTGCTGTCCTATTGAATCCCTTTGTTTCAGGTTACAGGATGTACAAGTGCAACATCTTTTTCAACAGTGCAGGACAATGTGCACATTGGAGGAAAGACATAGTACAAAGTAAAGAAGATATTCTCATGGCACATTCCTTAGACACATTTATTACTGAAACATACCAGACCTTCTAGCAGAACTAGAGGTCTGCCTTATAAAAACTAGCTTACATAATAATCAACTTAGCAAACTGAACCATAACCTCAACGCGTCCCATTATTTAGCCAGTGTTAGCACACCAACTTGGCATGCGTTAGGTATGAAAGGACAAGCCTGAGTCTTGAATTCCCATATCTAATTTCTAGTGCTGCTGCATACTGCCAAATACTACACCAGTCTGCTGGCAAAACTATTCAAACCTTTTTAGCATAGCTGTTTTTAGCCATTCAGATTGTGGGAAGTGCAAGGCTTTCACCAGTATCACAGACTAAGACAGAGAGAGTGACTTAGTGGCCATATCCTAAGCAGCAGAAATAAAAGCAAGCGTGCACATGAGAGACACAAATACTGAGAGAACTTTAGAAAAAAACAAGTTAATGATTGAGTGAGCCATAGAGAGAGAGGTGAAAAAGAAAGAGAGAGCAAGTAGTGCTACAGAGCTGAAATGTCAGTACTGTAATTTCATCTGTGTGCCAGCTTCCGGGCAGCTTGGCATGAGTTGAATAACTCAGCTACCCCTCACAGAGCGCTGGCACCCACCCCCACTCCCTGTGCTTCAATCTCAGAGACAAAAATAACAGCACAACAAACTATTCAACAATTCAGGAAGGCATTTCAATTCTCCAGACATCTCTGAAAAGTAAAGGGCCAAATCATTGATGTTTTCATGGATGAGTACCATTCTACCAGCGATACAAGCTATAGCGATCACTTATTTTTTTTACTTTTATTGGTTTAAGCCATCACCTGTTTCATGCATGCTTAAACAAGGCCCATTTTGAACCATTTAAAAACGGTACATACTGTACATAAAACACACAACGCCTGGAATGCCCAAGTTGAGTTCAGAGACCCAAGCCATAGAGTCCAAGTTGAGGCCCGAATCCCAAGCCGTACAGTCCAATTCCAAATCACAATATCAACCCGTGAGCTAATGTATAGAAGCTGGGTTGAGAACCAGGATCTTGGCAAAACAAACACCAGGATGTTGGCAGACGATCCTCTGCATACTCCGATTGGTGGGGTGGAGCCTACACAAATCGGATGTATTTCTCCGGTGCATCCCATGGGTGCTTGATTGGATTTGGATTTGGGGAGTTTGCCGCCTTGGAGTTTTTTGTGCTGGGCCACATTTATGGTGGGCTGGGGTGTTTTACTAATTTCTTTCTATCATGGACAGCATTGATTTTTCAGCAGTTTGTGCTGCATTGGCTTTTGAGACCGAATGGGTTGGCCTTTGGTCCCCATGGGCAAGTATGATGATGTTCGCGTGCCCATGATCCTGTCATCAGTTTACTGTTGTATAGTTGATAATGAATGTGGTAATGTCCTGGCTGATCTGTATAGTCCTTGTCCACTATCCCCATTGAATTTTCAGTTGTCTGTACCAAGCTGCATCCAATTCAAGTTCCGAGTCCATAGCCAATGTGCATTTTTAGATTCTTACAGTTTAAGATGAACCCAGTGTCTCAATACTTAAATTCTCGGTCAGGTCAAGCCGGAAAAAAAGGCGCCAAGTGCAAACTACCAGCCATAGGAGTCTAGGAGTGCAAAGTCCCCAGTTAGTCCCTCCATAGAGTCTGGCTTTAGTCCAGAGGACCAAAATGGAAATTTCAGTTTGAGTCAAGCTGAAGAGTTGAAACTAAACTCTGCATAAAAATAATGCTCTAGGATCTCATCTTTGCTCTAGATCTGTTGTATAAGGATTTGGTTAAAAATCAAACGCACTGAAGCAGATCAAGCCAGTCAAATTCTTTTCAAATGACCCAAGCTAAAAATAATTACATTTAGCACTAAAGGAACAAGTGTTTACACACCATAGTCTTAGAAAGCAGTTACAACTGCCATAGACTTTTGCTCAAGATCACTTGAGTAATGAATATTGACTGATACGATTTATAGTTAGTACCATGTAAGCAAGTGTAATACAGTAAATCTGGTTCTTTCTTTTATTTCCAATCTATTATTACAGCTTTAGGTCTATTTTCATCACTTATCGCTTGCATAATCTGACAGTATTGCTAGAAATTCAAGTCCACTAAGAGGATTTTTTTTTTCATTTCATAAGTTATGAATATTTTACCAAGATGAAATGTTTTATTCAGAAATGCATGATTTAAAACCTATTATTATTTGATAAACCCTCATGAAATTTAAACACATCTGATTATCCAGTCTGAACATTAGTTTCAAATTTTGCTTCAAGATCCACTACCAAAAACATTAGTATTAATATTTTTCTTTTCAGTATTGAATATGCAGTTTGTACACAGTGTATTCAATAATAGAAAAGCTAACACTTTCTCATATTCACTGTTTGGGTTCCTTCGGAAAGCCTTATAGAAACTGGAATATATTTTAACATCCTACACATTCAAGATTTAAGATTTTTTTTTTTGTCTTATACTGTACATGGTTGTACAAGTACAACAGTAGTGGTTAGCACTGTCGCCTTGCACCTCCAGGTTCCGGGTTCGATTCCTGGCCAGGTTTGATTCCCGTCTCTGTGTGCATGAAGTTTGCATGTTCTCCTCGTGCTTGGTGGGTTTCCTCCGGGTACTCCGGTTTCCTCCACCAGTCCAAAGACATGCAGGTTAGGTTAACTGGCATTCCCAAAACTGGCCGTAGTGTGTGAATGAGTGTGTAAGTGTGTGTGTGTGTCCCATGCGATGGATTGGCACCCTGTCCAGGGTGTACCCCGCCTAGTGATGAATGAGTGAGTGAGTGTAATCATTGGCAAAATACTTTAGGATGATTTGTTAAGGACAGTAAAAGTAGGACCACTTTGCATGAAGCCACATCATACACTACCAACACTGAAGTTATTGTTCTGTAACAACATGATGTGTTTTAGTCCCTAATTATCCAAATCAAAGCGGTACTAACAGCAGCTATGTTATATGGTTTGGAGACCAGTGCTGGAGATGGCAGCCTTGAAGCAGTTGAAATTTTCATTGAAAGTGACAAGCAATGTTTGGTTTAAACATCTGGAGAATGTCTGATTGCACAAGAGGCATTCCATAAGTGGTGATATAGAGCATAACAGCACTAGGAACTTTAACCATATGGATCGCCCCACATCACTGGTGTTCTAACAATCGTTAATTACACTAACATGCTGCCAGCATGGCTTCAAGTAAGTCTGTATAATCCAAAGTACTGGGAAAAGGGGAGAACAGCTACCTGCCAAAAACTTTGTCTCCTTAACAATTGCTTCTACTGTAAGTCATTCGAAATTGCCTCTAATCCATCTATGTTGCTCTGCATACCGTATGGCTAACTTGAGCTACAAAGCTAACTAGCCTTTAATACAAGGCTGATTTCCAAAACTCTCTTTAACCTCTGATCAAGTATACTACTTGTGTGTGGAAAAAGGCAGTGCACTAGCCTTCCATTTTACGCTTTTTTGTATTCAACCCCGGAGCCACAGAAGCCACATGACATGACATGACATAAGACTTCCTAACAAACTTACAGCTTGAAGAAACCACACACACACACACACACACACACACACACACACACACACACACACACACACACACACATAAATATTCTTTATTAAAAGTTACAGTGTGTTCTTGCGTCTTTAAAAAAAAAAAAAAAAAAACCTTTTTGCAATAATGTAAACATGGATTTATCTCATTTTGCAGTCAAACTGTGCATAAAGCTGAAAAACAGAAAAAAGACTTAAATTTAAAAAACAGAGCTGATAAGATCCATCCTAATGAAATATACAGTCTTTATACACAGTATATATTGTATCTAAGACCATCATTTTCTTAATCCACTCAATTATATTTTTATCCCTTACTTTACAGCCAATAAACATTGATGTAAACAAAGCAACAAATAATCAGCTTAAAAATCTTTTATAAAAATAATTTTGTATTTAAACAGGGCTTTCTTTGATCTCTGATGAATTCCTGTACATGACCATCATCAGTGAGGTATTCAGTGTTTCGTGTTGCTTACACAAAGCACCTCTGATGAAAAATGCATTAACTATAATAGCAGCTGCAATCATTATCATAGTGCATGACTATCATTATGAAAATTTTCATTTTGTCTGACAAAGCACTGCATTGTTCTGTTCTGTTATTCACAAAACACAAGATTTTATTAAAAATGGTCATACACATGAGGTACTGGACACTATATTTCTGGGACATGCATTTGTAACAGATAGAAGATAAGTTTAAAGAGCTTCAACCCAAACTTTAGAGAGCTTCAATCAAGAGCACAGTTGTTTAATATACTGTACATTTTAACACATTTGTATAATTCTTTACAGTTTTTTTTTTTTAACTCTCATCCTCATGAACAATTATAGGAGTCGGTTGTGCCCAACTAACACAGATGGCATGTTACATCACCCAAACACTTGCACGCACTTGTGGACACGCAAACAATGGCAGAGTGAAAGCTTTTTGATAACAATACCATAACATTTAAATATACAGTAAATCTGATTAGTTAGATTCATTTCCTCATGGGAAGCTTTGATCGTGCATTCTTCTGCAAAGTTGTCACAAGTCTATATTAATTTGCTTGTTCTGTTATTGTCAAACATTAAATGAACATAGAAATAAATGGATGAATACTTATTGTAAGAATGTCCTTTAATAAATTGTACATATTAAAGGGCAGAGACCAACATGACAGTTAAAGTCATTTAAAACAGAATACATAGTGAGGTCTGGTAAATACATTACATTCACCGTATATTACATTCCTGCATGTTGTAGAGCAAAAACGATCGGAAGTAGAGCAGAAGGCAACCTCTTCGAAGAATCTTATAACAGGATCTTTCTTTACTTCTGTTAGCTTATACACATTTTCTGCCATTACCAGTTTGCCCCTTGTTTTGTAATATAGAATTGAAGCAACCGTTGTCCACAAGGAGGCAGAATTGGCCTAGGCAGAAAGGGAGCATGCCAGGACCAGCATTTACTACTACTGTATACACCATGGTGTTCAAACCACACCCTTAGTGATGACATGCAGGGTATCGAAGGAATGTTTTAGTACCTGAATTTTAAAAGGGAATAGAAATACAAATCATAAAATTTCTGTCAAGTAAAAAAATCCTTAAAAGATTTCATTCCGTATAGTTGTCTTAGTCCATATGAAACTTCACATTGATTTCTATAGCAGCTCAACTCTTGAATATGATTGGTCAGGAGGTGTTGATTGATTTTATATAACCATATTTCTGGTTATTATTATAACATAATAATGGGAAGATTTTGTTGTAATATGTTATTGGTAATGTTATTGGTAAACCTGTTATATATTGTTTTTAATTTGACTTGAAATTGAAACGTGAAAATAAGTGATCTTAGTTTTAGATTAGATTAGATTAGATTAGATTCAACTTTATTGTCATTGCACATAGTTACAAGGCAACGAAATGCAGTAAGCATCTAACCAGAAGTGCAAGTTAGCAGTGCAATATAAACATATATACAGATCTATAAAACTTATATGATAAAAGTAAGGTCTATGTATAAATTGTATTACAGAAAGAATATATATATATATATATATATATATATATATATATATATATATATATATATATATCTCACTATATGGAAAGTGAGAGAGGCTGAAAGTTCACAGGCGGCATCAACGTAGTGATTGTCTCCTGAAGACTCTGGTCAAAGCGAGCATAAAAGGAGATTTCGGTGGATATGGTTGCAGAGTGGGCGGGTTTGTAGTCACTGATGGACTGGATGCCCTGCCACATACACTGAGGATCAGACTTGTTGAAGTGATCTTCGATCCTCAGCTTGTAGCTCCACTTGGCCTTATCGATACCCCTTTTCAGGTTAGCTCTGGATGCACTGTAGGCCTGTGCATCTCCTGATCTGAAGGCAGCATTCTGTGCCTTGAGCAGGAGACGAATTTCCCTATTCATCCATGGCTTCTGATTAGGGTATGTTGTAATCTGCTTCACAGTTGTTACATTGTCAATGGTGGCTTTGATGTGATCCAAAACAGAAGAGGTGTATAGATTGATGTCTGTGTGAGAGTCAGAAGTAGCTTGAGAGGCAAACCTACTCCAATCCGTATGATGATATCGGTCCTGAAGTATAGTGTCTGTCTCTTCAGTCCACACTCTGATAGATGTGACTGAGGGCTTCACACGTTTAATGAGCGGAGTGTATTTTGGGAGCAGGAACAATGAAAGGTGATCAGACTGTCCCAGGTGGTGGAGGGTTACAACTCTGTTTGCCTCGCCTATATTTGTATAGACATGATTCAGAGTTTTGCTACCTCTTGTATGACAGTCCACATGTTGAAAAAATTTTGGGAGTACTGTTCTCAAGTTAGAGTGATTAAAATCCCCCGCAACAATGAAAGCAGCCTCAGGATAAGCAGTCTGTTGTTTGCTAATAGCTTCATGCAGCTCTTTCATAGCATTCTTAGCATTAGCATCCGGTGGTATGTATGCAGCAGTTATAACTATAGTAGTAAACTCCCTCGGTAGATAGAAGAGACTACATTTAATCATTAAAAATTCCACATCAGCAGAACAATGACTCACAACGACAGTGCAGTTAGTGCACCAGGCTTTGTTTACGTAAATACATAAACCTCCACCTTTGGTCTTCCCGGAGCCTTCTGTTGTCCTGTCTGCGCGTAGAATGAAGCATCCAGCTAGCTCAGTTGCGCTATCAGAAATGTCACTGTTCAGCCATGTTTCCGTAAATATTAAGATGTTGCAGTCTGTTAATTTCTTGCTGTTGGCGATATGGAGCCGTAGTTCGTCCATCTTATTCACCAGAGACCGCACATTAGCAAGGAAAATGCTCGGTAAGGAAAGCCAGTTTGGTGTTAGAGGCAATCCGTGAGTGGTGATATAGAGCATAACAGCACTTAACAGCATTTAGCACTTAGCATCATAGGTGTTCTTCTTGAACACTCCTTTTTCTCCTTAGTAACTGCCTTTAATTAGCTCCAAACGACCTCTGAACCGCCCATGTTGTTCCCTTTCAAATGCTACACTCGATGCTGCGTGAAAACGCTATGGGAACATCTCTTTGTTCAGCCAGTTGTGAAGCATGAAGCAAATTTTTTACTTATATAACCTCGGTCAGGTGACGTCATCTGATGAGGTGCACCTGTAGGTTATAAATAGGAGAGAACCGGAAACATCCTCTTTGTCTTCAAGGACCGCATTGTGTTTGCATGTGTGTGTGCAAGCAATATACAAACAAAAGAAAAAGAAAAGTGTTAACTCACCGATATGTAGTTTTTGACTCTGGGTCCCACTCTAGGTCCGTGTTGTCGTCGCAAGATGCTAACGACAGACGCTTCCCTCACAGGCTGGGGTGCGGTCTTAAATGGCTGTCCAGCCCAAGGGAGCTGGAGAGGTTATCTTCTCGCATGGCACATCAATTGCCTCAAAATGATGGCTCTGTTTCTGAACCTGAAACACTTCCTCCAGCAGTTAAGAGGCTACCATGTCCTAGTGCGGGTGCACTTCGGTAGTCTCGTACATAAATCGCCAGGGTGGACTGTGCTCGTGCCACTTGAACAAGCTAGATCACCAGGTTCTGCTTTGGGCACAGGACAAGTTCCTGTCCATCAGGGCGATTTACATTCTGGGGCATATGAATGTGGGAGCAGACTTGCTATCCAAAAAAGCTGTGACACATGGGGAATGGAAAGTCCACCCCAAAGTAGTCAGTCAAATCTGGGGAGATTTTATGTAGCAGAGGTGGACCTCTTTGTTTCGCAAGGAACAGCTTACTGTCCCCTTTACTACTCTCTGACTCCTCCAACTCCCCTGGACGCGATGGGCCATACTTCTGGGCCCAGATTACGCCTTAATGCATTTTCTTTGGTAGCTTTGCTCCCGGGAGTCCAGTATTGATAGAGCCCCATTGGCCGACCAGAGTGTGTTTCTCGGATCTAATATCTCTCCTCGACGGCTCACCATGGGTGATTCCAATGAGGAGGGATCTTCTGTCTCAGGCTCAGGGGACAATATTTCATCCCCGACCCGAGCTCTGGAACCTTCACGTCTAGCCCCTGAAGGGGACCAACTAAGAGATGCTGGTCTTCCAGTGCTAGGGCTCCCACCACTAAAAGAACTTATGCCCTCAAATGGAGAGTATTTGAAAGTTGGTGCATGGCAAAACATGTAGACCCAGTCCACTCCCGAATTGTTTCTGCAAGAAAAGTTGTCCTCGGGCTTATGCCCAAGTACTCTCAGAACGTAAGTAGCCATTATTTCGGCTTGTCATGTTCTGACCGATGGGGTTTCTGTGGGAAAGCACCCTTTAGTTGCCCCTTTTATTCGTGGAGCTAAATGGTTAACGCCGCCCACTAGAGCAACGGTCCCTTTGTGGGACTTAGCTATTGTGCTCGATGGTCTGATTGACACCCTATTCGAACCACTAGAGTTAGCACCTGTCAGGCTTCTGACTCTTAAGATGGTTTTTCTTATGGCCATTACTTCCTTGAAGAGAATTGGAGATCTGCAGGCTTTGTCAGTCTCCCCATGCTGCCTAGACTTTGCCCCTGGGCTAGTCAAAGCTACTCTGCATCCTCACCCGAACTATCTTCCGAAAGTTCCATTCTCGACCATGCACCCAGTTGTTCTTGAAGCCTTCTGTTCTCCGCCTTTTACAGCTTCGGAGCAGGAAAGACTTCACTTGGTATTCTCATTCCCATAGCGTTTTCACGCAGCATGGAGTGTAGCTGTAACGTCTCGGGTTACTTTGCTGTAACCCTGTTCCCTGAAAAAGCGGGAATGAGATGCTGCGCTCCAATGCTGCACTGCTGGCGTGGCTAGATGTCCTTTCAGACAAAAATTTACCTGAGGATGTTTCCGGTTCAGTCCTATTTATAATCTGCAGGTGCACCTCATCAGATGACGTCACCTGACCGAGGTTATATGAGCCAAAAAATTGGCGTGTTTGATACACACATGCTTCACAACCGCCTGACCGATGGGGTTTCTGTGGGAAAGCACCCTTTAGTTGCCCCTTTTATTCGTGGAGCTAAATGGTTAACGCCGCCCACTAGAGCAATGGTCCCTTTGTGGGACTTAGCTATTGTGCTCGATGGTCTGATTGACACCCTATTCGAACCACTAGAGTTAGCACCTGTCAGGCTTCTGACTCTTAAGATGGTTTTTCTTATGGCCATTACTTCCTTGAAGAGAATTGGAGATCTGCAGGCTTTGTCAGTCTCCCCATGCTGCCTAGACTTTGCCCCTGGGCTAGTCAAAGCTACTCTGCATCCTCACCCGAACTATCTTCTGAAAGTTCCATTCTCGACCATGCACCCAGTTGTTCTTGAAGCCTTCTGTTCTCCGCCTTTTACAGCTTCGGAGCAGGAAAGACTTCACTTGGTATTCTCATTCCCATAGCGTTTTCACGCAGCATGGAGTGTAGCTGTAACGTCTCGGGTTACTTTGCTGTAACCCTGTTCCCTGAAAAAGCGGGAATGAGATGCTGCGCTCCAATGCTGCACTGCTGGCGTGGCTAGATGTCCTTTCAGACAAAAATTAACCTGAGGATGTTTCCGGTTCAGTCCTATTTATAATCTGCAGGTGCACCTCATCAGATGACGTCACCTGACCGAGGTTATATGAGCCAAAAAATTGGCGTGTTTGATACACACATGCTTCACAACCGCCTGAACAAAGAGATTTTCATGCATCATCTCGTTCCCGCTTTGTCAGAGAACAGTGTTACAGCAAAGTAACCCGAGACATTCTCTTTGTACCTAATGTGAGCTACAAAGCTAACATGCATCCAACACAAGGCTGAATCTCAAATCCCCCTCTAACCCATTATCAAGGGCGCTACTTGCAAACAAGCATGCACTCTACATAGTGGACATTTAACGCTATTTGTTATTTAACCCCGGAACCCTGAAGTTAGCTGATATTCAAAGTGGAATAATAATGTAAAATATAAAATAAATCTCATAAGTTTCTCAGGACTGTCCACCACCTCCATGATTGATTCTCCTCACCTTTCGGCTACATAGCACCAGTAATAATTTACAGCTACTTTCACTCCTGTTAATTATGCTAACTGTTGGTCATCACCAGCTTAAGGCTAGTTCCGCAAGTCTTGGAAGGATATGTGTTAACGGAGAAAATCAACCGATTAAATAAATAAACAAATCACAATCTATTGATAATAAATTGCATTTGTAGAACTTTTGTATTCAAGCAATATCACATTTGGGGTTCATCACAGCAGTGCTGATATTCAGTACAACATCACTCCCTCCTATGTGATACTCCTTAATTAACAGTAAATATTAATCGTATAATAACATGGTCTAAAACATCACAGCCTTATAATATGAAAATATATATACTTTTGAATGTTTATTTTATACAATAAATATAATACAGAATGTCAGTGGACTGTTAACAAGCTGAAACACATAGTGACTCAGAGGAAATGAAAAACTAGTGCATCTCTGGTTATGGCAAAAATAAATATTTGTTTAATTTGTTACACATCTAGCGCAGTCACAGTCCAGACGAGGGGATTGCGAGATCTAAATAAACATCTAGACGGTCATGGGAAATGCATTTAAAAAAAACGATTAGTGGAACATGGTTCTCCCTATATGAACCTACACACACAGACGCATACACATCTGTGCATAAACATCATGCTTATACAAGTGCACACACACTCGTCATTTGATGTCACGGCCTCTTGTGGTGCAGGAAAGTTACCACTTCTTTCATCTCATCAGGAGAGATCATTACTGACTCTATCCTTCCGCTCCTGACCGAGATGTTTCCCCAAAGACAAGCTTTAAAACTCATTACACCCACCAGGAGACTGGGGGACTGGGAGACTGACTGCATCTGCTTGGGTAAGTGTCCTACCTAACTATGTCGTTAAAGCACTGATATTGATATAAGGATCTTAGGATGGTCTAACTTGGTGAGGAACTGGAATCCGGACATGAGTTATCAAACAGCTTTCTTAATGTATCATGCAGATCAACATGGCATTACATTCAGTAGACTTCAGGTTCCCTAAATCACTGATCCGTGCTTGTGTTTTGATCCGTGAGTAATTAGCCGGCCATGTCCCCTGCCTTTGCATGGCCTCTGCTAATTGTGCGTGTTGTCTGAGAAACCCGAGAACCTTCAGCTTATGACCAGAGCGCCGGAGCATGGCTGAAATCTATAAAAAGCCTTTTTGTTCGCTACTTATTAGCGGGATGCAATGTCGTCTGCGAATGTTGGTTTCCGAACAGAGTAAATAAAATATGGCCAAGATGACAGGGAAAGGAGAGGAAAGGTCAGGTGGTCACAACATCTCGTAACTGGACCCTGGACGGTGGGCTGTAGCGTCTAGGTTGCCTTAAGGAACAATGAGGAGTTCTACAGTAGCTGCCGTCACGCTTCACTGTTTTTGGAGATGTGAGATTGCTTTGGCTGTGGATTTCATCTGCAGCTTCTGAAAGCAGAGAACAGCTTTGATTTCACATGAGACGTCAGGACAAATGCTGTTTCCATATACTGTACATATATACTGTGCAGTACATTACCAGTCAAAAATTTGGACACACCTTCTCATTTCTATGGTTTTTATTTCAAACAAAACAAATTACTGTTAAATAACCCAGAATATGTTTTATATTTTTGATTCTTCGAAGGAGCCAAAATTCTTCAAAGTGTGCCTTATGAGGTAGCCACATAAAATGGTTTTCCAACAATCTTGAAGGAGTCCTCAGAGGTGTTGGGTACTTGTTAGTGGTGGGAAGTTTGGATTATTTATTGACTCAAATTTTTCAATATTGTTTATCAAAATGAACTAATCTATTTTTTAGTTATTTAGTTATTTCTCAGATGCTACATTTTCAATAAACAGAACCCCCCCACGTCTACATACAAAAATTTTGGCTATAGTTCCAGTAATGAAAATATTACAATGCAGCTATGTAAGGACATATTATGATAGACAGAATGAGCAGCTCACCTCTCATATCTTCTGGTCCGAATCATTCGTTCTCGATAAACAGAATTGAATGTTTAATTTCATGAGTCTTCTAGTCCGAGAGAAGACTCAAAGGTAATTTACTCATTTCTGTTTCCTGTACATAACCTACAATGGTTTTGCGATGCATTGCGCAAGGGCGCCCAGTAGAAAATTAACGAATCTCTACTCGTTCTTCTGAGTCACTAGTACTTGTTGGATACTTTTCCTTTACTCTCAGGTCAAACTCTTTCCAAACCATCTCAGTTGAATTTAGATCAGGTAATTATGGAGGCCAGGTCATCTGATGCAGCACTCCATTACTCTCCTTCTTGGAGAAATAGCTCTTACATACTGTATGCTAGAGGTGTGTTTGAGATTATTGTCCAGTTGGAAAACAAGTGACACTTACACTAAATGCAAACCAGATGGGATGGCATGTTGCTGCTAAATGCTGATATCCATACTGGTTAAGTGTGCTCTCAAATTTCAAATATCAAAGGCATCAACATTGTCAACAGCAAAGCAACCAGCACACCATCACATCTTCTCTACAGTCCGTTCACCCTCTCGATGTCTCACAAAGACACATGGGTAGAACGAACAATCTCACACTTGGACTCATCAGACCAAATGACAGTTTTTCACTGATCTAATGTTCATTCATTGTGTTTCTTGGCACAAGCAAGTCTCTTCTGCATGTTTTTCTTCCGAAGTAATGGATTCTTTACCCCAATTGGACTATGAAGGCCTGACTCATGCAGTCTCCTCTAAACAGTGGATGATGAAATCTGCCGCTAGAAACATTTATGTGGGCTCTAAACTGAGGTGCTGTAAATCAGTGGTTTCTGAGGCTGGTCATTTGTAATAAACATATCCTCTGCAGCAGAGGTAGCTCTTAGTCTGGGATGGAGTGAGTTTCATCATAGCATTTGTTTGTTTATTTTTTGCGACTGCATTTGGAGAATTTTTGGATTGACTGACCTTCATTTAATGATGTAAATAATGATGGACTGCTTTTTCTCTTTGCATAAATGAATGTTTAAATATATTACATACATGTTTTTAATTAAATCACAAATAAAATAAAAACATTTCCAAAAAAATAGCTTTTTATATTATTATATAATTATTATTAGATATATACTTTGGAAAATGCAACAGTTGTAACCCATTTCCTGAAGACATCTGTGCATGATGGCTCTTGATACACTAACTTCAGCCTCACTGCACACCTTGTGAAGCCTTTCCAAGGTCTTGAATAGGGTTTGCTTGACAATTTTTAGTCATCTCTGTTGCTTGTGCAACTTTTCCTACCAAACTTTTCCCTTCTAGTCAACTTTCCATGAATATGCTTCAATACAACACTCTGCAAACAGCCAGCCCTTTCAGCAATGACCTTCTCTGGGAGTCGGTGATCACCTTCTGGACAATAGTCAGAAGATCAGCAGTGTTCTCCATGCATTTACTGAACCAGATCAAGAGATATACACTTTTTATTCTGCATGAATATTAATTTACTCAAAATCAAAAATGAAAATTAATAAATAAACACCTGAAATACTTTATTTTACTTGAATTGATTCTAGAGCATATGAGAGTTTGGCTATTTTGGGGGCATTCATGAATAGGTGATGTGATGTCCCACTTTAACTGGTGCATGTAGTCAAGTAGCAAAAGAGGCTTGTATTCTCTTTATTACAGTATCTGTGTGTAAACAAATCCAAATCTTATCTAAATAGAAAGCTTTAGCAATTGAGCTTCATTTAAATAACCAAAAAAACAGTATACAGAATATTTTTTCTTAAATATTGTGTAAAATATATACAGTAGTAGGGCCATAGGTACAGTATGCCATTTCTTTCATATCAGCACAAAGGGTCAGCACCTATGTGACGAACGCCCCTAATGTGAAAGCAGTTTTGTACTGAAAGCTATCACGTCAAAAAGCATGTCAAAGCGGGTGGCCAAATTTATGTGCACTTTCAATCATCTTGACTTACTGCTTCCATCTCTGCTCACTTCTTTGAAGGACAACCTGCAACTCGACATCAAATCTCTTTACCTTCTGATTTGTTTCCAAATGTTAATCATCTTCTCTGTGCTGTGCCGTACCATAATATTCCACATCATGGCATAAATGTGGATTTATACTGCAAAGCCGATTAGAGGATGCAGAGGTACAGTAGCACACGATACACGCTCCAGCTTTAATTGAATCACAGAAAATCAATCGGCTGTCGTTTTCGCTTCTGTCAGAGCGTACAGTAAATCTTTATTTGCAGGGTGACAGCCTCGGCTCCTCTCAATTGAGTTTCGCTTAGCTCTATCTTAGCTCTTCTAAATACAGATTCCCGTTGCTTGTAAGCTCGTAGAAATTTCGATTGTCTGGTTATTAGAGCCGGCTTTGGATCTTACGCCCTCGTAGCTAGCCTCCAATGCTCATAATGCAGCTCAAAGCCTTGAGACAACATGCAAATCCTCTTTAAACAGAAGAAAATGGAGGACATTTCAATATAATGTGTTTGTGTAAAAATCGGAGGAAACTGTTTGCCTGTTACATTTTGCAGGTGGTAAATATTTGCCAGGGGCTCCGGTGTGATTATTGCTGTTTGAGTAGGATGTACTTGAGTCATGAACAGAATAAAAAACAACACTTGTGCTGATATTCAGTTGTTGTATCATTATAACTGCGTTTCAAAGCGGATTATTTTTTTTAAAGCGTTATATTTAAAAAGAATGGGTTCAGTTCCTCAATTGCTGCAATTGGATTTTCACTTAATAGAATCGTTTTCATAGACATTATTTGGTAAAAGTAAATCTGGAAATGTCTTTGACATGAAAATTAATATGCAACGTTCAGTTTTCAAAAAAGAAGCCAGAATGGATTTACCAGGTATGCGATGACAACAGCTTTTCAGACAGCTTATTACCTACTACTGTACAATTTTGCAGCCTCATTGCATTCTTTATTATCGTTTTCTTTATTACCATCTTTGTTTACCTTTTTTGAGTTAGAAATAATCTTTTATGCGTCATCATATTGCTTTCATGAAAAAAGTGAAAAAATACTGTTATTTTTCAGTCCACATTTTCCACTCTGGGCTTTATAATGGGCATGTGTTTAAAGACAGCAGTCTAGAGGCTATTGGGGAAAAAAGGTCTATCTCAGACCTACTACTAAAAATCTGGTACCCTTGAAGCGGTTAACTATACACAGTGATTTTGTGTTATATACAAGCTGGTAAGGTGTTCAAGTCAAGCCGACACGGCCTCCGAGTGGCGCAGTGGTAAAGCGCTCGCCCTATCATCCGGAGATCGTTAGTTCGAATCCCGGGTGGTGCTGTAACCTCTCGCAGCCGGAGGTCTAGAGAGAGCTGATTGGCCGAACTCTCTCAGAGGGGAGGGATGAGAGGTACTTAGTGCTCCCACATTAATCACGGCTCTACAGCCAGTCAGGGGCGTCTGTGAGCTCGCGCAAGCGGAAGGAGGGCGAGCGAGCAGTTCGAAAAGATGCGATCGGCTGGCGTCACGTGATTTGGAGGAAACACGTGATAGTCTTCGGCCCTCCCGGCTGAGTGGTAGTAGTAGCCTTAATGTGGGAGCGCCCCCTAGTGACACGACTAAATTAGGGAGAAAAGCGGGGAAAATCCAAAAAAAAAAAAAAAGTCAAGCCGGCACTTTTAATTGTGCTTAATTTCACAACATTATTATGAGAGTAAGAGCTACCTTTATTTACACTTATTACAGAATTTCAGCAGTGCTTGGACACTATTTTGGTAAAAAGTCTTTTGATCTGACTGCCTGCTTTACATCTAAAACGCTGGCCTCCCAGGAACCCCTGTTCTGGCCCAAACCTGTGGAAATAGCTTGGAGCGTGGTTTGGTCAGGACTGTACAGAGGATGTGGCAATGAACCCAGCACACTTCCTTTAATGTGCAAGTGGTGTTGGTGAATGATTGTGTGTACAGTTCTCATAGACAGATGCGTCTCTTTGGCAAGTTTGTGACCTTATCCTTCCAAGATTAGGAGTTCCACTCGCAGAATTTTCACAGAAACTATCGGAGTGAGGTCCGAGTCACCTAAGCCAGGATCATCATTCACAGACTTTTTTATTACAGCTATGAGTCTCATCACTATACTGTACTATTCTTCAACTCTTACAGTATAAAAAGTACGGCATAAAAAGTCCCGGGTTAACTTGAACGTCCCTCGTATACTGTATGTACTTGGGCAACTGTGTAAACCAACTCTGAATCTTAATATTAATGTACACTATCATCCTCTTCTGTGTTTTATTCTACATTTTAAATACTGTAAGTAAGAAAAGAAGAAACATTCCGACATCCATCCATGAATACATCATGACTGGAAACATCAGGAGGTGGAAACACCTCCTTCATCATCATGGAACTCCTTCAAAATCTGCCACAGCGTGTAATATAATATGGGTCTTTTCATTTCAAATGTGTACTTAATTCAAGCCAACAACAACAGACTTCAATGGTATTACTCTTGCTAGAATGCTTCAGTCTACTATTACAATGCTGTCCTGATACGCCACACCCCAAACTTCTAGCTGTACTTTCCAGAGAGTAAAGGAAGTAATCCAAGACAGTAGACGCCTTGTTCAGCAGAGGCATCAAGCATGAGCAAGTTTCCCATAGCAACCGCTAAGCAGCACCAACAATATCCATTCATGCTGGTCATCTAAAAGAGTGTGTTCAAGGTTCCAGCTAAGGCCCTGAGGCCTTGAGCTTTATACAGAACAAATTCCTGGGGAATAAAAACAGAGGGAAGGAATGTTGGAGACGAGAGAGGAGAACTTTTTTTTTTTTTGCATACTCTTTGCTTTTACAACTGTCACCAACATCTTATCACTTATATTAGAGCAGCTATAAATCTCACACTGTGCCCTCGCTTTCACATTTTCCTGTGTTTTAAAACTTTTAATTGCAGCTCTGCCTGTGGCTGGAAGAAAGCTTAGAAAAAGATTTCAACCATTTATGTGGAGTGTTCACCATGCTCGTGTAATCAGTCGGTGTCGTCTCATCGTCTCCTCTATAACGCTTAATCCTGTATACAGGATCGCGGAGGGGCCTGGAGCCAGGAGACTTAGTGCACGAGGCAGGGTACACCAATACACACATACTCATTTACACACTACGGGCAATTTGGTAACATCAATTAGCCTTACACACTTTGGACTGTGGGAAGAAACCCACCAACCACGAGGAGAGCATTTAAATATGCGAACATGCGAACTCTGTGTGGCGGGAATCGAACATGGACCCTGGGGGTGCAAGGCGACAGTGCTAACCTTTAAGCCATCGTTCCTCCCTGTGTAATTTGTAACTATACAAATTATAACATACTATAGTGTAACGAGAACACTGCTGATGCAGGAAACTAATCAGCCAATCAGAATCAAGCATTCAGCCGCATTGTGGTATAACATTTTTCTACATAGGATGCTAATCCTCCAGTCTTGCAAAGCAACAGCCATGGTGTAATGAGACTCCGAGGTAACAAACCGGTCTTCTGCTCTGCCGGGAACATCATGTTTCATAAGCGTCCATGCATTTCAGGTCACTGAAAATCAGTATCCGCACCGGGAGCAAAACACTGAGGCCTGATTGGTAAAATGAGTCACTTGAGAGCCCCTTTAATAAAATACAGCTTCACTATTGGGTCCTGTGATTTGCGGCTACACAGATTCATCAGTTATTGCCTGAAAAAAGGACTGTTCTACAGGGATCCTCTAACAGAGCCATAATGTCATGTAATGCCTTGATGTGATGTAATCTTTTCATTACAAATTGAAGATTAAAGCCTTGCACAATGACAGAGCACCGTGGAAGGGCAGCAATATCCTATTATGGAGGTATTATGTAACAGTTAATTTAATTGAAGCATAAGAGAGGACCATTAAGTCCTAATGTAACAGCTGGGGTTTATATATTAAGCCTGCGGTTATAGAGAGGAGATATGTGAAACCGTAGATACGAAGTGGGTATGTACGGACACTCAGAACGATATTTAACACAAATATTGTTTTCATGGTCCATAGAGCATATGAAAGTGTGGGCAGAATGTGATTGCGTAACTAAAATAAAATAATAATTAATCAACAGAATACGAGGTGAGAATCAGAAACAAGGAATGTATTATCTCGCTTTTGTTGCATTGTGTGGTGTCGTGTTGTTGGGCTCCAGATTTTGAGTCATGGTCGGAGTGTTCCTGTTAATTAATGTTAAGTGTTTCCTTGACGAATAAGGAAAGAGTCCGCCCTTGCACCAACTTCACTTCAAATTCCAAATAGTTAGGCAGATAAAGACTATCAAGTAAGTAACTATCAAATAAAGAAGCATACTGTAAGAGAGCTTAAATATACTTAAATAAAATACTAATAATGTTGTAAAATATTTCACGTGGAAATGTTGGCACACATATTCTTCGAAAGTTATAAAGCCTGTTTGAAACCATAATCATATATGCAATGAAAAGTGAATCTTGGTGGTTAGTGGCTAACATTCTTTGAAATCCTTAAAAAGTGTGATTTGACCAATATCTGCCTCTCCCTCTCTCTCTCGCGCTCTCTCTTTCTCTATGTCTCTCTCCCTCCTGATCTCTCTCTCTCTCTCACTCACTCACACTTTCTATTTCTCTCCCTGTCACCCACAGAAGGCGTATAACATCGAGCAGCAGAGTGTGAAAAGTGGAAAACATGTGAATGGCGTGGGTAAGTCTGCACTCGTCTTTCTTCTCTGCGATGCGGTATACACTGGGCCCACTAAACCGTGATTCTCTGCAATCACGGCCTCTTTGAACACAGTTTTCAAATAACTTGCCTGTTTAATGTAAACAGTCATATAGTTATCCATAGATCCATATCCAAGATCATCCAGAACATCATGACGACCCGCCTAATCTTGAGTACGTCCCGCTTTGCCACCCAAAACAGTGATGCACTGTGTGTTCTGACACCTTTCACCATTTCCCTAATTTTAGCTACAGTAGCTCTTCTATTGGATCAGAATACATGGGCCAGCCTTCACTCCCCATGTGCATCAGTGAGCCTTGGCCACCAATGATGACCATGTCACCAATATTAGTTCATATTAGGCAGCATGTTTTTTGATGTGTTTGAAACAGAAAAATGGGGTAGCATAAGGATTTGAGTAACAAGGGCCAGATTGTGAAGGCTAGAGGACTGGGTCAGAGCAACTCTAAAACTGGGGCTCTTGTGGGATGTTCCTGGTCTGCAATGGACTCGGCTGGCCCGACCAAAAGTGATTAAAGGAAGGAAAACCGGTGAACTGGTGACGGGATGTTCATGCTGTAGAGGTAACCATAGTATCCCAAATGCCTTGCAGGTCCAGATGTCCATTTTCAAGTTCATGTCTTCACTCTCTTTCCTATTTCAGTCTAGTTACTGAATAATTCTAAGCAGCTAGTTGTTACTGATTAATAAACTTGCACCAGAAGTCTTAACATTTATCGACATTTATTACTCAATACTCAAGTAAAAGTATAAATATTTACCTGAAATGTACTCCACTGCAAATCTTTACTCATGTTGAAGTACAAGTTGGAAAATACAGATACACCACAAAGAAACAGATTCGTCTTGATATGAATCTGACTGACAAAACAGCATTTTAAAGTATTTTTTGAACACAGGTAAAGCTGATGCTGTTGGAGATGGATAGTGACAAGATTTGACACTAATTAAACAAATGGCAGGTAGCTTTCTTAGCCTCTTTGAATAGGTCGGTAGCGTAGATAGCTAGCTGCTACCGCTGCTACCCCATATAATGCAAGTAGTGTATACAATTAAGCTTGAGCATACTCCACGTATTCAGAATACAGTAAAGGGCATGCCAAAACTTTAGAATTATAGGCTTATTATAAAAAGAACACTTACTGGCACACACAAATCAAGTGCGCAAGATGTTGGCTAATTAGCTAGATCACCCATTGGTCACACAGCCCAGCTAATCATCATTCGGTGCGCTAACCATCCTGCACTTTCATAACAACCTGCGAGTCGTTTTTATTTATTTTTTATTTGGACTGTTTGGACTCGTGGAATTGTTTTGTTCCTGTCTGTCCCACATGTGGAGTAGCTCAGTCATTATACAATATGGTGTGAGTATTAGTATGCGTATTAGGTGAGAAAATCTATGCACTTTTGTGTGATCGTCATCTGAAATGTAAAGTGTCGCTATTAAAAATGTAGGGAGTAAAAGTACAGGTTTTTTATTTAAAAAAAAAATGTAGAGTACAAGTAAAAAGTTTAACATATGGAACATTTTCAATTATAGTCCAGATACATTAAAAAAAAATGCTAGTACATTAATCAAGTAGTTCCACTTCATTATTTAACTCCTCTAAAGTAAATTACACAAGTTAATACAGCATAGCAAACAAGTGCGTAAATGAGAGGAGACCACAGTATCAGTGAAATCAAAATTCACATTTTGTACTCTTGTACAACAGAACACATTGGCAGCCTAGGGCCCGAAATCAGTCTCAGAAAATTGTCTGTATGTCTGTATGTCTGTCCAGCCAGATCTTGTTACAGCATCACGCAAAACTGGATGAACAGAATGGAATGAAACTTCGCCAGTCCTTCGTATCTGCCTGAAATGTTTAGTAGAAGTGAAGATATGTGCCAGATTACATCAAAGCACTTTTTTGGACAAATATAACATTTTTTCCGAGGTGGGCGTGGCTACATGTACTTTTTTGGACAAATATAAAGCTTTTTCCAAGGTGGGCGTGGCTACGTCCTTCAAAAGAGCCAATCAATTAAATAGTGTATAAACGGGGTATGTGGAGGACACACAAAGGACTGTAATGCACCTAAATCCTCAATACACGAAAGCACAACTCATCATGGCTTACCCCAAAAAAATGGTACGCACTTTGCGTAGTGCGTGTTGAGTAGTTATGTGCCAAACGCTGATCATCTTATTTTAGCTTTAAACTTTTAACTATTTCTTCAAACTCTTTACCCATCAATGATGTGTAGTTTTAAAATAATTATGTCCATCAATAAAAGTATGTGTTATTATTATATAGCCTTGACCGTAATTCCGTGAAACATTATAACAGATTCAAACAAATAAATGCAATCTACTAAACATAACCTTTTTTTTTTTTTTTTTTTTACTATTTCCCAAACTTAATCTAGGTATTTTTTTAATACTAATTAAGTTATGTGAATTGCTTTTTAAATGTAGACGCATGGTCATAGGATCGCAGCATGAATTTAAAGCTTTGTCCATAAAAGCGTGCGTGTTGTATTCTGCGTGGGAACGATGGAACCCTGATAGCCAACATAAGATTTCAGGAAGAAAGTCAGTCAGCGAGTTTTAATCCTCAAATAATCCTTTTCATTATCAAACCCTGACTGAAAATAAAAGACTCGAGAGTGAGACCGAGCGAGTTTGGGGGAGTGAGAGAGTGTTTTGCTGTGTGAGTGAAAGGAGAGGGAGGGCCCTGGCTGTGGAATGCCCAGCGAGTCATGTGACTGTGTACATCTGAGAGGAAGAAACAGAGGAGCGGCACGAGTGTGTAAGCAGCGCAGGAGAAACGGCCTGTGCACGCCCACATACGCACTCGCGCGCAAACATGTAGGCTCTCCGAGCACCACACACACACCCACACCAAACACATGCACACATACACACTACTGCATGATCGAAACAGAATCATAGGCATGGATCAGAGATTAGGAGCCGGTTTGTATCCTGACAGTCCGCCCAGCAGACCCAGAGATGTGCTGGTCAAATCAGGTAAGATCTATTGCAGAATGACAACTTCTCTACCCATACTGTATCTACTGTGGTTCTACTAAAAGGATGGCAAAATCGGTGATTTGTTCATGTCTGAGGTTTTAACTTTTCACTGTGCTTTATTTCTATCCGTGTGTCAGCAATGTACAGTACAAATCTCTCCAGCTAAACTATTGTAGATTATACAAAAACTCATTTATGAATATATAGTACAGTACAGTAGTTGAAGCATGTTGACTCATTCGTTCGAACATTTGGTCAGATGCAACATCTTCTGTGATTTTTCTCAGCGTTCACTTGTGCAAATGATCATTTCCCCCTGGGTGCAAGCAGGAAATGAGACTGACGACCAGAACAAGGCAGGATGCAGAAGTTTGTCCATCAAATGGACTTAAACGTACTGTATAACAGAGTATGAGACACATAACGAGATTGAGTTTGAGTTGAAACACTACAAAGGCAAATATTATCCTTTGGATTTTGTTGCGGCAGCGATTTTGGCTCATCAAGTAACAGTTAATCATTAAAATCCATGTGAAAACTTCACAGAATTGTTTACAGAGGTCATGCATGCTTTTCCAGAGCTATTCTACATCAACTACATGCTTTACGCGAAATACACGAGAAGACGTGTATATGTTAATGATGTCAAATTTAAATAAAATTGTTAAATATGGGATTTTTTTTTTTCACTACAGTTAGAGCACTAAAGTGTAAATTTAGTGGCAGTTATCGCTTTGTATTGGCAGTCTTTCGCAAAGTTTGCTTTACTTTAAGCCCAGAGCAGTGTTTGCTTTTGCAAAAGAAGCACAAGGTCCATGAAGTCCGGCAATGGGAGGCCCTATTAAAGCGCACTGAGCATATTTACACAGCTATCTGCGAATACTGTCAGGCTAACACACCTTGGAATAATACATACTGTTCGCTGTCACTTTGGGCCATTATTAGATTAGTCTTTTTTGTATTTAAATATAACGTTACATGAATGTGAAATTTCATAACTTGTTTCATAACAACTTATTATTAAGTAATTAATTATTCATTATTATTAATAACTAACAATTTTTTTATTTCTACTTTATTTAGTCAAATGTCAAACATTTTACCAACTGTTTACAGTATACATGAGGATTAAGCAGCCTATCAACTAGTTTCCAAAAAAAAAAAAAAATAATCAAATTATTTGTAAGAACATTCAGACCAAAACTGATTTCTTGACTGTTTGTCACTCCATATAAACGAATGAGAAATGTTTGTGATTTTTGGAAATGTGTGAGATTCAAGTTGGGTTTTCAGAGATGTTTATGTTCCTTTTTTTTTTTTTTATTGGAAGGAGTCTCCAGCGTCAGTGTTTTGTAATAGAAGTTACTGTAGTAAGTAGTCATAGTAAGAAATATAGTTGTAACTGTTCCAACACTCGAACATCATCAGGGTGTAAAATAACCATCTGGTTATTTTATGTATAAATCAAACTTTGCATTTAGGTTTTAAGGCATGTCAGGCAGAACAAAAGTTATCATTTCTTTTATAACATATATGGGAATAATGTCGCAGAAATATAGACCGCTTAAAATGAACATGTTATTATTATTATTATTATTATTATTATTATTATTATTATATATTCAAAATCAACAATAAAAATATGTGGTCATGTGTATATTTGCTATTTGTTTGACTACGTAACCCTTTTTTTTTTTTTTTTGCTCAGTCATGTTTGTATACTTGATTCAAATTAACTAAAAAAAAGTAATGTAAAAAATGGGTAAAATGCTTTCCGTTTTCAGAGCAATAAAAGAAAAATAAGACACTCTTTATGGAATTACTGTTCATAGCTTCTATACAGTGACTGCTTTTGAATAGGAATTAACAAAATGAAATTAAAAAGCTGTGGTTTCAGAGGCAAAAAAACAAAAACCCTCAATGATTTGCTAACTTCTGGATGGTAGCTGTATCTTTACTTTACACTCACTGGCTACATCACTGGACAATCAATAGTGTCCACATAAAGGAATTGTGAAATGCTCCTCGTATAAGGAATGAGCTGATGATCTATAAACGATCTATTAATGTCACGCTCTCCACTAGGAGGGAAACACGCAGATCCAATAGCAGAGAATGAGAGAGAGAGAAATCAGGAAGGAGACTTACGGCCAGCAGAGGGCGTTCCGGCGCGGAGAGGTAGGGGGGCGGTGCCCAAATCCACGTCGGGGAAATATTGTCCCGTAATCCAAATGAACTCACGGAGTCAATGAGGAAGCTGATAAATAATCCACTAAAGTCTATAGCTTCCTTGTGAGAAGTAATCCCGAAGCATGCAGTTAGACGCGAGCAGGGATCAGAGCTGACAGGCACATAAACATCAAGGGCCGACAATCTCGTAGTCAGACGTGAGCGTAGGTCAAAAGCCGGTATTCCAAATAACATTAATCCGAAGCGCGAAGACGGAGCCGAAAACGGGAAGCAAAGCGGGGTCGTAACCGGAGAAACAGAGACATAAACAAAACGCGAGAATAAGGGCAATACGGCACAATAATCTGGCAACAGGTGGGTGTCTAGCAGCGTCTTAAATAAGCCGATCTGATCACTCCAAATCGTTAACAGGTGAGCTCGAGCCGTGACTGAGGCGGCAAAACCCAAGAGGCGGCGCGGCGCTAGAACCGGAGTGATTTTGATTATTTTCGGAGGCGCTATGTTGTGGGCGAAATCCGGCGTGTTGTGACAGTACCCTCCCCCCTACGGACGCCACTGGGCGTTCTAGACGGGGCCTCTGGGTTCATGCTATGAAACTCAGTTATGAGGGATTTGTCGAGGATAAATCTGGCGGGTATCCAGCTTCTCTCTTCGGGTCCGTATCCCTCCCAATCCACTAGGTATTGTAGTCCGCGTCCCCGGCGGCGGGACTTAAGGAGCTTACGGACTGTGAAAGCCTCCCCCCCCTCGATGAGACGGGGGGGAGGGGGTGGGGGAGGTGGTGGGGATAATGGACAGGAGACCAGTCGTCGAATCTGAGACACATGGAAGGTGGGGTTGATCCGGCGCATGGATAATGGCAGGGCGAGCTTAACAGAGCAGGGGTTGATCACCCGGGAGATGGAGAAGGGCCCAATATACCTGGGAGACAGTTTCTTTGATGTGGTCTTCAGGGGTAAGTCGCGGGTGGATAACATTACTCTTTGGCCAATGCGATATCGGGGGGCTGCAGAGCGGTGGCGGTTGGCTTTACATCGGAAAATGTTTACTGAGCGTCGCAATTGGGAGCGGGCCTGTTGCCACGTCCTTTTACAGCGCCGGACGAATGCTTGTGCAGAGGGCACTGCGACTTCCTCCTCTTGAGCAGGGAACAGAGGCGGTTGGTATCCCAGACAGCATTGAAAAGGTGACATTCCGGTGGAGGACGTGGGGAGCGAGTTGTGGGCGTATTCTATCCACGGGAGAGCTCTATTCCATGAGGCCGTGTCCCGTGACGCCATACATCTAAGAGACTTCTCTAGTTCCTGGTTGATCCTTTCAGTCTGTCCATTGCTCTGGGGGTGGAATCCAGAGGATAGGCTGGGCGTGGCACCAATAAGCTTGCAGAAGGCTTTCCAGAATTGTGAGGAAAACTGCGGGCCCCTGTCAGAGACGATGTCTGAAGGAAGACCGTGGAGTCGGAAAACATGGGACACCAGGAGTTCGGCTGTTTCTTTAGCTGAAGGGAGTTTGGGGAGTGAGATGAAGTGAGCGGATTTGGAGAATCTGTCCACAACTGTCATGATGCAGGTATTATTGTCTGAGGGTGGTAATCCTGTAACAAAATCGAGGGAGATGTGAGACCATGGGCGATGAGGGATAGGGAGTGGTCTGAGAAGGCCCTCCGGGGGGCGATTAGTGGCCTTATTCCTGGAACAAGTATCGCATGACGCTACAAAGCCCTGAACATCCTCCTTGATAGTTGACCACCAGAAACGTTGTTTAGTGAGAAATAGAGTGCGGGCAACGCCCGGATGGCATGCCAACTTGGAGCTGTGGGCCCAGTTTAATACAGCAGGACGGAGAAGGCTTGGGACGAAGAGTCGGTTCGGGGGGACGTTGCTTGGACCTGGTTCATGTTCAAGCGCGCGTAGTACCTGGTTCTCTATGTCCAAACGGGTGTCAGCCATCAGGCAATGTGGAGGGAGAATGGTTTCTTGGGTGGGGGAATCCATAGGGAGGGAGAACTGTCTAGAGAGGGCATCAGGTTTAGTATTCTTAGAACCCGGGCGATAGGACAAGGTAAAATTGAACCTGGAAAAGTACAAGGACCAACGAGCCTGACGAGAGTTAAGTCTCTTGGCTGACCTTAAATATTCTAAATTTCGATGGTCTGTCCAGACCAAAAAAGGGTGTTCCGCCCCCTCCAGCCAGTGTCTCCACTCCTCCAGTGCTAGCTTTACGGCTAACAGCTCGCGGTCTCCGATTCCATAATTGCGTTCGGACGAGGAGAGTCGGCGTGAGAAGAACGAACAGGGGTGGAGTTTGTTATCCTTGGGGAACCTTTGGGAGAGAACGGCGCCCACACCTGTTTCTGATGCGTCCACTTCGACCACGAACTGTAGGGATGGGTCCGGGAAGGTGAGGACAGGGGCAGATGTGAAACGGCGCTTGAGTTCCTTAAAGGCCTTGTCCGCCAGTGCACTCCATTGAAACAACGATTTTGTGGACGTGAGGGTCGTGAGAGGTGCTGCCACGGAGCTATAGTTTCGGATGAAACGTCTGTAAAAATTGGCGAAGCCCAGAAAACGTAGAAGTTCCCGCCTAGAGGAGGGTATCGGCCAATCAGTGACTGCCTTTACCTTAGCTGGGTCCATGCAAATACCTGATGGTGATATGAGGAACCCGAGGAAGGAGGTGGAGTCGCTATGAAATTCACATTTCTCGGACTTGACGTAAAGTTTGTTCTCCATGAGCCTTTGTAGAACTTGACGGACATGGGATCTGTGTTCCTTCAGGGTGCGAGAGAATATCAGAATATCATCAAGGTAGACGAATGCAAAAACATTAAGGAAGTCTCTCAATATATCATTAATCAGGGCCTGGAAGACAGCCGGGGCGTTGGTCAGTCCGAAGGGAACCACGAGGTATTCATAGTGGCCCGTAGGTGTATTAAAGGCAGTCTTCCATTCGTCCCCCTCTCGAATCCTCACTAGGTGATAGGCATTTCGAAGGTCTAACTTAGTGAAAACACGTGCATCCTGGAGTAACTCGAAGGCTGAGGACATGAGAGGGAGTGGGTAGCGGTTCTTTACAGTGATTTCGTTGAGCCCCCTATAGTCGATGCAGGGTCGTAAAGATTTGTCTTTCTTCTCCACGAAGAAGAACCCCGCGCCTGCTGGAGAAGAGGAGGGACGAATGATTCCCGCCGCAAGGGATTCCGTAATGTATTGATCCATGGCCTCCCTCTCTGGGCGTGAGAGAGAATATAATCGCCCCCTGGGCGGGGTAGTACCAGGAAGAAGGTTAATAGCGCAATCATATGGGCGGTGGGGAGGTAGCGAAACTGCGTGAGATTTGCTAAAAACTTTCCAGAGATCGTGATACTCGGTTGGGACGTTTGAGAGGTTGGAGAGGTCCTCAGGCTGAGAGGATGGAGCCCTTTTGACAGCAGAGCGGAGACACGATGATAGGCATGAGGTACTCCATTCCAGAACTCTCTTATTGACCCAATCTACATGAGGATTGTGTAGCTGTAGCCATGGGAGACCCAAGACGAGCGGGGCGTGGGAGCTTTTAGCAATCAAGAAAGAAATCACTTCTGAGTGGTTTCCTGAGAAGTGCAAGGTGACTGGTTCTGTGCGATGAGTGATGGGGGCCAGGAAACAACCATCGAGGGCCTGCACAGTGAGTGAGTGACTCAGGGGCGTGGAAAGAATGCCAAGGAGGTTCGCCAGTGAAGAGCAGATCAGATTTTGGTCGGCCCCTGAATCCAGCAGGGCATACGTGTCATGGGATTGGTTATTGTGGGTCAGGGTTACTGAAAAATAGGAGCGATGGTTGGGAAAGGATTTAAGATCCGGGCCCCCCGGTGCACCCAAAATTACCGAGGGGCCTGGCCTTTTACCGGGCAGTTTCGTGAGAAATGACCCAACTGGCCACAGTAGAAACATGCTCCCTTATCCCGTCTCCGTTGTCGTTCCTCAGGAGAAATACGGGCCCGGCCCACCTGCATTGGTTCAGGAGGGGTCTCCATAAAGCTGGTGGAAGCTGCGGGTGGTGACGGCCAGAGGCTCAGGCTGCGCTCCTGCTGCCTGAGGCGCTTACGAGCATCAATGCGTGCTGCCAAATCAATGAGGTCTTGGAGATTGGAAGGTGGTTCGCGTGCTGACAGTTCGTCTTTGACATTATCTGAGAGACCATGGAGAAATGCGTCAAAGAGTGCTTGGTCGTCCCAGCCACATGAAGCCGCTAACGTGCGAAACTCAATGGCATAATCATGGACAGATCGGGTTCCCTGTTGAAGAGTTAATATCTGTCCAGCCGCCAGACGTCCGGTGGATGAGCAATCAAAAACCCTTCTCATTTCTTCGGTAAATGATTTATAGGTGAAACAGCAGGGCAGTTGGGCATCCCACATAGCGGTTCCCCACTCTCTCGCCCGACCGGAGAGGAGGGTGATAATGTATGCCACCTTAGCTCGTTCTGTAGGAAAAGACGAAGCCTGTAACTCAAGAACTAGAGAACACTGAGACAAGAAAGAACGGCAGGTGTTAGGATCCCCATCATAGGTAGGCGGGGCCGGCAGGCGTGGCTCATGGGGTGATGCGGCAGCTGCGGCTGCCAAGGGGCGAGGAGCTAGGGTAGGAGCTGGAGGTGTTTGTAGTTGCTGAATTTGGTTGGCGAGTGAAGTCAGGGTTTCAGTTACTGTTTTAAGGGTACTGGTGACCTCCTGAATGTCACGCTGATGTGAACCCAGGAGCGCTCCCTGACTTTCCAGTGCTGATCTCAAGTGGGTAAACTCCGCTGGATCCATAATGGCCAGATTATACTGTCACGCTCTCCACTAGGAGGGAAACACGCAGATCCAATAGCAGAGAATGAGAGAGAGAGAAATCAGGAAGGAGACTTACGGCCAGCAGAGGGCGTTCCGGCGCGGAGAGGTAGGGGGGCGGTGCCCAAATCCACGTCGGGGAAATATTGTCCCGTAATCCAAATGAACTCACGGAGTCAATGAGGAAGCTGATAAATAATCCACTAAAGTCTATAGCTTCCTTGTGAGAAGTAATCCCGAAGCATGCAGTTAGACGCGAGCAGGGATCAGAGCTGACAGGCACATAAACATCAAGGGCCGACAATCTCGTAGTCAGACGTGAGCGTAGGTCAAAAGCCGGTATTCCAAATAACATTAATCCGAAGCGCGAAGACGGAGCCGAAAACGGGAAGCAAAGCGGGGTCGTAACCGGAGAAACAGAGACATAAACAAAACGCGAGAATAAGGGCAATACGGCACAATAATCTGGCAACAGGTGGGTGTCTAGCAGCGTCTTAAATAAGCCGATCTGATCACTCCAAATCGTTAACAGGTGAGCTCGAGCCGTGACTGAGGCGGCAAAACCCAAGAGGCGGCGCGGCGCTAGAACCGGAGTGATTTTGATTATTTTCGGAGGCGCTATGTTGTGGGCGAAATCCGGCGTGTTGTGACAATTAACAATCAAGACCTATAAACTGTAGAAATAGTCAACTGATCACATAATAACTTTAACATAAATCAACCAGACCCTCTAAATGAAGTAAGATAGCTTGATAGTCTATAGAGTGTGTATAGAGTATCTTTTAGCCCACTATTATAATTAAGGATAAACATTTGAATCATGAATCATTGAATCATGTTGACATGAGATTGGACTATCCAATACTTTAATGAGCATTCCAATATCAGGAACCTTAAAATCAAGCTGTGATTTTTCTTTTGCTAGTTTCCAAAGAGTTGACCTTCACCACAACAGCACCAACTTTCCTCGAAACAAAGCGAAGCACCCATGATTATAATATGTTCCTCGAATACTGATGAACATGGTATGATTTCCCAAAGCTGAGATCTTAATAGTGTTATACTGTAATAATGCAGTCACAAGAGTTAGTGATGGTGACGGTGATTTTATCACAGGTAAGAGTGTTCACAGAAACGGAAGAAAGCAGATACGTGATCAGCAACAAATATAATAAAAAAGTAAGTGCTGAGGAAATACTTCATTCTTAATAATAAAAACAATTCTGCATCTGTGCAATGCAGTCTGGTTTTGGTTGCCAAGGAAACATAAAAATCAAAGTATTCTTTAGATTCCAAAGTATTCCTTGTAGATAATTTTAGCTTAAACATGTTTTTTTTTTGTCAGTTTAATACAGTGTGTATGTGCATGTGTGTGCATGCGTGTTTATTGAGAATTTTACAATAAGCCTCAGCCAATCACATCCTAGAACTAAACTTATTTGTTTCATACGCCGCATTTCCTTTCTTAACTTGTTATATGAGAAGTTGCCAACATGGTTCCAAAAGGCAGTTTTAAAAATTATTATTAAAATCGGCATGTTTTTAAAACAGCAATTTGTGCATTTTTGTTTTTCCCTGTCTGTGGATGGTGTTGCATCGTGCTCAGATCTTTTATAATGGTAATTTACAAGCCTCAATCCTGTGCCTGGCCAAAGGTCAGCATTCGGAGTGGATTATGGGAAACAAGCCCCCCATTGCTTTTGCTGCACTCCACACACACATACACATATACACACACACACTTCCCTACCTCAGCATCCCCCTCCCTAGAGAGGATGAATTCTGGGCATCCCCATGACAACAGCCAGTTGCCAACAGCCCAGTTTGTGTACAATCGTAGGAGGAAATAAAGTGCTTGAAAAGTCTTTAAAGAACCTCCTTGTGTCAGGCAAGAGTGATAAACCTCTGTGCTAAATAATAATAAATCACCACTCTCAGCATGAACAGCACTCACAGTAAGTGACAGTAAAAGGGCAGAACAAGTTTAACCCCCGCAATGTCTGCCTGCGCCTACGGATTGCTTTTTTTTCTTCTTCTTCTGAATAACACATGACTCATATTCACACAGTAATTTTTTTTTTCCCAGAGACACACGTCTGCACTAGATCTAGCTTACAGAGTCGTACCTGGGTTTCATCGCCATGAAGATGTGTAATTGTATTAACGTTGGTCTGTTCCTGAAAGCAGACTCCTAGAAGCAGACTTCCTTTACTGGACACGTTAACTGACTCCCAAGGTCTTTGGCGGGGTGGGGGGGGGGGGGGGTGAAGCTAAATGCATTACGCCCATAAAATGGAAGGTTATTAACTTTCAGAACAGATGCAGAAAACTCAGCGCCTCTGCCCTGCATGACATAGATATCGAATCAATGAGGAGAGAGATCCTGCCATGAGAGAGCAGTCGATAACCTGGGAGATCCTGTAACTCCATTCTCTTCCTCTTTTTATTGCCCTAACTCCATCCCTCATGCTGTCTTACATGCTTTTTTCACTCACACACACACACACACACACACACACACACACACACTCAGCAAGTGTTGAATCCGGCAGAGAAACACTATGTTGAATAGTGAAATTCATTATTTAATCAGGTATTCCCGCTGATTTGCATGATCTTGTAGCTAAATGTACATCTAACCTCAACTGCTGTACCCAGTAGCCTATAAGGAGTGGCCCTGAAGTATAAAACGTACATAAACGGAATTTCCCAAACACAACCATTTCCCAAAACACAAAGACATTTTATAAAACACATTTCCGAAACGCAATGACATTTCCCAAAACATAGACATTTCCTAAACACAACTTTAAAAAATAATAATAATAAAAAATGCGGCATTTCACAAAACAGAATATTTCCATAAACACAACAACATTTCCCAAAACAAAATGACATTTCCCAAACACAACAAATTTTCCCAAAGACAAGGACATTTCCTAAATACAACATTTAAAAACAAAAAAACATTTACCAAAACATGACATTTTATAAAACAGAACATTTTCAAAAACACAAAATTTCCCAAATAGTACAGTACATTTCCCAAAACAAAATGACTTTTCCCAAAACATAAAGACATTTCCTAAACACAATCTTAAAAAACTAAACAAAACAAAAAAAACATGACATTCCATAAAAACGAACATTTCACAAAACACAAGGATGTTTGTTTTTTTGGGAAATGCAGTTGTGTTTGGGAAATGTCATTGTGTTTTGTACCTACCATAATTTTCCTCATGGTGACAAACAAATGTCCCCACAAAGTCAAAGCTTTTTCCATATTCCCAGGATTACGGGGACCAGTGAGATAATATAGACAAACTTGCAAACACACACCACAGAAAGTGGTTTTATAACCACTGTGTCCGCATTGGAAGTACTTTCTTTTTTTACATCTCGGTCTTATAAACCACAATTACATTATTCATGACCTTTCATAAAAGGAAATGGCCATGCTCTTTTAAGGGAAGGATACAAGCTTCCTGTTAGTGACCTTCAGGCTAATACTGTTAATATGACTCCATCTGGACAAACAGACAGATGTTATTCCATGTGTTTTACAGAAAGAGTCTGGGTGATCTTTTCCATCCATTCCTGTAATAAAAGAGAGTCAATGGATAAGGATTGCAGTCTAGCGTTTGGCCGACAGACTACTTCAACTCAAACAAAATCATTTCAGTCAACCCAAAATATGTTGCGATGTTATGTCATTTAAATTCGTATTACTTACTTTTGTGTCTCTGTGAAGAGAAATACTACTTAGCATTACTTAAAATCAGCAGTCATCTTGAAGCTCACTTTTATCTCTCAGGATGTAATGCTAACAATTGTCAGAAAAAGATATATTAATTGTTTGTTGTAGCTATAGGTTTATTTTACTTGTTAGCAATGTTGTTGTTCCAGCACAAAAAACAAGCTGGCCCCTTGGCTACTACTACTACCGTACCTAACTACACCATCAATAGCTAGCTCCTTTGTTGTTGTTGTTAAAATTCTAAACAAAACTTAGCAAATAATTTGCTCCTACTAATCTGCCAATATGCGATTCGTTTAGAGTGTGCCATCTGTAGGATTATAAAGAAACTGCAACATTTTACCACCTTACAATCAAACAGAGATAAATAAAAAAATATTTTTAAAAGTCTAATTTTGGAGCTGTCACACACACAAAAAATCACGCTACATAACTGAATCAATCTCTAGTTATTAGTCGTAGGTAATTATATTAATGTCCACTGATTATGTTTAATTTTCTATCTGTGTCCTAGTTTTCCTGTTTGCAAAGAGATTACATACAGGTTACATGCTTTCCGCAGTCGGTTGTTAACTGGAACAAAACCACATTAGACCAAATAACCACAAAGTTCTCAGGTCATTTGATTCCTACCAAGAACAGTTTACGGATCCTCCTGTGACCAAACACTAGTAATAACCACTGTAAGGATTCAGCACACGCCTTTACATAATACAGCACTTCTGAGATGTCTGTTCAGATTTTCTCATCCATCATCACCATCATCATAATCATCATGCTGTGCTTAGATTTAGGAGTGCTGCTCCTGCGGAATCCATTGTGCTCTGGTTTTAATATTGAATAGCGCAGATCGTCTCTGGTTCCTCCTCAAAACCCATTCCATTGTTCAGATCTGGCCTCAGAGCATATGACACCCGAGCTTTTTCCACTGTCACTCAGCTAAGGATCAATTCGCCTTTAATATCTTCCATTCACTGAAGACTGAAGGAGCCTGTGGTGCTCTGCGGCCTGCAGGCTTCTCCTTAAATAAATTATCTTTAAGTTTAGCTCGATCAATAAGTCTGCATGTGGTTGCAGTGGAACTTTTCAGATCCGTAAATTTATCTAGCACGGCATCTGAGGTACTGGATATATTTTTATGCGTTCATTTATTATCTGTAAAAGCTTATCTAATTTCAGTATTTAGGCTGTATAGTGGTAGATGCAGATTGTGTCCTGGTAAATACTGAGTGCAGGGCAGAAATAATGGAAATCCATTGCGTTCGCTGTTAGGATTTGGTTGTCTTGTTAAGTGCCTAAATGCAAAAATATGCCATTTAGAAAGTGAGAATTGATATATCATTACAAGGACCATGAAATAATTCTGAAGCTTGTGATCAGATCGTTTCGTATACTTCAAGAAGGTTGCGAGACATGGGTGTGGCGACTGAGACCGAGACTACACCCTCGCATCTAAATGACTTCTTATGATCTCAACTTAAACCAAAAGGCTCTTGTATTATTTTAGTCTCATTCATCTTAAATACAACACATCAGTCTGTAATAACAGGTAATATGGTGGCTTGTTAGTGCCCTGCTGCTCTTGTTTGGATGTGTAAATTGCTGGTTACAGCAGACAGGAAATGGATCTCAGGAATTTCCTCCAGAATCCAAAGGAACATAAACAGGCTAAAATGTTCACCTGGTACAGTACTTCTGGAAAGATTTAGTTTTTCCTCTCAGTCGTTCTCATATGGAATCACTCACAGTCCATAGTGAGCGTTGGTTGGAAATACCACAGGCCCGAACCAGGGTGTTTGAATACGACAGGTTGTCTTTTGCCAATGTAGGGTGAACTCTTTATTTTTACACCTAGACAATTATTTCAAGGTGCATATAGTGCATAGAATAACATCCTAATAGTGCACATCTGAATCTATAATTATTTGTAATAAAATGAAACGTTACAAGGTTAAAGGTAAGCATTGCATTTGTGTAGTTTTTATACACACCCTGGTCTCACACAGTAAAATCTATATAACATTTTCTGAGTTCGTTGTAAGGCGCTTTTTGAAAGTCATGTCTTACAGAACACGCAACCATGTTCTTACAAGCCAAAAAATCCTGTTCACATATCAGTACGGAAAACCACACTTCTAAATATCTTCACCTAGGCTCCTCTATTCTTAAACAATAATCTCGTTTATTTATTGGTCATAAATACAGCAGCACACAAAGACAATACATTGCGAAATGTGTGTATAAATGGAGAGCATGGTGAACATGAAGCTGTTGTTCTTTTGACTCTCCAAATATCAAGAACATGAGGTACTTTTGTAGCACTTCAGCACTTCTATGCTTTCGCTCAGTTTAGTAGCTACCATCTAACAAAAACAACCCCAAAGCAAACCAAAATGTGTGATGTATGATTCACATCATGCAGTGGGTCTGATTTTTTTTCTCACTGCAACTGAACCATGCTAGAGCCTTCAGCTGGTGTGGAATGAAGACATGACAGGTTTTTGGTGCAAATGTATTAAACATTAAGTCACTGATTATCATCGGTCTTACAGTAACTCTCCAAAGCAGCACATTATTTTCACATGCACAGTTTATCAAGCAGCAGAGATTGTACTGTATACTTGTCTTCTACCCCCTTCAAGATTAAAATGAAAATTTAATCAAACCGCCTTTTTAAGCATTAATGCCTTGAGTTACATTATTGCATTATATAATTTACACTCTCTCTCTCTCTCTCTCTGTCTCTTTTTCCTCCAGCCTCAGCATATGCCGATATCCAATGGGAACAGCCTCATCAACCTGAAATAACATATGATGACCCACTGCGATGTCCACGCAGGAATATTCTCCCCGTGGCCAGCTACGCCCCTCATCCTGGCTATGTGCAAGGGGACGATGATCTCATTAAGCCCAAAAAAGCTGATTAATCCAGTGAAAGCTTCTAAAAGCCACCAGGAGCTTCACAGGGAGCTGCTTATGAATCACAAACGGTATGAGGACACACCCACACAAACAAAAGATTATTTGGCTCATAATATTGTGCCACAAGGTAATTTGGCAGTCTTACAGACACTGGTGGACCACTGGTATTATATTGTTTTTAAAGTTGCTTTGATAAAATGACATTGGACCAACGTTGGCTACATGATGTTGGATTGGACGATGAATTCCAAATGACTTCTCCACTTGTGCGCACCATGCCTGGTTCTTACATTGCGATGGGTAGGATACTTAGACGTGGTACACCATGGACGGGGTGCCAATCCATGCCAAGGCACACACACATACAACATACAACTCATTCACACACTACAGGATATTTGGGAACGCCTACTCTGTATGTCTTTGGACTGTGGGAGGAAACCAGAGTGCCCAGAGGAAACCCATCAAGCACAGGGAAAACATGCAAACACCATGAACACAGACCCGAGGTGGGAATCGAACCCTGGTCCTGGAGGTGCAAGTCAACTGTGCTACTGTAACTGCATCTACCATGGACGTAGAAACTATTAATGGGGTATTTGTTAAGATAGGGATTAATATTCATAGATTTTTTTTTATATACAGATTTCTTTTTTCAAAATAAAAGTATTACTCTACTACTTTAAACCCCTGCACATTTGAACACCTGACAATGCAAGTACCGATAATGGCCATTTACTGTATATTTAATTATTTATACAGTTTAGATGAAAATCAGAGTTAAGCGTTCCGATGTGGTCACTCTGTATTTCCAGAGTGTGGATATGTATTTTAGCCTGCAAGAAACACTGAGTCTCAACACTTAATTTAACACTTAATGTCTTCTCGGTTTAATACAAAAAACTCAAATGGCCTAGGACTCTAGTTTTTGCCGTAGACTGAGATTGTCAGTTACAGGTGTCATCAGGTTTAGTATCCTGTTTACATTTAAAATAAGGTGATAGCAAACTATTTTTGGAGTATTAGTGATCCTGAGCTGGCATAGTGGCATAGTGTACATAGCATTGTAGCCTTGCACTTCCACGGGTTGAGGATGTTTCCTGCCTCACGTTTGTGTGTGGAGTTCTCTTCATGCTTGGTGGGTTTCTCTGGGTACTCTGGTTTCCTCCTACAGTCAAAAGACATGCAGGTTAGGCTAATTTGGCCATTTCCAAATTTCCCGTAGTATGAGTGTGTAAGCTTGTGTGCCCTATAAGGAATTGGTGCCCAGTCTCAGGCATACCTCCAGGCCTCCTGTAACCCTGTACTGGATAAACGGTACAGAGAATGAGTAAATAGTAAGCATTTTTTTTTTGTCTTTTTCCCATTCAACAGCTGTCAATTTGGTAATAAAAATGAAAAATAATACATTTGAATGTGCTACAAGTTTTTTTGCATGTTTGTTTTTGTCAAAATATTTCCAACTGTTACAATTTCCCTATTTTTAGCCAACATACCCTTTTTGTAATGCTTTTTAACAGAAAATATGTCTTTAGAAAAACCTGAATGCTTTATTATACATGTAGTTCATGTCTATCAGAAAAATAGCATAAAAAAAATAGCAGCAGATGGTTTGTATGGCTGCCTCGTGGAGGCACAAAGATATGAACCTAGACATACGGATGAAGAAACACAAGGAAGCTCAAAACAAGTCTCAGATCTGAGGGTTACATCTAAATGCTGCATATTGCATACTCAGGACTCAATTATTAATGTTAGTTTGCATGGCATGCCAATTTCCTCTGCAAACAGTAACTACTTATGAATCATCACTCACTCACCGCTTCATCACGGGGGGACCTGGAGCCTATGCCAGGAGGCTTGGGGCACATGGCAGGGTAGACCCTGGACAGGGTGCCAATCCATCGCAGGGCACAGACACACACACACACATACACTCATTCACACACACTACGAGCAATTTGGGAACGGCAATGTCTTACATGTCCCCTAACCTACATGTCTTTGGACTGTGGGAGGAAACCGGAGGACCCCGGAGGAAACCCACCAAGAACATGCAAACTCCATGCACACAGAGATGGGAATTGAGCCTGGCCTGGGATCGAACCCGGACCCTGGCGGTGCAAGGCGACAGTGCTAACCACTACACCACCGTGCCGCCCTATGTTATCTAATAATGACACCCTAACACATTTGTGCGTCTCAGTTCTGTTTTCTACATTCAGACACTGGACCAAAACTTGAGACACTTGGCCACTATGTTTCACAATCCACAGTCCAAGACAGCAACATTCCCTGAACAAATGACCTCAGGATTAAAGATGATGATAATCACTCAACGCTTGACTAAGTGATACCAAAGTGAAGACATGATACAGAGTCAATTATATATCTGAGCAGCTCAGTAGGGGAGCCTTGTAGAAACAGTCCTGCTCCTCCTAACAGCTGTATATACAGTACAAGAGCAACACCCACAGACCCAGGGGACAGGTTGCTACATAAAAAAGAAAACAACATACACAAATGTTTATTTCATTTGAGATCAAGTTTGATGGATCTTAGAAGTCTGAAAGAAGGAAAAAAGATGTTCAAAATAACAAAAATAGCATAGGAAGAGGAACGCTGAGAACTTTTTTTTTTTTCTTCCGTGTGAATAAGCGTTCTCGACACAAGTTTCACAGTTGCCTGGGAACCATGAGCTACAACGCTTTCCCCCTTCCAAGTTCTAGCACATTCACAGCACAGTTGTTCTCTGTCTCTCTCGGAGACAAGGACAGCTACAGCGCCTCAGAACTTGCCAACATAGACACCTTTATCCTTCCATTCTGCTCATTTCGGACACATTAAGGAGCATTTTAAAAGAGTCCCAGTCAGCCAGACAAGAGAAAGCACAGTGGCTCTGTTCAGCTCCCACTTTCCCACTGTTTTGTATTATTGCATTTGGGTCGGAAGCCGTTATCTAAAACGAGCACTGCAAAGCTTATTTAGCGTCTCTGGGGCAGTCTCTTGGGTCTTATTTGCATTCCTGAGGTGCAATCTAATGGACAAGTTTTTGATGCACCGCAAAGGAGTGGTTAGAAAAAAAAAAAAAAACTCTTCTTTACTCTTTTATCAGTGTGAGTTGGGATGGTACTACGTAGTGGGTGTGTGTAGGTCCATATTCATGCTGCAAGAATCGAGGTCATGTAACACTAACCTGGCACTGAGCCACCATAGCCATTAGTAAGGTATCTGGTTGGACAATCCTGGCACCTGAAGTCATTTTGGCCCTGGAAGACTTACGAGAGCAAAGTGAGGGCACTCCACAGGGAGGGGAAAAGAAAGTGGAAGATAACAGCAACAGGATATGGTCTTTTAGCCTAAGTGGCAGAAGAATTGGGTCACTACTAAACGGTGCCCATCTCTCCTTTTGAACCCTCCGGAGATAAGCTTTTATATGGCCTGGGTCTTTAGAGCATATGGAGACAAAAGAGAAAAACATTGACAGTGAAGGACAGAATGCAGATGACAAAGACAAGTAGAATCACTTTGTCAACAACTTGTTTTTTATTTATACTCATGTTACTTGCTTTGGGAATAGTGTCATTTGTATCATTCCCGATAACTGGAACGGGCAAAATTACATCAAAATGGTCCCACATGGTTAAGATTTGAGCTTCCCATAACAGTTTATCGCCAACTCTTGGTCTTTCAGCTATAAAAAAAAACTGCTGCTGTATAGTATGACCAACACATTTTGTGATGATCCTAGTAATGTCACCGTAAAGTTAGCACTGGGGTGAATGATTTTGAACACTAATGCTAAAGTGTCTTGCTAAAGATTTTCAGTTCAAGAATATTGTACTTTATACTGTAATTGTGAAAGATCAATTATACTTCCAGTACTGCTAATCTACAGTTACGTGTTTCTGTTAGTTTCTCATACAGCTATAAAACCATCGTAGCTTTCTCTGCTACTGTAACTAGCATCCTCCTCTATAGCTAGCGAATTAAATTGGGCTGAATGCGGGACATTATTGTTATTTACAGTATGTAAAATGTCACTGTTAATCATAGTCATGTGAAAAGTTCTTGTGAACAACATAAACATCCATTGTTTTGGAAGAAAAGACGTTCTGATGGATTAACGTTTTGAAGCCTGCATTTTTAATATAGCAGAGCCAGCCTGTGATTTAAAAAAAAAAAAAAACAGTTTATTACAGATTCTATTTCTAAAGATACCGTATGGCACCACATCTGAGAAAAATATTATTGCCCTGTGCAATATGATATTTCTACTACACGTTTTGAATTAATGTACCATCGATACATTCGTCTGTGTGCACACGAATGTCCTCTGGGTCTCAGGGAGCAGGTCTGGAGGCGGCTGCGTGTCTAACTCGCCTCATTACTCCAAGCTCTGTTTGTTTGTTCTCGCTGTTTCCATGTCTCCGTTGCCTGACGGACACTATATAAATTAGGGAGGATGCTAATTACAACACGCCAACTGCTTTCCCACTTCTAAGCCCGCGCAAAGTCTCCTCTTCCCTGCGGAGGAAACAGGCTCACACCTAATTTAATTAGCAATCAGCGAGGGCGTGTGCTTGTGTCCGCATATGTGTTCAGCAGATCCCTAACCATCTAAACATCTGGTTTTGACGTGTACTTTGAGAGCGGAGTTGTCATAGGAACAATCACTAATCTCCCAGATGATAAGAGTAAAAGACACCCAGTAACTCTAATCTGATTTAGTGACAGACAGTGTAGCTCAGTCCTAAAAATCCTAAATTGAGTCATATTTTTTTCCTCATTCATTTTCAGTCAGGCACATCAAGTTAACTTGCACCGTAATATTTCTCACAACTCAAATATGCTTGCTGAAGTTTTAAACACTTTATAGGTATAACATGAGTGCCATCTATTGGAGAAATACTAAAAGGCTAATCATTTTTGCTCAGGGGCATTAGATAGTCTGTTATACTTGCGTGCATTCACTTAATAAACACTTTCATTAAAACACTCATTTTAAATATAAAATTATTCATGGAGCTGAGAGTGATATTTCTGCAGTATTTTTTGTAAACAATAAATAAATAAGATAGATATACTGAAAATGCCACGATGTACCCGATTTTCCTTTCAAAACCATTTAAAAAGGCTGCAGCAAGGCATTTCATGCGTGTCTATTTAAACATTTTATAATCCCAGGGATGCTACGCTGCGTATGTACTGTATCATTAAGAACTGTTTTCAGAGTATTTTTAACATTAGCTAGCAATTCTTTTGCTAAATTGAGCTAGCTATATCAGTCTCTAGATCAGACAATTACTTTTCAAATGTAAATAATTAAAAAGTGATATATTTCATTGCATTAAATGTAACAAATATATCAGATACTAGCATACTAGCTTTATTAGGAACTTATTTAGCTAGCTAGCAGACTTTTATAAGTGTTCCGGAAAGACAATTAATGCACAAGTACTTTTTTTTTTTTTTTTTACTTTAGCTGTATTTAATTGGTGTAAGAATTATTAATTGTTATCTTAGATATTAATTGATTTGAATAATCATATGGTCTAGCATTAATAAAAGCTAGCTAGCTACTTACCTTGCCATTTTTTCTCTCTGTAACTAAGCTAGCTATGTTAGCCTGTAGATTAGACAGTTGTTCCATCAGTTCAATCAATGAATGTTAGCTAAATAGCTACTTGCCACATTTAGCAAGCCAATTTTAATCCTTTGTTAAAATTAAGCTAGTTTCTAGCTAGCTAGTTATTTTTTATACTATTATAGTACAGTATATTATATTTACATAAGTATTTTTTTTATTTGTCCTGTCACAAATTTGTACTGTCACAAAAAAATCTAGCCACTGTCTATAGGGCACTTTTTCTGCGGATTATTCTCTGCTTGTACAATAGCTGTAGTAGACTTATATCTAGGTTACTTATTTAATATGGATATCTATTGATTACTTCCCGAGGTAATAGCACAGCAAATGGAACACATTACACACACTCACCCAAATGGTGTGATAGAGACTGTGTTTTAACATCAGCATTATGGTGCCCCTGAAAGAGGTTAAGTTAATCCAGATATTTTGTAATGCTGTATCTGCCTTTCACAGGGGTGTGGAGAATAAACCAGAGCTCCAGCGTGTATTAGAGCAAAGGAAGAGAGATCAGATGATCAAACAGAGAAAGCAGGAGGAAGAGGCTCGGAAGAAGATCTCACCTCTGGAGCAAGAGCTTCTCAAGAGGCACAAACAACTGGAGGAGGTGAAATTCCTGTGATGTTCTTCTTATAAGTTTTTGGAAGTTATACCTTCTCAAAAGGGTTTAATTTGTTTTTGCATGAGAAGGTAAAATTCACTTAGATTACTTGATATTTACATCTAGGCAAGTTAAACAACTTAGAACATGGCACCTTTTTCGTTTAAACCCACCACTTTTTTTTTAAGTATTCAAAAATACTGGAACAGTTGTTTCCTGTTGCACAGCTGTGCCCAGGTGTGTTAGATTGATTGATTGATCAATTTGGAATGTCTTAAAAAAAAATTTTTTTTTAAAAGATAAGCACCAGTAGGGGGCTAACAACCACACAAATCGGCAAAGGAAAACAACGATACTTGATGACAGTGATACTGTATCTGTCACAACTCTGAAGGTGTGAAGGTATCACAATCCACCATTTGAAGAAGAAATATAGATGCCATAGCACACGATGCAAACCATTCATCTTTAGGAAGAATCAGAAAGACGAATTGGAATTTGCAAAGAAATTCAGTGATGAGACACAAAAGGTCTGTAACTCCTGGTTATGCATGGCTGTTTCTGGAACAGGATCACTCTTCTTTACTGATGATGTAACTCATGATGGCAGGAGCAGAATGGTCCTGTCGTTCAAAAACGTTTGGAGGGATCTGTAAAACATTTCTGGAGAATCAAAGCTTCATGTACTGCTGGCGAAAGTTGTGACTACATGAGCAAGCTTGTTGGCATTTAAAATCATAATATAGGTATATATTATGAAATAAGGTGATTACATTATTTCGGGTCTCACAAGCTTCCCAAGAGTTTGGCTCCCACATGACAGAGTGAGAGAAAAAATTTGCATGGGGTCTCACCAAGTATTCATCAACATTACCTTATAAATAAGTTTGTCAGTCCTTTGGGGCCCTCTATTGTCCTGGGGCCTCAGGCAGTTGCCTGCCTTGCCTGTTAACAAGCAACACCTCTGGTGACAGAAGGTCCCAAGTTGAACAATAAAAAAAAATGTTTTTTTTTAACTCTACCTTTTCAAAGGACCATTTACAAGCATAATTTTCTAATAGTGTACATGGTATGTGTTTCCTAGCTGGAGCGGGAGCAGGAGCGTCAGGAGGAGAGCTCTCAAAGTGCTCCTGAATTCATCAAGGTCAAAGAGAATCTTCGAAGAACATCGGTCATGAGCACTGAAGAGAAAGAGGTGTAGAGGATGAGACCGGGATAGATCTGTGTGCTTCTTCCTAACGCTTTCTGTCTTTCTCCATTTCTCTGTCTGACACAAATGTATGTTCCTCCTGGATAAAACATGTGACTCCAGAATTCTAACATGGATGTCAAAATGGGAGACAGAAGAGACTGAGAAATTAAGATTGTTTTGATGGATTCAGACTTTTTTCAGCAAGTCTTTTGCTATGAGACAGATCTGCTACTTGGAGGTGATGATGTTCTGTTTCTCTGCAGAGGCATCAGAGCATCTTTAATTAACTTCTAACGTAAGATCTTTACACCGTATACAATCAGTATTATCGCATATCGTTGGATTCCCAACTGCCAAGTGCACTGCACATCCCAGATATTTGAGGAATCTTTGGCTGGAATACAATGCTATTGTGGGTTTTTTTTTTCTTCTGATATATAACAATCAGCACAAGTCACTTTTGTTCATAAATGGAATAAAATACCTTCTCACTTCTGATGTGAATATATCTAACAGGCTGCATGTGTGTGCAAGATGTTGGCTAAAATCAGACCGGATCCTAATTACTGTGAGACGACAATGACTCAGTGGCGGCAGACCTGCCTACCTGGATGAGGAGTAATGCCTTGCCGAAAGAGAGAGAAGGGGGGGGGGGGGAGTGAAAATGCAGTAAAAACAGGGATTTCACTGTAAATTTTTAAGACTTTTTTTTAAAGAGGCTTATCAAATTTCTCTCAGAGAAACAATGAAACGGTTTCACATGGTCATGAGATTTTCCCACTGTTGATCTACTGCTCAGATCGCTAGGAGGTTTCTGAGCAATGACCATTTTCGTGTAAATTGTTTTTAAAAATGCGACATTTTTTTCCCCATTTTTTTAATTTTTATTTTAAGCCAAATACCAAAAGTGCCGATTTTTAACATTTCTCAAAGTCAGGTTAAGAGAACTAAAGAATACAGGCAAAAACTTTACTATTGTTGGAAAGAGGCGCAAGGGCTTCCAGGGAGTGTCAATTAATATTGCAGTTTCCAAACCACTTACATAACTGTAAATCATAACAGATTCATACAGTATATACCTATTTTAGACTGCTTTTTATTTGAGTCATAACTCATCCTTTTGTATTATCGTACGATGTTGCACTGTGAATCTCCTCCTCAAAATGCATGAAGGTTGGCAGGTCTGTCATGATCACAACCCAGGATTTATTTTTTTCGATAAAGGTGTGTTGTGATGCCTAAATGTCTCTGTTCTTTTTTTTGTGCCTTTATGAGAGCTACAGAACAGACCGTGCAGGCAAAGCGCCTGACCGTTCCTGCATTCCAATCAGTATATCACTATGTAGTCTGCATCAGCATAGTTATGGGACATATAAGTTGATTCATCATATAAAGCATGGTGTGTGTGTGTGTGTGTGTGTGTGTGTGTGTGTGTGTGTGTGTGTGTGTGTGTGTGTGTGTGTGTGTGTGTGTGTGTGTGTGTGTGTGTCTGTGAAAGAGGAAGAATGAGAGCGTGAGAGGGAGAAAGAGAGAGGGGGTAAAACTGTCTATTGAAATCACACAAAAGGATAATCAGGAATCAAATTCGCACTCTAGATTAAACTGATCATAACTTTTACATTTACATATAAGGAAGACATTCAGTATAAATATTTTCTTTCTTTGTTTTTTTTTTTTTTTTTTACTGATATTTTAGTCATAACTGTGATTGTTTAGAAAAAATATGGAATAAAAATATATGTGGATATATATTTTTGCTTATACTAGTTACTAATTTCTACTAGTTACTTGAACTAGTCAATTCAAGTAACATACAAAAAATACAGTTGAATAACAGTCAATATTAAATGTATGTTTTTTTTTTATTATTGCTTTATGCTTTTATGATGTAAAATATTGGTTTATTGAATGCCATACACTGACACGTTTTTTTTTGTTTTTTTTCGGTCTTATTTCAACACCTTCAATTAATCAAATCAATGCCATTTTGATTGTTATCAACAAATGAAGGCACATAGACTAACACACAATTGTGTAATTATAGTGGCAAAAGTGATATTACTTTATATAAAATAAACTAAAAGTGATACTATAACATGGGCTGTTGACATTTTTGAAGTGAAAAGTTGTTCTTGTTATAGCTGAAAGAAAGTACACACAAAATGCGTTCCATTGAGTCACCCCAGCCATTTCACAATGTGCTATCGAGTTCAGTTGCACTCTTAACTGCTCTCTTTAAACACTGCCAGACATCCAGACCTCAGTGCAAGACTTGAGAATCACAGCTTCCTGCACAGGGAATTTCACAAGCCTCCAAAGTGAAACCATAGAGAATAATGGGCTTGTAAGAGTCATCTCAAGCAGCAGCCTCAGCAGACACTGCAAACAAACACCGGCGAGAGTGTTACGCCTGGCACATCCAAGATTCCTGTATACGGGTTATCATGGTCAGTTTCATCCTAATGGCTCTTCGAATGGGCCGTGTTTTGTTTTGTTGTTTTTTTTTTTTTTTCCAGTGGAATGTCTCCATCTTTGCCTCCTGTCCAGCTTCTCGATGACTCCTTAATTAGAGACGCAGGTAACACTACACCCCAAAATCACAAGACCCTTTGTCCGTGCAACCACTCTATCCACCTTCAATCTGTATAATCCTGAAAAATCTTCAGGATCCGATCGGTCGTGCTCTGGTGAACAAAAGAGAAATTGTTCAAGGTGGGATGCCGCTGAACCTGAACTGAATGATGGCACGGCTGAAGTAGTAGCCCTGAACTGGAGCAGGTAACCGAACCGCGTCGGGCTCCAGACACAGAACAGGTGTGTGATCTAAAGAGGAAAAGATACTTCTAGGCGTTTGGTCCGATTCCTCTAACAGCTTCATCGACAGCTTCATGTTCTCTGAAGGATTTCAGTTGAAATATGTCTCCTTGGCACAGTCTGTTCTTACCTTCAGCTGTTAACAAAAAGCTTGAGAGATTAAGTCCACCTTGGGATGACGTGAGCATCTTTTAGGGCTTTGGGTTTTAAACCAATGCTTTTAGCAAAATGGTTCTTCGAAAGGATCAAGTTCAAGATGATCAGGTTTGAAATAGATTTCAAACCACAAAATGTCAAATAAAATATATTTAAATATTTAATATGTTACGGCTTCTTTGTACAAGTGTGTGTGTGTGTGTGTGTGTGTGTGTGTGTGTGTGTGTGTGTGTGTGTGTGTGTGTGTGTGTGTGTGTAAAGAATTTGTTTGGAACATACTGTACAAAGGACCTACATTCAAAGAAAGAATGGTTAAATGTTCTAGATTTTACAAATTAACAGCTAGAGAATCACCAAATATGGCTATTGCGCATTGCCTTTAACTAAAACATTATTGGATTTAATCATACCTGTTTTGGCTTAAGCTTCACTGGTTTCCTTCCATCTCCCAAAGCCATTGGTGGATTGGTGACAATTGCCCCATGGTAACAATAAACTGGTGTTCCATCCTGGGTGCATTCCCACCCTATACCCAATAATACGTATCCACCATGATGATGATGACCAGGAGAAAATGGTTACTGATGATCAATGATGGATGGATGGTTCTATCTGCTATTCATCCTAAATTTAGACAGAACTTAGCTTATAAATTAACATTACAACCACCTACTGTAGGTTTTGGTTCCTCTTGCGCCATCAGCGCAGCTCTGGCATTTTGGGACTTTGCATTGTAAACTTTGCATTTGCACTGGTGGTGTGCCGTGGTGTCTGGCACCAAGACATTGCAAGCAGATGTTTTGGGTGCTATTGGTTGCGAAGTGGGGGCTTTGTGGATCAGAAAATATTTGTTCAGCGCATCCCATGAGTGCTTGATTGGATTGAGATCTGGGAGGCCGGGTCAGCAGCCGTGGTTTCTTTGCCTGCTGGGTCACATGTGTGCCTTTATATTGTGGCCAGCATTTCCTTTTTAGCAATTTGTGCTGTATTGGCTTTTCTGTGGAATCGTCCAGACGGGCTGGCCTTTAGTGTCTACAACCCTGTCACCAGTTTACTTGTATATAATTGGTAATCAATGTTGCTGTGCTAATGTTATGTGGTATTATTATGGCTATTCAGTGTATACTAGGGTCACTGTTTTATAGATTTAAAACATAAATAGTTCAATAGTTGCACTTTGTCACTGCAAATATATGCCTGAAGTGCTATTCTCCCTAATGTAGCGTTGAGGACTATGACACCAGCAACCTAAAAGTTGCTCTGTTCCACTATTACACAGGGTTTTTTTTTTTACATTTTGCCCTACCTAAAAAAATTTTTTTTTTTTTTAAACCTTTCACGTATTGCATACAGTATGCTTCCAAGCTAAGCACAATCACAGCACCTATCAAATGTCCTTGGCTAGTGCTTGGTGTTCAATATCCCTTAGTCACTGTGTTAAATAGCATGCAAATCATCTTTTGAACCTCAAATCGCATGCCATGGTGAACAGTGGGTTCTGTTATAGAAATGTAACGCAACTACAGGTGTACCAGTGGGGTAGATGGCTGAGGACACACCCCTATAGGTAGTGGATGGGTGGAGTCTGGCGGATAGATACGCTACAAAATTGTAGCGCCTGGACACTGTGTTCAAGCACTCTGAGGAAAAAGGAAGAGATGGGGAGACAGGGAGAGCTGGCTGCATCTCTGCTTATCCTGGTACTTATGGCCTACATCAGTGAAGCAGGTAATGCAATGTTTTGGAGGTCTCATGGAGTTTCAAGTTTTAAAAAATATATAATCTTTTGTTTTTTTTCTAGGGAATAAGCATTAATGAGTTTCTCCTCAATTAAGCAGGGCTAGAAATGAAGTTGCTAAAGTGGACTCTCGCCAGCCATTTCCTTAAGTAGTTATTACTTCCAGTAAATACTTAAGTGTCTTGAGGAGAGAAGACTCATTATAATTGCTACAGTACATAATAGTCATGAGAATACTGGAATAAAGAGACTAAGAAATTGGTTAAGTATAATTAAGGATAAGTCTTTTCTCCTAAGAGAAGTTTCTGCTAATAGAACAAGCAAATGTAATCACATATACTTTTTTAAGACTTAAATTTAACTTTTTACACTATATTGAACTCTTAGGGGACAGGAGCATGATTCACTGTACTTTTTCATTAGCAATGAATTACTATTATTTTTCATTATCTGTAATACAAATGTTACAAATTTTAAACATATCATTTTGTATACCAGCATGCTACTAGATAACATTATTATTATTAGTATTATTATTAGTATTATTATTATTATTATTATGAAAGTAGTAGTAGTAAAATATTATATTATATACTTGTATTATATAATCTGAGTGATTGTTATAGGACAAGTATAAGATTAAAGGAAATATAATTTAAAGAATGTTTTTGAAATGGGATTTTAGATTTAATTTTAGTGCAACTGACTAATAAACTTAAATTCTATAATAATTATTTCTAAGTGTATGCACAGTATGACAATCCACAGATTAATAGCAGTTAAATGATTAATTGATATTAAAATGTGATAGAAAAATAATATGGCATTAAGTATACTGTACAGCAATTTATAGTTTCAATTTATAGTACAGTATAGGAAATATAGTATTTTTTTAACAAATGTTTCTTTAAGAATTACTCTATGTAAGTAGTGTGTATTAAAAGTGCATTTAAAAGTACTTTGGCAAACATTGTGTGCCAAAGCTTTCACGGGATGACATTAAGAAAAAAAACATTATGAACAACACAAAGGGTTTGGTGTGTTTGTACGTTTTTCATTAGTTTATTAGACTACCTGGTTTAAATCACTAATATTTCCGCCGCAGCTTTGCTTAGAAGGTCTTCGGCCACCGATTTCCTGAGGTCAGGCAGAGAGAAGAGAGCCGCTCGGTGCGTGAATGGTGACTGCAGCTCAGAGAACAGCGAGTCCGAGGAGATCCAGGAGGCCAACTCCGATTACGTGAGTGTGTTTTGCAACACCAGACACACACTTACAAGCTTTTACAAGCAGCCCTTTGGCAGTGTGGCTTACATCACTGGGCACAAAACCAAATCTAACCTGCTATGAGCCAGTGTATGAGTAGATCAGTTCCTCCGGACTATATGTCACGCCTAAGCATGAAGTCAGCGTTTCCGGTCGACACGTTACAAACTTTTTCATAATCATGTGAGCAAAGTTTTAGATGAATGAAAGATGGGAAAAAATGTAGGATTTTATTACTGCTGATATTTTTATGGAATGTAATTCAGTGAAAATGTCTGATAACAGTTTAAATGTCTGTTGTAGGAGCAAGAGAACTCAAAGATGGTCTTTCCAGGTGGATCACAAGTAGGGGTACTCAAGGTAAGACACTGCACGCCTGAAGACAGGTGCATTTTACTGTACGTCCTAGAGTGTGGCCTCCATTATGTACTGAGTACTGACTGTGCTCCAAGTCTTAGTGTCTTGATGCCGTACGTGAGAGGCGTAGAAAACTATTTATCCACTTTCTTCCTGTTCGCCCCTCAGCTGTGATTGCTAAAGTAACCTGTAACAAAATCTGCCCTTGGGGACATCCCTTGTTAGTCTGGCTCTTTTACCCCATCTCTTGCTGTCGTTCTTTCACACACACTACACATTCAGCCTTTAGCATGGATGTGCAAACTAAAACATTCCAGCATTTGCATGCAATCTTTCTCTTCCTTGATGTCAGAATGTGAAAATAGTCTGATTTTCTTATTTCATGCCACATAATGCCCAAACAACATCAATAAAGCCACCGTCCTGTGGGGGAAAATGCAGTTTTGCCTTAGTCTTCCAGGTTGACAAGATCAGCTTACCAGGTCTTATGGGATCTGGAAACCTGAAAACACATTAGTCTGCGAATGAGACTGGCCCATTGTGGATCAGATTGTACACACTTAACACTTGGTCAAATGGTTCGTTCAAATGCAATTTGTGAATTTGTGTTCTCAGAACACAGAAGGTAAAGAAGTTAATTAGTTTGATTTAATTTGATTTGGAAACAGGTAGACAAAGATTCTAGGCTAAAATAGCTGTTGAAAAAGCTGCTAATTATTAAGTAATTTTTTGGCCATACTCACTAGTTGGAAGGGATAGAGTCCCCCTTTCTGTTGCGTCAGTCAGCACAACGCTAAAAAAAATCATGCCTGTGAACTCGTATATGTGACAAAGCATAGTTAGTCCTTTTCTCTCAGTATGTGATGTAGCCATAGGTGGGCGTTCACATGTGACTAAAATTACGCGAAAATAAATAAAGTATTTTAAAAATGGTTTAAACCGCTCACCATCCATCTAGGAACCTCTGTAGTCCAGTGATCACCATTGTATTTATTCCCATGGTTACAACCCTGATACGACACCGGTCAATATTCATACACTACAGGCAGTTTGGAAACACCAACTAGCCTAACCTGCATGTCTTTGGCCTGTGGGAAGAAACCGGAGTTCCTGTAGGAATCCCACCAAGCATGGGGAGAACGTGCAAATTCCATACACACATACCCTGAGGCAGGAATCGAACCCGGACCCTGGAGGAGCAAGGCAGCAGTGCTAACCACTGTCAGCCAGTGCCACTCAGCCACCATGCCGCCATAGAGCAGATAAATGAAAGCAAAAGCAATGAAATGTATTCATGTGTACAATATAGTCTGGTAAATTTCTCTGCTGATTTAATTTTATTGTTGAACACTCTGGTTGAACTCATGTTGTCATGACAACATTGCAGCTGTTGCTAAGCCACTGAGGAATGTTAAAACCAAGCATTAGCTAGCTAACATCGGTTAATAAATTGGCTAGCTAGAACAAAGTCTTTAAGATTTTAAAAAGCACAGAGACCGTGGAGAGAAGAACAAGCTGTCGGGAATATCATTTGGTTTCTCTCAGTTTTGTTTGTGAATTAATTTGTGAACGTGCTTTTTAGGCTAAAATGAGACTGCAGTTAGTTACACTTAGCATCAACCGCTTAGCTAAAATTGTAAAGTCAGTCAGAATTTTTTTATGGATTGTTTTTAAGTTGTGAAGATTTTATTCCTACAACATACTCAATAAACATAACTCAATTTGAATGTAGCATTTTCCCTATCACATACAATTAGTGTGTTTGTAGCTATAATGGCAGTCTAGACAGCTCCAGTTACATATGGCCTCGTTTATTTCCTTTCTATCAGGTAATCTACAGTTAACTAAAAATAGGTTAAGTGACAAAAACACCAGCAAGTGTAACCGGGCTACATTTTAGTGAAACTTCACCTCATAACACACTTTAGCACCTTAGCTCTCCATCATACTTAGCTCAAATTCAATTCATTCGTGCCTTTTTGGCTCAAACGGCTTAAGTTACATGATTGCATGAAGTAATGTGCTCTCTCTCTCTCTCGCTCTCTCTCTCGCTCTTATTCTCTCTCAGCTCCCTTTCGGAGGTTCGAAGGAAGGTTCAGGTATGTAGCCCCGAGGCAAACATTGTGTGTGTAAAAGTTGAAAGCGAGCCTGAGGGCGAACCTGGCCAGGAAAGCTCTGCGCTGCTGGGTAGAAGGAGCAGCACTCAACATGCAATACCATCACATACTCCAACGGATCACACAGCGGGTTCAGAATATGTTATTATAACTTATATTTAAAAAGCATAGCAAACCTGAAATCTTTTCTATCTACAGTATACGGTAATATATATACATTTTTTTTTTTTGGTTACTGTCTTTGAACCTAATATGCATAATCAAATTAGATATAATTAATATTATACATTTCGGTTGTCATTATAGCCAGGATATAATATATCATTTTTCCTTAAGTACATGGATAAGATTCTCATAATAATAACGACATTATGGTAGACAAGGTGCTGCCAACCTGGGAAAACAATATTATGCTGCTGATTTTCCTTTCAGTTTCAGATTACTTTCTTTTTTCACAGTAGATATATGGTGCTAAAGCTGCATAAATGCACAAACAACTGGCATTGTTCTCTTTTGTCCATTTACGCTCTTGTACAGTCTTGTCTGGGTCTTAAAACATGGTGTGAATTTTGATAAATTCCATATTACAATGTACAGTAACCAAATTTGTAACTATTTTACAAAGCTAATATGGGTCCTCTATTTGTTATATTTTACTCTCTATAAATATAATCTAATGCTATTTCATGTATCTTCTTTTTAATGAATGAAATATTAAAAATCATTAAATAAATATAGTGAATATGTCTTCTGGTTCTGATTTTTTAAAATTTTTTATTGCAGTTGTACAATATGTTCATACACCGTTCTAATTTTGCATTGATACAGTGTGCATCCTTCAGCCTGTCATACAGTATAAGGGTTACCAATCATTGCATCCACTGATGTGCAAAGCAACATTAATTAAGATTTGATCGGAAAATAATTCCTCTAGTTAGTACAAATTAAGGTGGCACGATGGTGTTGTGGTGAGCACTGTTGCATTGCGCCTCCAGGGTCCGGGTTCAATTCCCGCTCCGGGGTCTCTGTGCATGGCGTTTGCATGTTCTCCCTGTGCTGGGTGGGTTTTCTTCCACAGTCCGAAGACATGCAGATCAGGCTAATTTGCGTTCCCAAATTGCCCATAGTGTGTCTGCCCTGTGATGGATTGGCAACCCTGCCTTGTGACCCAAGTCTCCTGGGGTGGGCTTCAGGGCCTCCAAGACCCAGGATACTGTACAGGATTAAGTGGTATAGATGATGAGTGAGTGAGTCAGTACATCTTGGTACGGTTTGATCTTTTATCTGGTATCTGCTGCCATCTTATGGCTGCTTACACATCCTATTCAAATCTTGTCCAGTGCTTTCCAGGATGAATTAGTTGTCTACACAATGACCTGCTTCTGCAGCAGAGAAGTCAGTGTTTGGTGGGCTTTTGCATGTTGTGCAATTTTTCCTGCAGGATGAGCACATCTGTGGTTGAGCAGCAGAATGCTGAGCTCATTTAGAGGATCACCAGAGCAGGTTATGAGGCGATGCCAGGCAGGAGCGTGGGAGACGACACACTTCAGCGATCTGAGGAATGAGCCGAGAGAGGAGGCAAGACAGGAGCAGCCTATGGGAAACCAGGGCTGTGCAAGCGATACTGTAGAGGAAATAAAGCACCTTCTTTTTCTTTGTACACTGCTCTTTATGTTGATGGTTCTCAGCATGGGGCCTGGTGTACCCAGGAGTCTATTGTAGATAACGGTCTTTGATTTTTTTAAATATCATTACAGTGATGGAAACCAAAACTCAACATTATATTAATATTTTTTAGTGTGCTTAATGAGTGAGTAACGTAGGATTAAAAAGTATAAAGAAAGAATACAGTAAACCTGTGCTAATGGAGCGAGAGGAAAGTTAAAGAAGTCCCTGGCCTCAATATTTACCTTCACAGATGCTTAACTCATCCATTTGCCACTCTTCGAGCTTTTAATCTACATTAATGTAGCAAAACGCTGCATTGCATCACCGCCATAACACTGCTACTACTAATGTATTGTTAGGAAAACAACTATTCTCTGCATACTTATGTCATGTCTTCTCGTACACTTTTATACATGGGTATGGGAGGCCTAGATGACATCTTCCTTTCTGCCCTGATCATACTTCCCATATTGCAGGCCACAAGGATGGCCACTGCGAAAGCCTGAAATATGGAAACATTTGTGCGTTTGAAAGATATTAGAACAATTACAAAAACACCTCCCGTTTCTCTGGTGACAGAAAATGTACTATGTTTTACAATATCCACTATCTGTAGTGTAGTTACAGGATATTGAATTTTTACAGCGCCACCTAGTGGTTTGAGCAGCCTAAGCCATCGCTGATAACCAGAAACAGCCCTGTCTTTATACTGCAATGCACATGATAGGGAAATTGTATTTGACTGCTACTGTAGGTCTGCTTCCTTTGTTTTAATTAGCTTTATTAAGCAATATGCATCTGGTTCATAAAGCATTCCTATAATGTTATATCTAAATAACCTGGCATTTTAGGTTTCAAATGCACTAATAAATTAAACCCTATAAAGGGACTCCCAGAATTAAAAGGTACCATCCTAAACCTATTCTTATCACTGATGCTGATGACTCTAATATTTACCTGGATTTTTATTGAAAACATTTCAGAATAATTTAAGTTACAATCTGCCTTAAGGATAATTTCTAGAAAATTGTATTAAAGGTACACCACATTCCACATTCCTAGGGGAAAAAGATAGATGCTAAAGTTACAAAACCTGTCCTGAACACACCACTTGAACGCACCACTAGGGGGCAGCAAAATGCTTCACAAAGCTTATGCACATAAGCTCCTAGACACCCAAGATTGTTCATTAGAATCATTCATTTCCCATCCTTAGTAAATATCTTTGGTTTTGCTTTATGTATTGAGGGAAACGGATGAACTAATGTTTCCATCTCGAACAAATCAATAATATAAATAACTCACAAATTTCCCATACATCCAGATGTCCACTAATATTCACTAATCGTATTTATGAGTAAACAAGTGATGTTAGTGACCTGCTCTGTCCAGCAATTATTGCAACATTGGATTAAATCTGAGCTTCTGTAGGTCTCCCCCTTTCTCAGGCTCCATTACTATTTTTAGCCAAAAAGTCAAGGGTCAGAGGTTAAAGCACTAACAGTCAACATTCCTCCGAGACTTCATTCTCACCCTGGCTAAACTATGCTTGTCCAGTCATGTTAAGTGAAAGTGCACAGCAAACTGTCAGTGTTTCAGTTCAGTGAGTCGACGTCAGGGTTCTGTGCAGGACACTCGAGTTATTTGACTCCAAACTTGGTGAATCATGTCTCCGTGAAGCTCACTTTGTGCACAGGGGGCATTGTGATGCTGGAATAGGTTTGTTCTCGTGAAGGGAAATGTAATGCTACAGCATACAAATATATCCTATACAATAGTTTTGTTTCCAAATTTGTGGCAGTAGAATGGGTAATAATAGTATGACTATTGTGGTAGGGTGGCTTACTGGTTAGCACTGTTACCTTGTTCTGGGTCCGGGTTCAGTTCCCACCTTGGGAGCTACTGTATATGCATGGAGTTTGCATGTTCTTCTTGTATTTGATGGATTTCCTCCTATAGTCCAAAGACATGCATGATAGGCGAACTGGTTTTCCCAAATTTCCCGTAGTTTGTGAATGTTGGACTGCCATAGTTGTAAAAATGAGAATAAATACAATTGTCAACCATTGGCCTCCACAGTCCCTAGTTGGACTAAAGAGGTTCATGGATGGATGGATAGATGGATGAATGGAGTATGACTATAGAGAAACCTGAAGCCAAAAAAAAAAAGGGTTAATATGTGTGGATTCACTTGGCAACATGTACAGTACCAGAACTCTCCTTCTGTCTCTTCTCTCTCTCTCCAACTCTCTATTTATGTATCTGTGGAGACCCTTTAGACACCCATTTATAAACCAAATTGTGTAATCCAATCGTTTTTAACTGTCTCCCTGTAAAAGTAATGCCACCACACTAATAAAAGTTACTAATAAAAGTTTTATAAATCCGTCCCTAATCTCAACCTAAACCGTAGTATAACTCAGAACTTTTTTTTTTTTTTGGTTGGATGCTTTGCACGAGGAGCACACACTAAGTTCTTTAAAAAAAAAATCTGTTTGTTTGTTTTTTGTTTTTTTAGTAGCTTGTTTTAGGAATGTTGTCATGTCTTTTAAGAAGATGTGTTTGGGAAATCAAATGCGTTTTGGCACAAACAAACGCGCACATTTCTCTTTTTCTGCTTTTCTTTAAGCATCATTAACGCATTTGTCATATGTAGCCCACATTGCGTGTGATTTGTGCGAAATAGGGCGGGCTTTAAACTTGGAGTGGAATTGAGATTGTCAATCTGATCTGTGCAACCCGGAGTCCAGACCAGCCGTGCGTAACATGCAACGCCAGATCACGGAACGGGATGGACAGAAGAAAAGCAGCAGTGCTTGAATGAGCCACGGCACACGCGCTGTTGCTGTCGGTCGGTTACATTGTGTCAGCCTTGTTGCAATAACCTCCCTCACGCACGGAGCGCTTCGCGCGCGCACGGATGCCGCGCGCTCTGATTAGACCAGGTTTAGAGTACTAGGGCTGCTTTTGGAAAGGCTCGCGCGCCCTGGGCACGGTCCCTCGTCATGCGTGCTCCTGCGGCGCTCGTGTCTCTGCTCGCGCTGTGCGCGGTCGCGGCGCGCGCGTGCCAGCTTCCCCACGACTGGCGACCGCAGACGGAAGCGTGCCGCGCGGAGCTCGCCGAGATCATCGTCTTCGCCAGGGTGCTCGCTGTGCACGAGGACGCGCATGGAGGCGCGTATAACTACCTGCCGTGGCAGCACGAAGCCGGACTCTTCTTCTCGGCGGAGATCGAGCTGCAGTGCGACCAGGCGTGGGGCAGCATGCTGGAGGTGCCCGCCGGCTCGCGCTTTAACGTCACCGGACTCGGCTACTTTCCATGCTACTCATACAGCGTGGTCGAGAATAACAACTACTACTTTTTCCTGAGGTATGCTCACTGATGCCAGGGTCTAGGCTGGGCACCGAGGGGGCTCCGGATAGCGAAACGTGCCCAAGGCACTTCAGCATGATGCTCCCAAGATAGATTTCACACGCTGACTGTAAAAGTGTGCTGTTCCGAGTCTCAGCTTTACACACATTTGTGAATGCCACGAATTCTGAACTTTCTCAGTCTCGTTTTCTAAAAATTGGTGCAGCGGTAGCTCGGTGGTTCATCTGATGCACTTTTAATAAGAAGGTTCAAACCCCAGCATCACCAAATTGCCACTGTTGGGCCTTTGAGTAGAGCATAAACATTTACATTTGCGCATTTGGCAGACGCCCTATCCAGAGCAACTTACATTTTTATCTCATTTTAAACAGGTTATAGAAGTCTTCTGTTTCTGAGTCCACACACATTAGTGGATGCCACAAATTTGGAACATTCCAAGACTCAAATTCCACCATTTAAACGTAGCTCACTGATTTAAGGTGTTGAACTTCAGCACCTTCACCAGCATGTTGCCGCTGTTGGGCCCTTGGGTAAGGCCCTTTGCAGTCAACTGCTCAGATGTCTAATGATGTAACATGCAAGTCGCTCTAGATAAGGGCGTCTGCCAAATGCTGTAAATATAAAAGGTTAGGTTCTATGTCTTTTTCCTCATTGTTCCTATTTATTACAGCATCTGGTAACTATTTAATTTGATCAGTGCCTACAGAGAGAATAAGGTTTTGGTAAAATGAGGATCTTACAATCATACGTACACACCCACCGTAATGAGGAGAATACGTGATGTCATCACATTAGGTCAGTGGTGTCTCTTGAGGCTACTCGTGTACTGTTGGATAGAATCGGGCAGGACAGAGGCTTGGTGCTTAAAATTTGGAGGCTTGGAGGTTGCATGTTCTCCCTGTGCTTGGTGGGTTTCCTCCTGGTGCTCCGGTTTACTCCCACAGTCCAAAGACATGAAGATTATGGTAAGTGGAGTTCACAAATTGCCCATAGTGCGTGAACGAGCATGTGAGCATGTGTATGTGTGTGTGTGTGTGTGCGCCCTGTGATGGATTGGCACCCAGTCCAGGGTGTATTTCGTGCCCTAAGTGTCCAGGGATAGGATCCAGGCTCTATGCAACCTTGTAGGCATGGGGAGAAAATGGAAAAAACACTTACAATGGAAGTCTAATGACAATTGTTAAAGTGTGAGTTAACTGCACTATATTTCCGGAATTCCTCTTTTTTTTTTTTACCTTTTTTTTTTTTTTTGAAGGCAGGGGGTTATGGCTTTAAGCATGGTTATAGGTAAAAGTATTAATAACTAAAATTGATGTTGAAAAGACAGAAGTCAGATTTTTATCATTGTAAACCCTTTATTTTTGGAATACAACAGTAGTAGTTTTGAATTTGCACTATTTAATGACATTTTATTTGCATTAAATGTGAACAATTGCCCTAGACAATTAATTTTTTGGATATTTAAAAACATTGCACATAATATTTCTTTAAGCAAGGTTATGCAGGGCTGAGTACCATTACAGCTTGACCTTTTTTTTTTCTTCTTTTTTTTCACTTCAAGCACTCAATCCGTAAGGTCAGGAAAAGTTCCAACGTTTTTCACTAGAGCTGTCTTGACTGTAATGCAGGGTTTTTTTTTTTAATCTAGTAACTGGACCTCATTTCCCTGCACAGTTTCAGGTTTTCCAGTGCTTCCATCCCACCTGACACAAGTCATGAGCTATTCATGATGCCCATGGCAAGTTGGATCAGGTGTGTTAAGGAACATTTTTAACACTCCAGTAAGAGAGCCTCTTTGATTGAAGTTGCCCATTTGTTGAAGAACAGCAAATATCAGCATTCTTTAGTTTTGTCTGGACAGCATGACGCTTGGTTTGTTTGGAGAGATTGCGGTCCAACAGTGAAGAAATGACAAGGGGTTAAGCAACTAAACTGAAGCAGCTGTGTGTAAGTATGACCAGCCGACCTGGTGCTGGAAGAGAGTGAAGAAGAAGAACCAGAACAAGAATGTTATTTGAATTGTCAGTGCTTTTCTTCTTCTCAAATTACTCTATGTGGACCATTTCATAAATGGAGGCATAGAGAGAGAGAGAGACGGGGTTCTTGTTCCTGCTCAGTTGCTGATTGTTTTGGAAACGTTCTGCCTTGAACTTTGTCATCAGTAAGTATCAGTTGGTTCGAGGTCAGGTGACGGATTTGGGCCTTTATGGACATTCCATTTGTTTTCTTTTGGTTGTGTTTGTGATATGTTTTGAGCCATCATACCTCTGTACTGTTCAACCTCTTTGGATGAGAAGGTGTGTCCAAACTTTTGGTCTGTACTGTATGTATTTGTACAGTAGTACGAGCATACAAACGATCCGCCTCATGAATTTTCGCCTTATGAATAAAATCTTCATGTGAAAAAAATAACGTGTGAAGCATTTTCGGAATACGAGACGGTCATGTGTACGTCCAGTTGCTCGTACTGTACTTCCGATAGCCAATCAAAAATGTGTTTGTGTCAGTGGAAAGCCAAGCCAAGAGAGTTGTTTTTTTTTTTTTTTCTTTGTGCAAGATTTAATGAAGACTGTTATCAACAAGGGCAGCAAGAATAAAAAAGAGCCTCTTTCAGTTCCGTTTTAAAGCAGCCAGTGCCAAGAGGAATCATAAATTAAGGTTAAGCGAGGTTGAATGTCTATTTATTTCATATTTTAAGTTACGTTAAGCCTTTATTTGTCCCACATACTGTACAGTGAAATTCTTTCTTCACATATACCAGCATGACTAGGAACAAAGCGCAGGGTCAGTCATGATGCAGCACCCCAGGAGCAGATAGGGTTAAGGGCCTTGCTCAGGGGCCCGACATGGTAACCTGATGGAGCTGTGGCTCGAACCACCAACATTCCAATCAGTAACTCAGAAACTGAGCTACCACTATTACTTCACTTGCATGTCTTTTCTAAATTTTTGAATTGGAAATTGGTAGGCTCCGATTGATCGGTCGCTGATCATAATCGGCCGATAATTGCTTTGGGAAGTTTGATCGGCAGTCTCTGTAATGGCCGATATAGAAAAGCCGATCAGATGAAGCAAAACTCGCGAGACAATTTTTTTGCGCGCTGCTAAAATGGCTTCACCGGTCAGGCTGCTATGTTTTAAGTTGACATGTTTGCACGTGTTGCTTGCTAATATACAGTACACAGTTGTCAATTCATGATATTCCTCTTCTTGTAAATTCAATACTTAATTTACATTGTTGTTAGATATAGTTTAATAAATAATGCTACATGATAATCGGTGATCGGTATTGGTATCGGCCCCAAAAATCCTGATCGGAGCACCCCTAGAAATTGGTGAGATTGGTAATATTTTTGGAAAGCTGGAACAGTTTATCCGCATTTGCATTATTTTCTATGAGAAAATGGGTTTCGCAATACCAAATTTCGCCTTAAGAACTCGCCTCTGGAACGGATTACATTGGTAAGCCGGGGAATCACTGTATTTGTATTTTTCTCTCTCTTTTTTTAAACAAAGTCTAATCCTGCCTTTCTGTTTTTGAGCGTTACCCGTAGTTAGCATCTGGAGGTGAACTTTACATTCATAAAGTCTTGACTGTAGAATTGATACATCTACCTCTTTCAGGGTGTGACTTGGCTAGATTTTGTGAAGGTTTTCTGTACCTATTAAAAAAAAAATGCAATTCAGCTCTCTTCTGTGGCCTCTAAGTCATTTTGGTGTTGCTGAGCTCATCAGTGCATTCCTTCCCTTTAAGAATGTGCAGCATTCGGCCAATTCTAAAGATTCTGTTTTCTCACCGAGTTGTCTGATAAAGGCCTCCTTCACAACCATCAGCATTCCTTTGCATATTGAGAAAGCGCTACCAAATGTACTGTATATTCAGCACTTGAAATCAAGAACTGTTATCTCATTAATTGGTCATGAAATCATGAGGCACCATGTCACAGCTGGCAATCAATCTGCTTATTAGTTGAGCTTGTGAAACTGGATAAATCTACCTTTTGATAAATCTTTTGATAATTTACCTAAATAATAAATGTGCTGGTGGACCTGACTTTATGTTTTGTGCTCCTTATATACAGTAGGTTCTTGTTTTTTGGGGATTTAGTTTGTGCAATGCTTTGTCTGATGGCCACTGGCCAGTACATATGTATGTCAACCTAGAAATCAGTGTTTCTTTGGATTGTTATTGGTTCTGCGCTTCACAAATGCTTCTAAACAGAAACAGAGAGAAGCATAGGTTCCGAGTTGAGCAAGCACTGCAGGGTGACGTGTTCATCTCAATCATTGTCACAAGGCTGCCTTGAAGTGTCATACTCAATGTTTCATGCTCAAGAGATGCATATTCAGTCTGGATGTCTTACACCACCAAAAGACCATTTCTCAAGGTAACTTTTTTCTCGCTGAAAGGTTTTTATTAAATCAGATAACCACGCCAGCATGATGAGTCGAAGAGGGATATTTGAGTGTCTTTTTGTCTGTTTTGTGCTCATTATATGGGACGAGGCGCTTTTGACTCTGTGTACGTATTCTACTGTATATTTGAGTGTTATAGAGTGTAGAGATATAGAGTATAGAGATTGGAGGAAAACAAGCACAAGGGGCATTCAGGTCAAACTGGGACTTTGGTGAAATTTCTCATTCTCCAACCCCTGATCAAGGGCTCTACTTGCTTTCCATTTAACGCTATTTGAAATTAAACCCCAGAATCTGGACGTTATTGGAGCTGATATTCTAAAGCAGAATAAGTGAAAATATAAAAAGACACTTAAGAAATGTAGAGGGCTGTGCACCACCTCTTTGGTTTATTTTCCTCCTGACTGTCGTTCGCCAGCTCTGCCCGTTGCCGTTACTTAGTTCCACTAGTTGCGCATGGATGTGGGACAGCCGTGCTATATGCAGCAGTATAGCACTCAATCTCCTGTGATATTGCGTAATTAACATTTTCAGAATACTCGAAGCACAGTACGATGAGGAGACTGAAAAGAGTAAAACATTTGAATAGTGCAAACGTTTTAAAGAAGGCAATATGTTCATGAATGACAATCCTGACCGAAGTGATTTATTCCCAGAGCATTCAATCCAATGGATAACTTGTCACCAACTTGCAGAAGAGGCACATCTGTGATCTGGGACCTATACACGCATCGTTCACCAACACAACACTGTACAGACTTTATTTTGCTCCAAGCCATTTCCACATGCACAATTAAAGGAGCTTTCTCCACAATTCTCTGATGTTGTGAGAAAACGTTCTACTTTGATGGTATCCAAGATAAGTGCATTATTGTAGCAGGGGATTATATATAGAATTAAAGGGCGTTTTTACTCTCAGAAAAGCATTCTGTTATTCTGCATAATCAAAAGTCTCAGTTTGACTTGAACGCCCCATGCTTAATATTCCTTAACATATAAATCGAAACGGTTGTGATTCACTTGTTGGAAGCCATTTATGTTTTTTACACTGGATGCTTTGTGTATCTTAACAACCAGGCTATTTTAGATGTGTTCAGCACCTTGGATACACTCAGACACCCAATAATTCAAAGGAAGTGATACTTTTCTCCCACGTGCAGCACTCTCAAACTTCATGTCTCTCCTCGTTGTTTTTTCATGGCCAACCCAGATTGAAATTACTGAAGTTAATCAGCCGTTTGATTTGACTGTAAAAATGCCAGACGCAGCTGTGCCCAGTGTGCAAAAAAAAAAAAAAAAAAAAAAAAAACAGCTGTATGTGAAACATCCAATTTTTTTCACAACAACAACAAAAAAAAAAGCATTCAAATGAAAATCACAGTCGGCTATATGACTTCAGCTTTCGTAGAAGCCAAGTATTCCGGTCATTAAGGGAATGCTGAGGCATTCTCCAATGTGCTGCACCATTTGGAATTTCATCCCTAAACTCTTTATTATAGCCTTGTCATACAGTAGAGTTTAGATCAGGTCACCATGTCAGAAGGCACGAAAGATTCTGAATACATCTACTGTACATATGAAAGTAACGGGTGAGACCATGGAACGTGGGATGGTTGGTTTCGCGGGTGGTCTGAAATCGAGGGAGCGCAACAACAATCCAGGGTAGATAGACTAATAGCGGCTCCGATTACTTCTTCCTTAGGCCGAAAAAGCATCACCTTAGACCTGCTCTCCCACTGGATTTGACAACTGCTGCGATTTTTCTTTATGTACATGTAAAAACAGACATTCTGGGTCGAAGCAAAGTGCCTTGCCTGAATATAAGCTCTGGATCAATTTTCCCTGGATATCATGAAGATAAGGGACATGTTAATGCAGATCCTTTCATTATCATAAAGAGTAGTAAAAAGAAAACATCTGTGGCATTCTGGTTAATTTAATAACAGAGTACAAGCAGCTCCTGGCAACCTTAAGGTTTAATCAAACAGAAACTTGCATCGAGAGGAAAGAAGAATATAATCTTATGTCATAC
>CM059217.1:27771898-27961898 GCA_030347435.1 Clarias fuscus
GGCAGGCACCCCTGCCATTTTAAACAGGATAAGCTGTATGTATAATGGATGGATGAATGAGCTTAGAACTGACCCACCCAGAAACCTGCATGACTCAAGTTCAGCTGGCTAAAGACCAAACTGTATATAAACACAAATTCGTTCGGGATTCATCCTGAGCTTTTGCCAAGCAAACTATGGATTACTGACTTTAAGCTATAACGTAACCCTACAGCTTTTGATGCTGATCCAGAGCTCGGGCAGATTCCGGATGCATGAGCTGCAGGCTTTGAGACTGCAAAAAAAAAAAAGAAAGAAAGAAAGAAAAAAAAAAACATTTCTAGCAAATCCTTACACAGAGTTACTTTGTCACATGTAATCTAAGCGGACTGGAAGTTTATCTTTTGGCCTGCATTGTATTTTACAGCTGATTTATGAATAGACTATGCATGACTGCTTCTTCTACAGGACAAAAAGGGAATGGATTTTTCTGAAAATATTTTACAAAACAAACAAAAACACAGATGATACCGATAACGAACAGCACAGTTAGATTTATTATGCATTATGCTTACTTTTTTCTCAGCTGGGGTAAGATGTCATCTGCCAAGGACAAAGTAGGACAGATCAAATCGAATCATAGCAAAAACACATCAGACGTTTTTTTTTTTTTTTTTTTCCCCCACAAGTAAGCAAATTTGATCATATTTATACAGAGCCTATCCATTAATACCTTACCCTCCATCATAACTCAAGCTAATATGTTTGTGGTTCCCCGATATTAGCAAATGATCCGAATAGCAAAACCATATGTCTGATTGTTTCCTTTTTTTAGTAAATTTTTTTTTTTACTCATTGCGCTGTCATGCTTGTCATCAGACAGAGCTCACATGCACACACACAGACACAGACGAATACAGGACCTGCATGGCCGCCTGCCAAAGCTCACAGGAAGAACAGAAAGAGTCGGACCTTAATCGAGGGAAAAGTAAAGAAAGCTTCTCATTTTTTCTAGCGTGTGCCAATGTAACCATGGTTTTGGAATTAATATTTATCCAGCCACTTTAAGGACTCCGATAACAGACGTTCCTTATTTCCCTGATGCTGAGAAAGTCGTCTTGGGTGTGCGTGCGAAAGTGTTCCTCTACAAAAGACAGCTTAGGACTTTATTGGAATTCACACGCAGCTATCTGAACCGAGGTCCAAAAAAGACAAAAAGGAACCGCATGTGCATCTTTGACTGAGAATCTATAACCCGATTGACCTTGACGAAATAAATTATATAATACAATATTACATATTATAATACAGGATTACATATATATATATATATATATATATATATATATATATATATATATATATATATATATACTAGTTTATTGTGCAATATTGTATTAACGTAGTGTGCAATATGGTACTTACTGTTTGAGGACACTTTATATTTTATCGATATGCTGTTTTTTGTACTTTACTTTACTTTACTTGATAGCAAGGGTGAGCAACCGTAACCGGGAATAAGTAATTTCCCCTTGGGGATTAATAAAGTTCTTTGAATCTTGATTCTTGAATCTTGAGTCATGTTATGACATCACATTAGAGTCGGTCTTCTATGTAAATTGTTCTAAACAGTGTAAAAACAAAAACATACATATGCTGTATGTCATGAAATCAGTTGCCATGGAGACAGAACACACACACATCGTGTTCACAATGTAGATGATATCTTATTCGTTATGATGTGACTTTGCTTTTTGTTTTTCCACCTAAGGATGGATGAAAACTACAACATCATCCCTCACGGAGTGAACTTCCAGGACCCCATCTTCCCTGACACACCGGAAAACCACCGCATGTTCGCCAGCCTCTTCCAGTTCTCCAACTGCACAGCTGGGACACAGGTCCACACGTACACCCCAGAGTGGGAGGCGCAGGAGGACAGCCGGGTAAGCCCTTGTCAAACGATCAAGCCGGAATTACGAGTAGGAATAGCATCAGAGAACAGAAGGCTATAATAAAACCCACATGCATGTTTACCTTCAACACACAGTCTCTGTAATCTAGTCTCTCTAATCATTTAAATAATCTCCTTTCATTTACAAAAACTGAGTCCATATAATTTAAAGATGTAATTGCCTACTTTTATCCTACACCGAGTTACATTTGGAAGTAAAACACTCTTGCGTAACATGAAGTCTGAAACTTTGCTATTTATGGATAATTACATTTCGTACTCAAATGGAAAGGAGGCCAATTCATACTTTTTGGAATCAGATTCCTAAGCACATGTGTGTGCCATCATATCATCATCGAACCCACTTACCCACACTGTACAGACAACGGTGATGTTTTAAAGAAAAATGTACTGACCTTCATTAATAAGCAATGACTTCCCTATAATTGCGAGCACGAACAGAGATCATGTGAGTGAAGAGACGACCCCCCCCCCCCCCCCCCCCCAGGCTAAATGGTCAAAATGTTGCCATGTGAATTTTTTGTTTTGGTTTTTATTATAGCAATTGCACCCAATACCAGCTCTTTCAGCACTTCCCCATTGACATGCTCTAGTTAATTCATGTCATCATGTCTGATCATGACCAATGCAGCCAATACATTTTTACTTTCTACGTCTCGTTAAAAGCATGGACAGGCTGAATCGCTTAAAGCCTGGAAACTCGTTGCTGGTCAGCTTCCCGATAAGACAGCATACTAACAAGAAAGGTTCAATACCTGACCAGCATGTGCCTGAGCTTGCGTGAACATCGTATCATGAACAGCTGAACAGTTTGAAAGCAAAACAAGATCAAAGCAATTCTTCTCAGACTTTGACTCATTTCACAACGAGCACATTATACTACAGTATAACCTAATATTTTAGTTGAAAATCGCTACATATTCTTCATTAAGAAGCTTTTGAACTACAGTATTACTGGCACTGGATTTGAACCAGGTGGTGATATACTGTAACCTTTTGCAAAATAATGCAATCTTCACACTAAAATAACCAAGAGACTTTTGATGTAAAATACTGCCATTTGTACTTTTTAACAGCCTTGCGACTCGAAGATACAGCGCACAAAATAGTGTGTTGTGCTTCTTGGTACTTTTTCTCAAAACTGCCAAAAATGGAGCTCTCTCATTTTGCTGTCAAACTGTTCATTTATACAGTACAGTATGTGCGAGAAGGAACGGGAGGCTGTGGGTTGTGGATGACTAGTGGGGAACTCAAGTGTCTGAATTTGTCTGATGATCATGCCTGTGGCTTTTGCTTAAAGAGAGATATCATATGGTGGCTGTACCGTACAGTATGTCGATCCTCTTAGTCTCAAAATAGCTTTTCATTCAACTTGACCATTCTGTAAACCTTCGAGACAAAAACAAAACGTACACTCGAACCCACGGTCAGGGTGTTTGTATTTTATCGTGTTTTCATCCCTTAGAAATACAGCATGTGGTTGTTATAGATCATATTTATATACAGTACACTAGCGCTCGAAAGTTTGCGATCAGTTAGAAATTGTATTGTCTTACCAAGGAAACACACACGAAATGAGTCTGAATAGAAAATATAGCAAAAGAACAGGACATGCTGACATTGTCAGAGTTAGAAATAATGATTTTGATGGAAAATGATGAATGTGTTCTTCGCCTGCATCACAAAAAAAAATAAATAAATAAAAAAATAAAAAATAAAAAACCAGCCTGGCAGATTGTAGGCATTATAGCTGTCAATTTTTCAAGATAATCTGCTGAGATTTCACCTCATGCTGATTTTCCACAAGATGGATTGGTTTGATGGAATCTTTCTCCGTACCAGACAGACAAGCTCAATAGGGTTCAGACCTGGAGACTGTGCTGGCCACTTTATTACAGTCAGAATTCCAGCATAAATTTTAAAAAATGTTTGTAAATTGCATGAAAAGGTGTTTTTTCTTGCGAGTGATCCCAAACTTTTGAAAGGTAGTATGAATTAAAACCTTGTATTACACCATCTTAATCACATTGGTTCCTGTTGTGGCTGTAAATATAATTATACTGTACATACTGATATACTGTAATTTGTAGCAACAGTTTGCTACAGTATGTCAACACTAATCCCCATCCTACAGGCATGTGCTTTTTTTTTTTTCTTCTAGAAATTACTAAATCATAATGTTCCTGCCAATAACCTTGGGATTTTTTTTTTTTTTTTTTTTGCTATGAAGCTGGTTGCAATCTGGACCTGAACTCTTGTGAAGGCTTTCTGTCATGGCAAAGCAATGAGAGCGGATTAGGTTGCGATAATGAGTTGGACTTGGTTTGGATCAGTGATCATATGAAAGGATGGAGAAAAGCAGGCACCATTTTGCTTTCATCCCTGTTTTGCACTCATACTTTTGCTAATGTCAAAAGTAAGTTTTGTGGAAGGTTATATACTGTATGTCTCATGTCTCTTTAATTGATAATGGTGATGATGATGAAATGTGAAAATATTTGCTACCGTGGTTCATTCAGTCAGCAACATGGCAGGGAGAGTACATAAGCCTAGAGAAATGTCCATCATCAGCAGAAATAGCTTCCTTTTTAAGAAATAAGATTTCTGAAATGTTTGCATGCATGTGAGACAAGCTGTCATGAAGGTTGGCGAACAGATTGAGTGCACAGCACCAGAGCATGGCATGCATAATTACCCGGCTGTGTTTGGACAAAAAAAGGCCTTGTTACAAGTGCAGTGGACAGTGTCCATATAAGCGATATGAGGGAAAGGTGACTCGACACTGCTTCACTGGTATACAGATCCAGTATTTGCTTACGCAGATGTCTATCGTTTTCTATACTTTTATTATTGTACAGTGTTGTTGTGTAGTCTGGTCGTACCACACTTTAGCCACACTGGACACACTGCACACTCCAGGTTTTCATCCATGTACATATGGTTCAGATTTATCCAAGTCACATATTTATATTATAATGGTCCAGATTTACATCATAGCTACACAAGAACCCAGATGGAAGCAATACAGAAAGAGCCATGTAGGAAATCTCAGATTATACGAATGACCACTGCATTGTGCAAAACTAAATATAAAGTTCAGCTAGATTTACAATCTATTAAACAGTTGCATGTCCATCATTTATGCTAGTCATCTGCATGTGATGTCATAAAACTTTCCCTTTGACAATATAATGTTTAACAGCCTCTATTATTTACTAGTGTTATTGAAACATTCCGATCTAGCACAGTAAAAGTAATTTGATAATGTGGTCTTTATACCTACCACAGTGATGTATTAATTCGGGACAGAGCTGATCTACCACGGTGGTTGTTTATTGCTATATTCTACAGATCACATTCTGATCTACAGTGCTAAAGGGATGTGGTCTACTAACGTAACTGACATTCCCTTATCTACCACTGTGACATGTTCTGCTGATCTGATAATGTGATCAACATCAGCAGATCATTATTATACTGTACATGAAGTCAAATTTCTGATGTGATCTATAAATGTGGTCTGTGCAGTTTGAGCTACTTCACTGATGTGATCTCCCAGTGTGATCTACACATACTGACCAATCACAGTGAAGGATTATACTAATATTACAGTATCTACACATCCTGATCTACAATGTATTTGTGATCACTGGCTCGGTTATGTGAGTTACTAATTTCATCTACATATTCTATTCTCGATGAGTGATGTAATCTACTAATATAATTTGCAGATCTACCACAGCTACAGTATGTGATCTACTAATTTGAGTTATATTTGAATTTGAGGTATATTTGGATATGGGACCAGTGATTTGATGTGATCTATCATGCTGATGTGATCTGTGAATGTGATCTGCACAATCTATTGCAATTAATAGGCAGAGTGATGTGATCTACCATTGTGATCTACACATTCTGATCTACCACAGTAATGTATTCTACTAATGTTATCGGCACATCTGATCATGTGACCTACTGCACATATCAAGCAGAGTAATGTAATCTACTAATATAATTTGCAGATCTACCACAGCTACAGTATATGATCTACTAATTTGAGTTACATATTTGGATCTGGGACAGTGATCTACCATGCTGATGTGATCTGTGAATGTGATCTGCACAATCTATTGCAATGATGAGGTAGAGTGATGTGATCTACCAGTGTGATCTACACATTCTGATCTACCACAGTAATGTATTCTACTAATGTTATCGGCACATCTGATCATGTGATCTACTGTACATATCATGCAGAGTAATGTAATCTACTAATATAATTTGTAGATCCACAGCTATGTGATCTACTAATTTGAGTAACTTATTTGGATCTGGGACAGTGATTTAATGTGATCTACCATCCAGATGTGATCTGTGAATGTGATCTGCACAATCTATTGCAATTAATAGGCAGAGTGATGTGATCTACCATTGTGATCTACACATTCTGATCTACCACAGTAATGTATTCTACTAATGCTATCTGCACATCTGATCATGTGATCTACTACACATATCAAGCAGAGAAATGTAATCTACTAATATAATTTGCAGATCTACCACAGCTACAGTATGTGATCTACTAATTTGAGTTACATATTTGGATCTTGGACCAGTGATTTGATGTGATCTGCACAATCTATTGCAATGAATAGGCACAGTAATGTGATCTACCAGTGTGATCTACACATTCTGATCTACCACAGTAATGTATTCTACTAATGCTATCTGCACATCTGATCATGTGATCTACTACACATATCAAGCAGAGTAATGTAATCTACTAATATAATTTGCAGATCTACCACAGCTACAGTATGTGATCTACTAATTTGAGTTACATATTTGGATCTTGGACCAGTGATTTGATGTGATCTGCACAATCTATTGCAATGAATAGGCACAGTAATGTGATCTACCAGTGTGATCTACACATTCTGATCTACCACAGTAATGTATTCTACTAATGTTATCGGCACATCTGATCATGTGACCTACTGCACATATCAAGCAGAGTAATGTAATCTACTAATATAATTTGCAGATCTACCACAGCTACAGTATATGATCTACTAATTTGAGTTACATATTTGGATCTGGGACAGTGATCTACCATGCTGATGTGATCTGTGAATGTGATCTGCACAATCTATTGCAATGATGAGGTAGAGTGATGTGATCTACCAGTGTGATCTACACATTCTGATCTACCACAGTAATGTATTCTACTAATGTTATCGGCACATCTGATCATGTGATCTACTGTACATATCATGCAGAGTAATGTAATCTACTAATATAATTTGTAGATCCACAGCTATGTGATCTACTAATTTGAGTAACTTATTTGGATCTGGGACAGTGATTTAATGTGATCTACCATCCAGATGTGATCTGTGAATGTGATCTGCACAATCTATTGCAATTAATAGGCAGAGTGATGTGATCTACCATTGTGATCTACACATTCTGATCTACCACAGTAATGTATTCTACTAATGCTATCTGCACATCTGATCATGTGATCTACTACACATATCAAGCAGAGAAATGTAATCTACTAATATAATTTGCAGATCTACCACAGCTACAGTATGTGATCTACTAATTTGAGTTACATATTTGGATCTTGGACCAGTGATTTGATGTGATCTGCACAATCTATTGCAATGAATAGGCACAGTAATGTGATCTACCAGTGTGATCTACACATTCTGATCTACCACAGTAATGTATTCTACTAATGCTATCTGCACATCTGATCATGTGATCTACTACACATATCAAGCAGAGTAATGTAATCTACTAATATAATTTGCAGATCTACCACAGCTACAGTATGTGATCTACTAATTTGAGTTACATATTTGGATCTTGGACCAGTGATTTGATGTGATCTGCACAATCTATTGCAATGAATAGGCACAGTAATGTGATCTACCAGTGTGATCTACACATTCTGATCTACCACAGTAATGTATTCTACTAATGTTATCGGCACATCTGATCATGTGACCTACTGCACATATCAAGCAGAGTAATGTAATCTACTAATATAATTTGCAGATCTACCACAGCTACAGTATATGATCTACTAATTTGAGTTACATATTTGGATCTGGGACAGTGATCTACCATGCTGATGTGATCTGTGAATGTGATCTGCACAATCTATTGCAATGATGAGGTAGAGTGATGTGATCTACCAGTGTGATCTACACATTCTGATCTACCACAGTAATGTATTCTACTAATGTTATTGGCACATCTGATCATGTGATCTACTGTACATATCATGCAGAGTAATGTAATCTACTAATATAATTTGTAGATCCACAGCTATGTGATCTACTAATTTGAGTAACTTATTTGGATCTGGGACAGTGATTTAATGTGATCTACCATCCAGATGTGATCTGTGAATGTGATCTGCACAATCTATTGCAATTAATAGGCAGAGTGATGTGATCTACCATTGTGATCTACACATTCTGATCTACCACAGTAATGTATTCTACTAATGTTATCGGCACATCTGATCATGTGACCTACTGCACATATCAAGCAGAGTAATGTAATCTACTAATATAATTTGCAGATCTACCACAGCTACAGTATATGATCTACTAATTTGAGTTACATATTTGGATCTGGGACAGTGATCTACCATGCTGATGTGATCTGTGAATGTGATCTGCACAATCTATTGCAATGATGAGGTAGAGTGATGTGATCTACCAGTGTGATCTACACATTCTGATCTACCACAGTAATGTATTCTACTAATGTTATCGGCACATCTGATCATGTGATCTACTGTACATATCATGCAGAGTAATGTAATCTACTAATATAATTTGTAGATCCACAGCTATGTGATCTACTAATTTGAGTAACTTATTTGGATCTGGGACAGTGATTTAATGTGATCTACCATCCAGATGTGATCTGTGAATGTGATCTGCACAATCTATTGCAATTAATAGGCAGAGTGATGTGATCTACCATTGTGATCTACACATTCTGATCTACCACAGTAATGTATTCTACTAATGCTATCTGCACATCTGATCATGTGATCTACTACACATATCAAGCAGAGAAATGTAATCTACTAATATAATTTGCAGATCTACCACAGCTACAGTATGTGATCTACTAATTTGAGTTACATATTTGGATCTTGGACCAGTGATTTGATGTGATCTGCACAATCTATTGCAATGAATAGGCACAGTAATGTGATCTACCAGTGTGATCTACACATTCTGATCTACCACAGTAATGTATTCTACTAATGTTATCGGCACATCTGATCATGTGACCTACTGCACATATCAAGCAGAGTAATGTAATCTACTAATATAATTTGCAGATCTACCACAGCTACAGTATATGATCTACTAATTTGAGTTACATATTTGGATCTGGGACAGTGATCTACCATGCTGATGTGATCTGTGAATGTGATCTGCACAATCTATTGCAATGATGAGGTAGAGTGATGTGATCTACCAGTGTGATCTACACATTCTGATCTACCACAGTAATGTATTCTACTAATGTTATTGGCACATCTGATCATGTGATCTACTGTACATATCATGCAGAGTAATGTAATCTACTAATATAATTTGTAGATCCACAGCTATGTGATCTACTAATTTGAGTAACTTATTTGGATCTGGGACAGTGATTTAATGTGATCTACCATCCAGATGTGATCTGTGAATGTGATCTGCACAATCTATTGCAATTAATAGGCAGAGTGATGTGATCTACCATTGTGATCTACACATTCTGATCTACCACAGTAATGTATTCTACTAATGTTATCGGCACATCTGATCATGTGACCTACTGCACATATCAAGCAGAGTAATGTAATCTACTAATATAATTTGCAGATCTACCACAGCTACAGTATATGATCTACTAATTTGAGTTACATATTTGGATCTGGGACAGTGATCTACCATGCTGATGTGATCTGTGAATGTGATCTGCACAATCTATTGCAATGATGAGGTAGAGTGATGTGATCTACCAGTGTGATCTACACATTCTGATCTACCACAGTAATGTATTCTACTAATGTTATCGGCACATCTGATCATGTGATCTACTGTACATATCATGCAGAGTAATGTAATCTACTAATATAATTTGTAGATCCACAGCTATGTGATCTACTAATTTGAGTAACTTATTTGGATCTGGGACAGTGATTTAATGTGATCTACCATCCAGATGTGATCTGTGAATGTGATCTGCACAATCTATTGCAATTAATAGGCAGAGTGATGTGATCTACCATTGTGATCTACACATTCTGATCTACCACAGTAATGTATTCTACTAATGCTATCTGCACATCTGATCATGTGATCTACTACACATATCAAGCAGAGAAATGTAATCTACTAATATAATTTGCAGATCTACCACAGCTACAGTATGTGATCTACTAATTTGAGTTACATATTTGGATCTTGGACCAGTGATTTGATGTGATCTGCACAATCTATTGCAATGAATAGGCACAGTAATGTGATCTACCAGTGTGATCTACACATTCTGATCTACCACAGTAATGTATTCTACTAATGCTATCTGCACATCTGATCATGTGATCTACTACACATATCAAGCAGAGTAATGTAATCTACTAATATAATTTGCAGATCTACCACAGCTACAGTATGTGATCTACTAATTTGAGTTACATATTTGGATCTTGGACCAGTGATTTGATGTGATCTGCACAATCTATTGCAATGAATAGGCACAGTAATGTGATCTACCAGTGTGATCTACACATTCTGATCTACCACAGTAATGTATTCTACTAATGTTATCGGCACATCTGATCATGTGATCTACTGTACATATCATGCAGAGTAATGTAATCTACTAATATGAATTACATATTCTGCTCTGGCACAATTACTTGGGATCGAATAACGTGATCTATCACATTGGTGTCACTTATGAATGCGATCTAATAGAGTGATATAATTTACATTTAGGCATTTGGCAGACGCTCTTATCCAGAGCGACTTACAAAAAGTGCTTTAAAGTTTACATTACAGGATAGATACTTACACTGGGTTAACTAGGTCAATAACTAAGTGCGATTAGTCTAACACAACTGGGAAGAGGGTTTTTTTGGGGGGTTGGGTTAGTCCTGTAAGTACTGGAGAAATAGATAAGTTATAGATATAATCTACAAACGTGATCTACACATTCTTATCTACAGTAGTGTAGATCACACTTATCTAGAGAAATTATCTACTGCTGCTATTTACAGTTCGACCACACCTAAGTGATCTACTAATGTCTAGTAAACTAATGTACATAGTGTAATCTGGGACAGTGATTTGATGTGATCTACCATGGTGAGGCTGCACATTTCTAATGTACTACAGTAATGTGATCTACAAATGTGGTCTGCATATTTTGATTTACCACAGTGATGTGATCTACTAATGGTAGAACACTTTATGATAATTGGTGTCAATGTGATATACAAATGTAATCTGCTTAATCTGATCTCCCACAGTGATGATATCTACTATTCTGATGACAATTATGTGTGATCCGTATGTATAAATATGAGCAATGATCTGATCCACCACAGTGATCTGTTCTACTAATATACTGTAATCTACACACATCAAATCTGCTACAGTGATCAGTGATTTTTAAGCTTTTAAATATTTATCGTTGTTATAGAATTTTGCCATAACATACATATACAGTAGTAATTTCAACTGAACAGTACTGAGCCGCTTTTAACAGATTTCTCCAGCCGATTTTTACAGAATAACTTCTGTATTATTATGGTAATAGAGCTGCTCATAAATACAGTGTACTTTTAAAAGGTCAAAGAAACTAACACTGTGCTACCACTGAAGCTATCATTATCGTATGACCATATTTACCAAAAATAAATAAATAAATCTGAATTTCCATCGCCCCGTTTCCTAAATACTTGTCCTTCCGCACCTACCGAAAAACAAAACATAGTTTTTAAAAGCATTCATTTCGGGCTGTGAGAAGGTTTGGGAAAATGTGTGTAGATGCTGTGCTTTCCCTGAAGTATGGAACATTCCATAGCCATAGACGATTAGGCGAAGCTGCCATAGTTGTGGTCAACTCAGTTATCAGAACCAGCAGTGGCTTGCACTCATTCAAACAAAGACTGTTCATAATTAGAGACAGATACATATAAATTAGAAAAACATGCTGGCTTCATCAAGGTTTTCCTACAATACCACAATTCCCATGCTAGTTTAGATAAACATAGGAATACCGTCAGTATTCGGTTCTTGAGGTGCTCTTTTCAAATTATCTCGCTACCTAGAGATACAAACACTACAGTACAAATTGACACACACTTCTAGATTACAGTACATTTCTGTTAGAACCATGATGTAACGAAGCAGCAGGAGATGTGGATTGAAAATAATTAAATAGAACATAATAAAACGATGGCATTTATTAAAAACAGAGAAAATAAAGTTATTTCATAATATTGAGTAACCACATAACGGAAATTCAACCTTTTCTTTTAATTTAATATGCATGAATATCGGCCAGGCAAAATGAACTGTCGTAAAAGTTTTATCCTGGATACTGCAGACAAAAAGGGCTTTAACTGAATCCAGTTCGTTCCAAAGCTGATTCCCATCCAGAACAGATTAAATGAAAAAAGGTGAAGAAATAAACAGCAGATTTTATTACTGTATTACTGCACATATTATTATACTGATTGGTCAGAAGGTGTTGACAAATTTCTTTGCACGGCTCAAACAGTTAGCGTTTTGGAATAAGTCGTCTGTGTCACAGTTAATAATTAACCTGTTAAAAATTATAGAGGAAATGGGGAAAAAAATTTACTTTGTAGTTTCTCTAACATGAAGTTTTTTTTTTTTTTTTCTCGCTCATCGCCTATACCGCTTTATCCTGTATCCAGAGTCGCAGGGGGGCCTGAAGCCCAGGAGACTGAAGGCATGAGGCGGGGCAAGCACACTCATTCACACACTATGGGCAATGTGGGAATGTCAATTAGCCTAATCTGCATGTTTTAGTGAGAGGAATCCAAAGTACCTGGAGGAAACCCACTAATGAACATGTAAACTTCATGCACACAGACCTCGAACCCAGAATCGAACCTGGTACCTGGAGATGCAAGGCGACAGTGCTAACCACTAATCCACCATGCTGCCGTTTTATTATTATTATTATTATTATTATTATTATTATTATTATTATTAACTTCTTTTTAAGTCTTATGAACTTCAAAAGAGAGGCTCGCATTCAAGTTGGGCTGTAAGAATTTTTTTTTTCCTATAAAACTATGCATATGTTTATATAATTCCTTATATAGATCTCTTCTGCATCCTTGTCTATCCATTTTTTGTACATGAGCCTATGCTGTGTGAGTCTTTTTTGTGTGTGTGTGTGTGTGTGTGTGTGTGTATTTTAACCTTACATTATGTATGCATTTTCACATCGCAGTTCACATTCTCTGACTGCCTTCATTATTTTATTATATCTTGTTTACATCTACTCTCCTTTCCATCCTATCCACAGCTCCTGTGCTCCACGGTGCAGAAAGCTCTCTTCGAGGAAGAGGAGAAGGTTAAAACACTTTCTCAGAAGGTTAAAGTCCTCGAGAAAGCCAACAACCACCTGAGGGACAAAGTGAAGAACCTGAAACGTTTGCTGAGGCTGGCCAAACGGGAGACCAAGGATCAGACGGGGCTTCTCAAACAGCTTCACGAGCCCGAACCAGAGCTCCCACATCCACAGCAAGATACCACTCAGGTCCAAAAACCTGTTAACAAGAAGATCCTGCCTAGGAAGCTTAAAACTTAGATTTTACAACGATTTGGTCTAATTGCTTCCAAACTAAGGAAGTAATGCCAGGGAGTGAAACTGGCTACACAGCTGTAGGTTAAAATACAAACACCATGCATTTTTTATAGACTAGAAAGAAAATGTGGGTAACATGAAAAGTAATGGACTTTGTATGTAGATACGCTTCATCTCAGGATTAAAAGAAAAAGGGAATGATCCAGAGAGTATGCAGATATGCACTTCATGAGAAGCAATGCTAAGTAATAAGATAAGTAATAAGAATATTTACTAGCTGTTAACCATTTTTATCCATGTTCACATAGAAGACATAATACAAACTTTCATAGTGTCAGGCATTTACAGATTATATCATGGTCAAATGTGGTCAGCACTTAGTCACATGGCATCAGGAAACAGTTTAGCATTCGCTCGTGTTCAAATGTATAATGTATGACGTTTGGAAAAGTTGCCAAAGTCTACTCCCTTACATACCTCTATTTCAAATCTGGAAACAGTCATCAGACTGATACTATACCTTCTAGTTCTCCGTCTAAGAATGTTCCACCATGTTTGACCATTTAAGGCTTAAAAAGACAACTATTTTTGTATATTCTCGAAACATGATGCACTTGACATCTCTGGAATGTTACACTACACTCTTTCCAAATGTCTCTCAACAGTTCTTTTATGATTCCAATCTGTATAGTTTAACTTTTTTATTGTTCTTTTTTTTTTTTTTTTTATACAACCAGGGTGCTGAGCACTCCATAAACAGAACCACTACTCAATATGGCTTATAAAAAAAGGCCACGTGTTTCCGTATTTAGTGAACTGATTTCGTTATGTTATGTTTTGAACAGTGTGTTATGTTGAGGTCAGCGATTTAATAATTAAAAAAAAAAACTGTAAGCAATATTGTTTTACACATATGTTTAACATTTTCATAAGTTTTTCTGTATGCTATTGAAATAAAATAAACTTTCACTTTTACTTAACTGTTTTATCTAGTTTTTTTATACATTTTTATTGGCACAACTTTTTTTTTTGCAGACAATCTACAAAATTATATGTAACCAAAAAATGTAAATAAATAAATAAATAAATAAAAATACACTTATTTAAATTTCTTATCAACACAACCTGTATATCTACAGTATATAATGTATATAATCTACAGTCGTGTTTAAAAGTTGGTATCCTCTATTTTAATTCTAGATTTGTTTTATGTAAAAACATAATAAAAATAATTTCAAAGTAATCTCTTAGTATTATGCAAAAAAATCCCCGGCTGAACAAAAACATATAACTTTTTTCAAATAACCATTTTCTATTTAACAAAAATGAAGAAAGAAAATTACGGACTACCATGAATTAATAACTTGTAGATCCACCATTAGCAGCAATAACATGAAGTCATTATTTCTAACATCACTGCAGAGTAATTTTTGCCCATTCTTCTTTAAAACATTGCTTATGTATTTATTGTCTTTTATAATATTATGCGTATTCACTTATGCACAGTTCGCTTAAGTCCCACCACAGCATGTCAGTTTGGTTTCGTTCTAGACTTTGACTAGGCCATTGCAAAACCTTGATTCTTTTCTTTTTCAGCCATTCTGATGTAGATGTATTGGTGTGCTTTGTATCATTGTCCTGTTTCATGACCCAATTTTGACCAAGGTTTAGCTGTGGCCTCTAGAATACTCAGAGGTATACAGGGGAGTTCATGGTCAGCTGCAAGGTGTCCAGGTCCTGTGGCTGCAAAAGAAGCCCAAATCATCACCGCCTCGCTTAACAGTGGGTATGAGCTGTTTCTGCTGAAATGCTATTTGATTTTTGCCTAAAATGGAGCTACAGTAGGACTTAAGGCTGGGAATTATATTAACTCCACTTTGGTTTCATCTGTCTAAGTCTTGTGGTTTGTTCGAACCTCAGTTTTGCGAACCTCGGTCATGCTTCCATGTTCTTTTTAGTCAGACCTGTGCAGTCTTCTTCTAATTGTGCTGTCATGGACAACATGCTTACCTCGTTTTTTTTTTCTTTTTCTTTTTTTCTGAGCATTGCATGGTCTGACATTGGGGAGAATGTGCTGGGACTTCCACTCCTGGCAAATGTCTTGAATGTTTTCCACTTTTTCACTGTAGAATATTATACTTCAAATGCTTTTCTAACCCTTTTCAGATCGATTGATTCTCTAAGAACATCGCTTATTTCTTTCCCTCTTGCCATTGTGTTCACACACACCTGAATGCTCCAGACTAGCAAACTGCCAAAATGTATGCTTTTATAGAGGTCTGCACACATGCTGATGATCAGTTAATTAAGGGATGATGATTAGACGCACCTGGCTGCAATTACCCTCCTAAATCCTGTGGAAGCAGTAAGGGGGTACTTAGTATTGTCTGCACGCTTTTTTTCTTTCTTTTTTTTTTCTTTTTTTTGGCTTCATCTTTGTTGAATAAATAATGACATGGTGAAAAAAGTTGCTACTTGTTCGTCTCAGGTACTAACATGCACAATGATCAAATTATTATTATTATTTTTTTACACAAAAACATATAGAATTAAAAGAGTTGGACACTTTAAACATGACTGTATATAATATGTTTTATTACTTTCTACTTCATGCTAAGATTTATTGTTTTATTGAGGTTGGGGCACTAATGGAACTCATAAGTCGGACCTGAAATTCTGGGAATATCCATGAGCATACCCATTTAAAGTCCAGAATAAATTAATAAAATTCCAATAAAAGTAATGTCATGGCATAAAATGCCCACGACATGCCCATAATCGCCCTTTTATTAAACAAAATTGGCAGGATGGTACAGTACAGTGGTTAGTGTTATGGCTCCATAATTCAATGGAATTCAATCTTCAAAAGAATTCCAGAGAACTTTTCTGTACGGGAAATCCAATACCTGATTAATTAATGTATATATATATATATATATATATATATATATATATATATATATATATATATATCAAAAGAGGTATTCTAATAAAAAAGTGGATGAAAAAAGGAACTCATCCTCAGTTTAACACTTTTACCCCTTGATCAAAACATGACAGCAGATTAGCCAGCAGTACTGTACCTAGATCAACCCAAATTATTTCTACGACTGGTGAGAAATATAGCCATCCCCTCTTAGTTGTATGACAGGAATGTGGAATCCCAGACTCACTTGAGGCTCACTACAAATGTGATATATGTGACCTGGATTACAGCAGCTTTCAGTTCAACATTAATATATATTGATATATGTAGTGTCCTCATATACAGTCATTTCCTAGTGGAATGGAATTTGTTTCCTTTGTTTCACCTCACAGTGAAGGAGTATATTTGATGCTGGTGTCTGGTATCTGGGATGTTTCACAGTTTAGTTTAAAGAATATACTCTACATTGTCCTAAGCGTATACAAGAATGATATGACAAATAAAACAGGTGCTACTTGAGAAGCGAGCAAAGCAAAAACCTCTCTCCTTGTCTTACTGGTCCGACACGGAAACCCAGAACATTTTTTCACGTAACACTCACACTGAGAGAATAATGGCAGCCTCCGTGGATCAGCTTCCTGGCTACCATTAGTAAACGTTACAAGTTTGACCAGTACTCTACCATAGAATAGAACTACAATAGTCCATAATGGTGCAGCAGTACAGAGGTGTCACACAGTCGACAACATGAAAAAAAAAAAATCTGGCGGAGTTAGACTTGGTGCATTTTATTTGGTATATTTGATTTTGTGACACAAAATGTTTGGAGCTGGTTTGATAAGAGGCATTAAGTTTAGATGGAAAATTGGAAAAGTGATAATGTGATGTAAACATATAAATAACTTTGGGAACTTTATCATTGGGATAACCCATAGCATACACCGATCAGCCATAAAATTGTGACAACCTGCTTGATATTGTGTAGATTCCTCCTCGTACCACCAAAACAGCAATGACCTCTGAAACCTTTCTATAGAGACTAGCATTAACCTTTTCAGCGATTAGAGCTGCAGTAACTCTCATATTGGATCAGAATGCATGCATGGACCAGCCATGTGCCTTGATGTGCATCAGTGAGATAAAGTCATCACATAAAACATACAAATTATAAGATGAAATTGGTTTGTCAGGCATAAACATTCTGTACACCATTATCTCTTTATAGACTTTTAACGAAGCCAGGCTACAGGCATGTCATGGGCAGGCTATTAAACCAAATCTCTTCCTTATGCCCCAAAACAGAAAAATTCACTTCTCCAAAACCTATGAAATGTCTTTTTACGATATGCTTTCCCCAGATCTGTGCTGGAAAGCAATCTCATCCCACTTTCACAAGCTTTAAAAAGATGATATACGATTCTCTACTTCGCTTTAAAGAGAACCCCATTACATTCTCTTCGAATCAGTACATCATACTGAGCACTGTACTGTACACCCAGCACACCTCCAACGATGATCTATAAAGCTGCAAAACAGATGTTTCACATACTGTACAGATGTCTGTCCTGCTGAGAGCATTGAAAGTCTTTATAAATTTATATAAAATTTCTTTTTTTATTGTTATTATCATTTTTACCATCGTGCAGTCTACAAAACTATGCAGGGTTTTAAAATAAGTGTCTAAAACACCCATTCTGGCTAACGCAGGCCATGTTATCTGTCTTAACCATAGCATAAATCTAACCCTGCGAAATTCGTTGACGTACACCAGATTAGTCATAGAGATTTATGTCCACTGGAACAATCTAAAGGCTCGTGTCCCATCTGGTTTTACCCATAATTACCACATAATTCCTAACAGCATCCAGAGCTCCTTCTTATATAAAGAAACTCCAGCTCCTACGTGCCTTTCCAATTAATAACAGCCCTGTAAAAGCAGAGAGATATGCTTTGGTCTGTCTCAGAGTGACCAGGGTAATTTTCTTTCTCTCTCTCTCTCTCTTTTTTTTTTATATTCCAGACAGCAATATGGCTCCAGGTCTTTATGTTTTATGGTGAGATTTTACGGACCTGTAAATGTATCATGCTGACTGTGAAGCATTATATGTTCCACTTGCATGGATGCACATGGCCGACAACAGTCTTATTAGCTGAAACTGTGAAGAACGGAAGAAATCCGGCAGTTGTCTAGAGACATTTTCATCATTATGCATCTACGGAGCCTATTGATATTACTCTTCCATTTCTCTTTCTAGGAAGAAGAGGAAAAAGAATCTCTGACTATTCCTGCCAAGGTTAGATCTGTGACTATAAAGCAGCCTACAGTACAGTACATGTGCTCATTTAAAATTATAATCTGCTGATGCTTTGTCTGGTCAGAGAATTTGAGAAACATCGAGGGTTGCAGTCTGTTCGTCGTCCTTTGGGCAGCCGAGTGGCAAAGGAAAATCACATGGAAGCAATCTTTTGAGCTTTGGCATTTTTTATAACATCTTGAAATAGAGGAAATGGGGAAAATGAAACTGAAAAATGAGATTGTATCTCGACACTATTATTAAATTCATAACATTCAGTTGATGTATATTCATGGCTCTTTCACACCATGATCCTGTCAAATACACAGTTTTGGGCATCCTTCAAGAGAATGAGCAGAATGAGATATATACAATTTCATCCAATGATTCAAAATCCAAAAGAAATCAAACGTCTTGAAGCATTAGAAACACTACTTATCCATCTCACAGTTCCAGGGCTCCCACTTTGATCCTGAGCTCATGTTACACTCTGGGTGGAATTTCCTCTGGGGGCTCTGGCTATGTTAAATTGGCATCCCGACCAGGGCATATTCTTGCCTCGTTGTTTCCCAGAATAGTCTCCAACCCTAACTAGGACAAAGTGGTTACTGAAGATACAAAAGAGCCAGATGCTTTAGTGCTGGGATGAGGGAAATACATATAAAATTATGATAATTATTCCAAAGCAGTCATGACTAAATATTCATGGTAAATATTGCAGAAAAATGTATTATGTTTGCAAAATGCCATTCAAATGTGGTCGAGTGAAGTGGTGAGAGCTGTACAGTATGTAATGTTTTTAATGTTTGGACATTTAGGAGAATTAGATGAAGGCCATCTAACTAAATATTTTTCCAAAAATTGCTATATCTTCTACTTTTTGAAGCTTTAAATTCTGCATTTGTGAGCCATGATGTACTTCAACATTCATGAAAATAACATTTATGAAAAATATATTCCGTTTCAGTTCCGTTTTTTTTCCTTCTATATAGTGCTTTATAACAGTGGTCATTGTCACAAAGCAGTTTTACAGAACCCTAAAAATATATGGAAGTGAGTTTGAAAAGTGTGAAGACATGAATAAATGATAATTATCAGATTATCCCTGATGAGCAAGCAGAGGTGATAGTGGCAAGGAAAAAAAAGGGGGGGGGGGGGGGGGGTAGGGTGGAACATTGAGAGGAACCAGACTCAACGAGGATCCCATCGTCATTTGAATGCTAAAATATTCAGGAAACACACAATCACTGTGTGCAAGAGAAAAAACCTGGTTATGACTTCTACATCCAGTTCTCCATTCGGGATTTCTGAACTCTGTCATAACTTTATATGTTTTAATTGGCGCAGTTTATAGGATAAGGCTCGGCTGTCAAACTGGAACTGGTAGGAAGATGATGGACTAACATGTTCCTTATGATCGTCAACAAACTTTGCAGTGGAAAAGGTTTTGTATGCAACAAAACTCAACACTTTTACTTTGTTCCAAGTTGTTGCTATGATTCACTACAAAAACACAATCAGGCATGAGTTTCCTATTTGTTTTTTGTTCAACCAACGCTATTATTCACACTACATTGCATACAGTATTTACAGTACATGGCCACAAACATAACCGCAGTCTGATTTATCCCTTGTGACAAAACAGTGGAGTTATAGCATTTTGCAAAGTGAGCCAAAACTCACACTGATATCACCAAAACAATTTATACACAAAACTTAAGCATTTGTGCATGTTTTTATCCCTCAAAACTGCCAGAATGGAGATATCTTTCATATACAGTATATGTATTCATAATTCAAGCAGAAAGGGGGGAAACAACACCAATTCCTATAAGTCAAGAAGTGTGAAAGGTGTATGTGTGTGAAAGCACCTCACTTTGGCAAACAAGTCCTAAGTTTCCCTGGCCCTCCTGCGGTGATTTCATTTGGCGTGACTCTCGGGAGCATTGTTTTCCCATAAAAAAGCTGTGTGAGAAAGGGTTATAAAAGCTTTGTGGCAGTTCAAGCTCATAACTAGGCTGTCCAGTCTATTTGGCGTTGCTTAAAAAATGTTTAATGAATACATTACAGGGTAATTAAAAGCTATTTGGGGGATTGTGGGGATGGCTTTAAGTAAACAGAGTGCGGTAACAGGAACGACCCCCCGAGTCGCCATCCAAGAGACAATGAAATAAATCGACAGTCATTAAGAGCAAGGAAACCTTTCAAATGTAGGGCAAACAACAGAGGAACTGAAGAGAGGGGTATTTAATAACGCTAAACAGTGGCATGCTGTGCACTACGGCAGCAGATGTGAGATGAACAGTACTGCTGATATGTCGCGAACTACAAGACGAGCAGTCTGTTTAAGTACATTACAATCTGTGTGTGCGCCGGGATTCTGGCTTTCCCGAGCACTTTTTGGTCCAAAGCAGCTCAGACATCTCCAGAGTCTCAGCAACAGCATGCAATAGCATGCCTCTGACGGTTGATGTAAGCTGCAGATTTTATTCTTAGAGCAAGATTTAATAAGAGAAGACATCAGGATATTCTGAATTCCCTCCAGCGCTCGCCGCTCCTCATGGAAAACAAATAGCACTTTATAATACGTAGAATAGAGCTCTATACGTTTTTATAACTAATTAAAAATGCGGAGAATAATTTACGATTAGAAGCGGTCAAGTCAATCCAGGTGTTTTAATTCTGCAGAATAACAGTACACAGTTACTAGGGCTAAAAACGACCTTTATTTCTCATTTAAAAAGAAACCCCTTCTACACTAATGCACTTATCCCAGCGTTTCACTAGTGCATGGATACCATAAGGATAGAAGGTTTTCTCAGGATGCCAGAGGCAGTCCGATCATGGATCTGCCACCCTCACTGACCCCGTGCTTGGTGGATTTCCTGTGGGGTATTCCGGTTTCCTTCCAGAGCCCAAAAACACGCAGTTTAATGGCATTCCCAAATTACCCATAGTGTATGAACAAGCATGTGAGTTCCCTACTATGGATTGGCACCCTGTCCAGGGTGTCCCCTCATGTACTACGTCTCCGGGGATTTGGCTCCAGGCCCCATGCGACCCTGTATACAGGATAAAGCGGTATAGGCAGTGAGTGAGTTTCTAATCATTTGTTTGTTATAAATTTAATAGTCATATCTACTGTAGTACAGGGACTTGTCCTATATATTAAGACGTTCCACACCCATGCCAGCAGGGGGAACCCTAACATGAAGATAAAACTACATCATTTTTCAACACACAACCCAAATTCCTGTTGACAGACTATATGCAGGGTGTATTTTTGGCTGCTGATGTGTTCAAGATATTTCCATCCAGTGAGCAAAAGTTTTTTTTATCCAGCTTTTTTTTCCCAAAAGGTTTTAACACACAATTACCATCAGAATGCTCTAACTTTGCAATTTTGGAGTTATAGCCACTTTGTGGGGTCATTTGTAATGTTCAGTCAAGCCTGTAAATTCCATATGTTAACAGGTTAACCACAGTGCACATTAAGTAAATTGTGGGATAATGGTGTGATCTAACTATACAGAGAGAGAGAGAGAGAGAGAGAGAGAGAGAGAGAGAGAGAGATTTGTGTGTGATGTAGCAGCATTTTCTCACTTTTTCTCAATTTCGTGGTGAATAACACAATTGTTGACCAAATATTATATGAGTTGTGCTTATTTAAGTTCAATAATGATTAAACTTTGTAGAAATGTACTGTACATGGAAAAACATACTTAATCATAGCAATGCAGTAACCATAGGAGGCCCATGATTTTATTCCATCCTGGTTCTTTAACCTAAACTAAAACGCAAGAAATGTTTCTTGGAGGGTCACCATAGGGTTTCTAATACATGGAGAAAAAGAATACTGTACCTCTCCTTTTGCACTTTTCTTATGCTCTTAAGGTAAAAAAAAAAAAACATTTGAGTTCTTAATATTGGTTCTTTGCAGTTCAGTTTAGAAATGGTTCTTAATCTGTGCCTTTGGTTTCTCTAAGGGATTGTGTACAGTAGGCTGCTGGCCATGTTAACCTGCAAAGATTTTCAGCAGCCCAAATGAATGAATTCTGAAAGAAGATTCCTAATGGACTGTTTATATACTGATCAGTCATAACTTAGTACTTAGCAGTCATAACTTAGTACTCTGCTGACTGGATCATGGACACCAAGGCTCATTTATGCCTGAAGGACCAAAAGGCTGCCCATCTGGTCCAATCCCATAAAATAAAAAACAATATAGCAACAATCACTGTAAAAAAAAAAATCAATGCTGACCAGAAGGCACCAGAACGCCTCGGGTTACTTGGCTGTAACCCTGTTCCCTGATAAAGCGGGAACGAGATGCTGCGTGAAAACGCTATGGGAACATCTCTTTGTTGCCCGGTTGTGAAGCTTGTGCATGTCAAACCCGCCGAATACCTTCGGCTTATAACCTGTGCAGGCATGACGTCACCGAACAAGGTGCACCTGCAGGTTATAAATAGGAGTGAACCGGAAACATCCTCAGGTCAATTTTGTCTGAAGGACGTCCAGGCACGCCAGCAGTGCGGCATCGGAGCGCAGCATCTCGTTCCCGCTTTATCAGGGAACAGGGTTACAGCCAAGTAACCCGAGGCGTTCCCTTTCAAAAGCTACACTCGATGCTGCGTGAAAACGCTATGGGAACGAGAATACCAACGCCGCCGCACTGCAAGTGTCTGGACCCCAGGTTGTGTAGCGTGTGCGCACAAGCCGAGGAGGTCTCAGACCTAGCTCTGGGATGCTGACTCAAGGATCCGCGAACCTGGAGTAGCATTGACATCCAGACTATAAAATCTAACAAACGTGTGTGGAGAGGACCAGCCCGCCGCATCACACACCTGCTGCAGGGGTACGCCTCTTGCCAAGGCAATCGATGAGGCAATCCCCCTGGTTGAATGAGCCCTGATTCCCAGAGGCGAAGTGTGACCACGCGCCTCATAGGCTAGGGCAATGGCATCTCTCACCCAGTGTGACAGAGTCTGTCTAGTGGCAGCCGCCCCCCGGTTGCGACTCCCATGGCAAATAAAGAGTTGCTCTGATTTACGCCACTGGCTAGTGCGGTGGACGTAGATCCGAAGAGCACGTACTGGACACAGTAAGTGAAGTCTTTCCTGCTCCGGAGCTGTGAAAGGCGGAGGACAGAAGGCTTCGAGAACAACTGGGTGCATGGTTGAGAATGGAACCTTGGGAAGATAGTTCGGGTGAGGATGCAGAATAGCTTTGACTTGCCCAGGGGCAAAGTCTAGGCAGGATGGGGAGACTGACAGAGCCTGCAGATCCCCAATCCTCTTCAAAGAAGTAATAGCCATCAGAAAAACCATCTTAAGAGACAGAAGCTTGACAGGCGCTGACTCTAGTGGTTCGAACGGGGTGTCAGCCAGGCCTTCGAGTACGATAGTTAAGTCCCACGAAGGGACCGTCGCTCTAGTGGGCGGCTTCAACCGTTTAGCTCCACGAATAAAACGGGCAACTAAATGGTGCTTGCCCACAGAAACCCCGTCGTTCAGAGCGTGACAGGCCGAAATAGCGGCTACATACGTTCTGAGCGTACTAGGGCATAAGCCCGAGGACAACTTTTCTTGCAGAAACTCCAGCACTGAAACAATCTGGCAGTGAACTGGGTCTATGTGTCTTGTCATGCACCAATTTTCAAACACACTCCATTTGAGGGCATAAGTTCTCCTAGTGGAGGGAGCCCTGGCACTTAAAATGGTTTCAATTACGCTGGCTGAAAGCCCAGCCTGTCTCAGTTGGTCCCGTTCAGGGGCCAAACGTGAAGGTTCCAGAGCTCGGGCCGGGGATGAAGTATTGTCCCCTGCGCCTGAGACAGAAGATCCCTCCTCACTGGAATCACCCAGGGTGAGCCGTCGAGGAGAGATATTAGATCCGAGAACCACACTCTGGTCGGCCAATGGGGCGCTATCAATAAGAGGCGCAACCCTTGTTGACGGACCCTCGCCAGGACTCCCGGGAGCAGAACTATAGGCGGAAACGCATAAAGGCGTAACCTGGGCCACGTGTGGGCCATTGCGTCCAGACCCAGGGGAGCTGGAGGAGTCAGAGAGTAGTAAAGGGGGCATTGTGCTGTCTCTTGTGAGGCAAAGAGGTCCACCTCTGCTACGTAAAATCTTTCCCAGATTTGACTGACTATTTCGGGGTGGAGCTTCCATTCCCCCTGTTCTACAGCTTGTCTGGATAGCAAGTCTGCTCCTACATTCATGTGCCCTGGAATGTAAATCGCCCTGAGGGACAGGAACTTGTCCTGTGCCCAAAGCAGAACCTGGTGCGCTAGCTTGTTCAAGCGGCGCGAGCGCAGTCCACCCTGGTGATTTATGTACGAGACGACCGCAGTGCTGTCCACCCGCACTAGGACATGGTAGCCTCTCAACTGCTGGAGGAAGTGTTTCAGGGCCAGAAACAGAGCCATCATTTCGAGGCAATTGATGTGCCACGCGAGAAGATGACCTCTCCAGCTCCCTTGTGCTGGACGGCCATCCAAGACCGCACCCCAGCCCATGAGGGAAGCGTCTGTCGTTAGCATCTTGCGACGACAAGACGGACCTAGAGTGGGACCCAAAGTCAGAAACCGGGGTCTGAACCACATAGAAAGGGTACGAAGCCCCAGGCGCGTAACCCTTATTAGCCTCTGGGGGTTGGCCCTTGAATGAAACCCCCTGGCTCTTAGCCACAGCTGAAACGCTCTCATGTGCAGAAGGCCCAAAGGTATCACCGTGGACGCAGCCGCCATGAGGCCTAAAGATTTCTGAAAGTGATGAACAGTGACCTTCTGGCCTAGCTTGATTTCCTTCAGGGTGTTGAGAATGGATTCGACACGAGCAGGAGACAACTGTGCCCGCATCGTGACCGAATCCCATGTGACACCCAAATATGTTGTCCTCTGAACAGGAAGGAGAACGCTTTTCGTGGCGTTGAGTCTCAATCCTAAAGAATGAAGATGGGCTAGGACGACATCCCGATGTCGAAGCACTAGCTCCTGGGACCGGGCCAGAATCAGCCAGTCGTCTATGTAATTCAAAATACGGATGCCCTGGAGTCGTAAAGGAGCCAGAGCCGCATCCATGCATTTTGTATATGTGCGGGGTGACAGAGCTAGGCCAAATGGAAGGACCCGAAACTGGTAAGCCTCGCCCCCAAAGGCGAACCTCAGGAACTTCCTGTGCTGTGGCAATATTTCTATATGGAAATATGCGTCCTTGAGATCGATTGTCACAAACCAATCCTCTAGTTGAATTTGAGAAACAATCATTTTGACAGTCAACATTTTGAATCTGGATTTCCTGAGATAGCGGTTCAAGCCGCGAAGATCCAAGATCGGACGCAACCCCCCCCCTCTCTTGGGCACCAAAAAGTACCGACTGTAGTAGCCTGACTCTCTGTCTGGAAGGGGAACATGTTCTATGGCCCCTTTGCCCAGCAGAGTCTTTAACTCCTGGGCCAGCAGATGTGCTCGGTCCGGTTTCACGGAAGTGGAGACCACGCCGTTGAAACGCGGAGGACGATGTGCAAACTGAATCCTGTAGCCTGTGCCTACAGTCTTTTCTACCCAAGGAGATATGCCTGGCAGTAGTTTCCACGCTGCCAGCTTCTCCGAAAGGGGCACGAGCTTTGACACTTCGGCTGGATGGGGGGGGTGTTAGGTGTTGGGTATCCTGAAGTATGGCAGGAGATACCCAAACACCCAACTCTTCGTTGGAGACCGGCGCTCCCCGAAACACCAGTGGTGGCGGGGATTGAACACCGGCCTCCAGGGAGTGCCAGGGAGGAGGCCCTGCTTTGTGATGAAGATCCAGGCGCCCCTCCCTGGGGGGGGGCACCCCCACAGCCCCAGGCGCACAAACCTCAGGGCCTCTTCTTCGAAGAGAGGAAGCTCCTCAGATCTGGTCTTTTTGAGGCAGATTTCTGGGAAGGGCGGCGAGCCCCACCCCAGTCTTTACGAGGGGGTGTGCGGCTGGTCACGCTCTCCTTCTGGACCTCACGCCTTATAGGGGCCAGACCTGGCCGGGGCCGGGTGGCCGACGGTCCCGGTTCTTGAGCACGGCGGGGAAGGAACCTCCCAAAAGCCTGTTCATATAGCTTCGCCTCCCGAAACCTAGTGGCGACGGAATTAACAGCGTCGCCGAAAAGGCCGGAAGGCGAGACGGGGGCATCAAGGAGGACAGCACGATCCTTATCCTTGATGCCCGAGAGGTTCAGCCACAGATGCCTCTCCGTGGATACCATGGCAGCCATAGAACGGCCCACAGCACGGGCCGTCTGCTTGGTTGCACGGAGAGACAGGTCTGTGGCTCGGCGCAGCTCTGCGAACGCCTTGTCATCAATAACCCCGCCGGTGCTCAGGTCCTTCAGCAGGTCAGCCTGGTAAGCCTGCAAAACCGCCATGGTGTGCAGTGAAGCGCCAGCCTGTCCTGCTGCCTGAAAAGCTTTGCCCACCAAAGCAGATGTCACTCTGCACGGCTTGGAGGGGAGGGTAGGCTTTTTCAGGGAGGATGATGTCCCAGGAGAGAGATAGCCCGCAAGCGTCTCTTCTATCTGGGGCATCATCATATAACCGCGTGCTTTCGCATCAACGATATTCGAATAAGTCGAAGTCGATGGCACAAAAACACGCGATGAATACGGCTTGCTCCATGAAAGGGTTAATTCATCATGGAGGTCACCAAAGAAGGGGAGAGAGAGACGTTGAGGCTCCTCCCCCCGGCCACCCGACAGAAACCTGTCGTCTAATCTCGAACGCTTAGGGGAATCTCGCTGCTGCGGCCAGTCGATATGCAATCGCTCGACCGCACGCGTTATAACCTCTAATAAATCCTCATAAGCTCCGTGAGCACTGGAGGAGCGTTGTGAGGAGGCTACTTCCATGGAAGCGAGAGAGGAAGATTCTTCCGCTCCTTCACAAGAAGCGCCGGAGCGCGCTTGCGAAGTGGAAGCTAAAACTTCCTGATCCGGAGAGAGCGCGAGAGAAAGGGGGAATTCCGTCTCGTGCGCGTCTGCCAGATCGGCACGCGAGCCCCAGGAATGCGCCGCGGCTCGCGGTTTCTCTTTAAAGGAAGCGAGCCGCGCGCGAAGCACCTTAATAGGGAGAAGATCACAGTACTCACATTCTCCCTGAAGCCCGAGGCGAGCGTGTTCTTCCCCCAAGCACTCGAGACAAAACTCGTGAAGATCGCCCTCCGAAAGAGATCTATCACACGGAGGCACGCATCTCTTAAGCAACTCTGCCATATCGGTGAGTTAATGCTGTTATTTTTTATTTTGCTTTTGTTACGGCTTGCATGCACGCGCAAACACAAAGCGGTCCTGAAGACAAAAAGATCTGAGGATGTTTCCGGTTCACTCCTATTTATAACCTGCAGGTGCACCTTGTTCGGTGACGTCATGCCTGCACAGGTTATAAGCCGAAGGTATTCGGCGGGTTTGACATGCACAAGCTTCACAACCGGGCAACAAAGAGATGTTCCCATAGCGTTTTCACGCAGCATCGAGTGTAGCTTTTGAAAGGGAACACCCAGTGCACTACAGCCTACCACACACAGGACCCAGCAGGCAAGAGCCCAAAACTCCTCAGATCCCAATCCGATCGAGCACCCACAGGATGCGCCAGACAAACAAGTCAGATCCATGGAGGCCCAAACCCCACAACCCACAGTGCCCAACATGAGCTGGCCAACATCCTGGTGCCAGACACCACAGAACATTCCAGGTCTTGTGGACCCAGATTGCACAAAGGCAACCTATACACAATACTGGATATAATGTTTTGTGCTGTGAATGTTGTGGCTGATTGATGTGCAGGTACGTCCTATAATTAAGACAATCCTACTAGACATTCTGTAGACTGCAGTATGAGTTTATATGCTGTAAATTATGAGTAGGTATGGAGTAAAATGTAATCTCAACATCTGCATAGCAGTGAGATTTTTGCATCAGGCTTTGGGCTACTGATGTGCACAAATATACACTTACCCACTTACTTTTGGGAAGCTGACCATTACACCCATATGTGGTTATTCCCCAAAACATTGGCAGAAATACAATTGTATAGAAAGTCTTGTAACCTTCACTGGAACTGAGAGGCCCACATCTGTTCCAGAATCTCCTGTGCACAGTGTGAAGTCCATTATGACATGGATTGCTAACGAAGTACTTGGGTGTCCTGCTCAGAGCCCCATCTTTAATCCCAGTGAACACCTTTAAGATAAACTGGAATACACACCCTAGACCTACTCACCTAACATGGTAATCTGTGAGTTTATTAATGCTCTTCTGGCTGAATGGGCACAAATTCACAGTCTTGTAGTTAATTGAAGGAATCCCCACCTCATTGGTCCAGATGATCTCATTTGGATTGCCATCTTCTGTATTGCAGATCTTATGGGTTTGATGTTTGTTTCACTACAGAGAACATCTACTGTTTTTGGAATGCTGAAGTTTTGACTTGAGGTGAATGAGGTCATCCAGAACTTCAGCCAAAGTTCCCCAAGTTCTTTCCTTTTCCACAATCCCATAATCACCCCATACATCAACCATCAACTAATTACAACTCCTAAGCTGTCAGTACTTAGAGTACAACCGAGCCCTATAGTTAGAGTGATGCTAAATGTATCGTATACATCAACATAAAGATTTAGTATTTAGTGCTGGGTTTGCCATCATTTTCATGCTTCTTAGATTCCTATCACTTGGTCTCTAATGGGGCAGCCATTTCCTGTTGTGATTCCAGTCTCTGTCGTTTTTATGGCTGTTTGTTTTTCAGATGTGGGCTGTTGGCAGTGGCCACAACGCCAGTGCCAGCACCATGCTTCCATGTGTTTGTTGTTAGCGGTGCACAAATTGCTGTTGAAACATATTTGCTGACTCGGATCAACTGTTATTTAGGCCTGCATGTTTTCCACTTCACTTGCTTGTCGATGTCCAGAGCGAACCTTTAGACAATCAATTCAAAAGTTAATAGTGTTCTCATACTCATGTTATCAACCAATTTAAATAAAATGTCTAAAAACACAGATTGGTGTGGTGAAGCCATATTTAAACAGAGGTTTACCATCATGGTTTTACTGCACAACTGTGGAAGAAAAACTAAACCAAAACCAGATCAGCCACTTGGATGAGCACAGAGTTCCTGACGTTCTATCGCTTTTCTCATCAGGGAGTCGTATACAAAAGCTGTGTGCAAAAATCGTTTTCATAAACACCTGAAGAAAAAAATCACTTTCTCAAAGGGAGTTTTGTTTCCTTAAAACCTCATTTTGTTGGAAAAGCTTTTTTTCCCAAAAAAAAAGGGGGGGGGGGGGAGAGGAGGGTAGGTCAAATTAACTTTTTGAACCAGCCACAATGATTGTGACCGAATCCCCACTCAGATCATCGATCTGTGAAAAACCCACAACACCCACTCAACTGGACTGCACGGCTCCCTAGTGTCTGTAATATGAAGTGAGTTTGCTATATTTTTAGCTTTGGCATCCCAAAGAAAAAGAGAGAGAAAGAGAAAAAGGTCTGGAAAAATAATCAACTTTCGGGGGGAAGTCAAACAAACCCAGGTGTTAAAACGAACATTAGTTTGATGAGTTCTGCAAACATTGATGACATGAATAATTCATGAGTTTCTCATCATCTTTTCTGTTTTTTTGTTAATATTTCATAGCATTTAGTTGGTGCATTTTCATTTATGGATATGCATATACAGTATGCTGGCTTATCTTCCTTTGGGAAAGGCTACACAATATCGTATCATACTGTTTGTTACGCATACACATATACACATTGCGATTACCATACGCGTACATTCAGTTATGCACCTAATTTTATTTTTACTTTTATTGTTAAGATACGTACTCCAGTACTCACAGAATCCTGCCCTTCTCCCTTTCTTGAATAGTCCATCTACATTTTTTTAAAAAGCAATTATAATTATAGATTTGTTTTCCCTGCGCAAGAAACTGAGTAGAGACACACAGGGTAACATGGCCGTGGTGAACCACAGAGAATCAGGTCTTTTGTCCTTGAGGTCATGCGGTTCAGTTATGGAGAGTTTTGGCCACCAGTCCACTCTCTTGGAAGAGCTGAAGCGGATAGGACGAAAAACAAGATGAAATGACGTGGGGGGAAAAAAGTAGAAGAAAATCAACAGAAACAAATCATATTGTAATTGATTGAGAATGTTCCTAGCACTGAAACATCTCCTTTACCGAGTGTATTTATAGAAGCAGGATGCCACATACAGTAACTCCCCTGTGATGTGCAAATTAGCTGAGAATACAGGATGATCCCGGTGTTTCCCATCTTCAGCTGTAGAATCTTGGGAACTGCCCCGGGTTACTGCAGAGACAAAACCACAGAGCTTTTTTCTTTAGTTTTTTTTTAATTACTTTGACTATGTTCACATTACCAGCCTGCAGTGACTCATTTCTGATTTTTGTTCTCTAATGTGGCACAGAACCGTTTTTTTTTTTTGGCTGTATGAACACACAAATCTGATGCCTTTCAGACCGGATCACTTTTGTATGTGATCCTAGATCAGATACATATCCTATACATTCTCATGTGACTTGAATGAGAATGAGCAGATTGGAATTTGTGTGACTTTTTGCCTCTGTGCATACATACAGTAGGGCGCTGACATCAGTGATTTCATAACACTGCTAGCAACAGCTGCTAAAACAGCTAAAGTGAGGCATCTGGCTTTCTTCTTTCTTCTGGACCACAACAAATGCAGCCGTCTAACTGCTTGTCATCTACTCAGAGTAAAATCCCATCCATAATTCTGCTGAAATCACAACCATTGTTTGAAATGAACAACTCGTGCTGTCCAGGGTGTACCCTACCTCATGCCCTAAGCCTCCTGGGATAGGTTCCTGGCCCCCGCGACCCTGAATACAGGCTGAAGCGGTATAGATGACTCAATGACTTGAGGGAGTGAGCAACATAACCCCAAATGGCTATGATGTGTAATGCTATTTGTTTAAATACAGGAGGGCAATTTGACATGTGAGGACTCCATATACACTATGGACAGATAGTTGGATTTCATGTAAGTGTAAAGGCCAACAAGTCTTAGGGGTTTCATTTCCCAACCAAAGGGTTCTGGATGAGTAATTGTTACAGTGCATCTGTTAAGGAAAGAGAGATCTGTTAAGAAAGCCACTCTTTAAGAAAAGCACTGCTATAATCGGTGTCTGTCATTTGGGTTGTCTGTCTAGTCCTGGCTGTTAAACACATACCGCCTATTTCATTCCAGAAAATCAATCTCAGTCTTCTTTGAGTAAGGACTGATGCATTATAATGCCTGTGTACACCCAGTATTGATTGATACCCTTTATCATCAAAAAAAAAGGAGCTGGCCTTCTTCGTCCATTACAAATTCAAATTCAAATTTTTATTTGTCACATACACAATCCTACACAGTACGATATGCAGTGAAATGCTTAGGCAACTGCCCTGACCTAAGAGAATAAAAATAAAATTAAATAAAATATAAAATATAGAATATAAAAATGTAAAATGTAAGAATATAAAAATATAAAATGTAAGTAAGTAAAAAATTAAAAAAATTGAAATTGCACAAGTGGAAATAAAAATATTGAATATGCAGATATACAGTAAAGTGACATTTTAAATGATAAATGGTGACAATGGTGACAATGGTGTACACACCATTGTCCCTAATATAAGGAGTGCCTTCTCTTCTGATCTCTATTCAGTCTCATCACAGTTGTTGATTTATGCTCTGCTTTATCCAGTGTTCCTGCAAATTCTGTGACGAGACAAAGCGATTACATGCACTCACATTCAAAGATTTACATTTACCATAAGGCAATTGGCAGATGCTCTTATCCAAAGCGACTTGAGGTTTCTGTCATTTAATATATCCTTACACTGGACCTTACAAGTACCATCAGTCAAACACTGTTGGGAAGGGTTTGGGATTATTCTTTTATGTGGGGGATTAACCCAGATACCTAAGAAACTGATAGGTCTTTAGTCATCAATTAAAGACTGCCACTGACTCGGCTGTATGGACATCTAGAGAAAGTTCATTCGACCACCTAGGTGCCAGAACAGAAAATAGTCTAGATGAATGCTTTCCTCAATCCCCAAGAGATGGTGGAACCAGTCGAGCAGTGCTGAAGCATCTGAGGCAATACAGCAAAAATAAACAGAACATCTGGGCCAGACTCTCTCAGGGCTTTCTGGACCCCCTGTCGTATTTCTGCTTCGGTAAGCGACGCTTTGGCAAGTTACACACCATCTGAAGGCTATAGACTCCTCTCATAAGCAGATAACCTTCTTTTAGCCACAGAAACTTTTGAACTGTGCAAATCAGGCTCAACACCTGACTGATTCGATTTCAAGGCCTCCCTCTTTCTCTTTCACTGGTGTCACTCCTCTGTTCGTTACCTCATTGAACGTAGGTTATCTGAAAACCATAACATTCAAAGATTCTTCTCCACCCGCTGTGCAAAGAGGTATGGTTAGCTTATTGAGAATTATCAGCTGTCATCAGTGGATACCTGACTGCTCTCATCATGACACGATTCTACGAGAGCGATGTGGTAAAGGACATTTTACTATGAACAACATGTATGGTGTAAGGAGATGATGCAGTCTCAGACAGCTCTGTGCTCTACTTCAGCATTGGGTCTGCCTAATTATGATCTGTTATTTTATTTCTGAGGTGGGGATACAACTGCGGGGATCCTGGCCCAACAGCACGGCAGTGGATATCATCCTTTAGCTTATTTGTGTAAAGCGCTGGATCTGACCTCACCTGCCCTTCCTTACCTCACACCTGGTAACGACATCCAAATTCAGCACTTGATTGTTAAATGTCATTTGGGCTACAACGTCATATTGTGTGCTGTTTATAATCTCACAATTGTCTGTAAGGGTTCATTGGTGGACTGTGCCAAGGCCTCAGGCACAGAGTGTGAGATACATGCGCTGCGTGATGGCAGTGTGGGTGGTATTTAAGGCGGTGGAGGAGGACAGTATGTCATTGTGACATTGGCTTCTTAGAGAGGGGAAAACCTCTACAAACATCTGCAGAGCATATTCATTGTAAGGTATGATTACAGTCCCCGTCTGGTACAGGTTAATTGTAGCAATCTATGTCGTGCATTTTCTCTTCTTTTCTTCTGAAATCTGCCATGTTTAAACTGGGTGCAGGTTCAAGATTCAAGATTCAAAGTTTTATTGGCATGACAAATATGGGCATTTGTATTGCCAAGAAGCTCCCTCTCTCCTGGTCCTCCCAACCTCTCGTCTCTCTCTCTCTCATCACTTTTCCTCTTTTCTGTCTCTATCTCCAAGTGTGGAGCTTCTCTTTGTTAATTTTGTATTTCTTACATTTATTAAGCATATGACTGTCATATTTTCTGTGTGTGTGTGTATGTGTGTGTGTACAGTATGTACAGTATATGCAGATGTACGGTTGTGGCAGCTGGAGCTGTTCCCTGGGAGAGGTTCGGGCTTGGACATGTCTGACTCCAGCCTGCTGCCCTCAGCACTTTACTGTGTTTAGTTTCTGTCCACGTCAGGAGGACGTTAATCAGAACCCACACCTGAGAGCTCACCTGCTGCAGTGCTGGATGTGTCAACCGCTCCACTCCCCTCCGGCCTTCACCGGTCCTGTTGAATAAATCCTAACTGTAAAGACTGTATTTTATCTCCTTATGAGATAATGATTTACGATTGATCATGGTCTACACCACAGTTAACACACTATGTTGTTATTGCCAGGCTCCATGCCCCAGTGGAAACCTTGTGTAGGTAAGAATTCTTTGACTGTAGGTAATATTTATGTCAAATTGTCAATAGTCTTAGGGAAAATAAACTAAGTAGAATGCTTTCATGAGAATAAACTCACTAATTCACACACTAATGGTGTTTTCTTTATTTTGGAATTAAACATCAAGGTGTACATTTATCTGATTGTAATTTATTACCACAAGTCGAATTATAATCTCATAAATTCATGAGTTTGTTTCAATCTCATACTTACTCTCACTTTTATTTTCTTATTTTTTAATATCAGTGCATCCTGTAAGTTGTCTCCTTCTGCTTGAGAAGCTCTGGCAGGGACAGAGGTGTAACATGCTGCACCAGGAGGGGGCGCTAAGGACAAATATGAAGGACAAGTTGATTGAATTAATGTGAATGCCCACACAGATGTAAAAGATGCAAGAGCATTCACATAAACACTCATTAGCTTGTCCTTCATGTTCTGTACAGTTTATGACACACCTTCATTAGCGCCCCCTCCTGATGCAGTGTGTTACACCTCTGTCTCCGCTAGAACTCCTCGGGCAGAAGAGTTGCACACAAAACTGTTTCAAAATATTTATTTTCACACCAATACTCTCACTGAAATTCCTTTATACCACAATAGTGGGTGAATCTCACAGTGTGAACATTTTGGCCCTTAACACTCGGATGTGTGTCTCACCCCACCATCTCTGGTGGACACTTTCAGAACAAGGAGAAGAAGATCCTGCCAAAGGGAACGTACCTTGCCTCCAAACTGAAGCTCAGAAGAAATTAAGCATCTTAAGTGTCTTAATTATTGTTAAAAGGATTTTATTGTTGTGCTGGTTGGAAAAACTATTTCTTTATAAATTGTATCAGATTTTCTAATTATTTCTGGTCAGGACGTCATCTATCTAACCAACTGCCCTTGAAAGAGTGAGAAAGGTGTAATGGAGATGGGTAGGTGTGGGACCAGTGGTGCTCCCCCCCTTAAAGTTAGGCAGAGAAGAATGCTCCTTTAACATGTAATTATTTAACATAATAATTATTTATTTTAATAATGAAATAAAGTCATTTAGTCACAATATTCCGCTGTATTTCTTAATATAATTTATTTGCAATTAAAAAAAATCTAAACTGTATTACGTTCATTTGTGTTCGTGTATGCGGGCCGCCGGACAAACCAGTGTCTATGTAGACAGGCACGTTTTTGAAAAGCATGTGACTGAGCTCTGATTGGATTTTGTCAAATCATCCTTCGGGCGCAGCTCTGTGCGCCCTGAACCCTCCCACTTTTGTTCTTAGCAAAACAATATTATTTTTAAATATTTGGGCTCATGTGATTGGACCATTCTCAACGAGTCTTTTCCAGCACTTCTTATGGCAAGCGGAGCTGCTGACTGGATGAGATGTGAGTCAGGCCTTTATTTTATATTAGTAGTAATGATGCGCAATCACCTGATAAATGAATTTCTACAGGCGAGCATTAAAAGTTAAATTTTGTTTGCGCACCCCCCAAAAATTTTTTTTTGCACCAGCCGCGCCTGTGTGGGACTAAACAAAGACTAAAACCCCAACATAAGGCTAGTGTTGATGTGACTAAGGTTCAACTTCAAGTCTTGCTTTTGGCAGATTTAAGAATAAAAAGTGGTGCTGCAGAATAATGAAGATGTGACATAGACAGCAGTACAAATGGGACTCTGTTGAGCTGTTACATCTAAGGAACAAGATATGCTTGGATCAAACCCTAACCAGAGCTCCTAGTTGTGTGGGTGTGTCCTTAGAGAGATACTGTTACTCACAACCTGAGGTTCCACTGTAATGTGGTCAGGGATGATTAGCATTTTTGTAAACAGATTTGCCTTAGGAGCAAACTTGGGGAACTCGTGGACGTAGAGTATTCTTCTCCTTTCTCTCTCTCTCTATTAACTCTCCCTGTTTCTCTGTCGAGATATACATGTTGCTCCTGAGCTGCCAATGACCGAGACCCCCTCTGCTTTCTGGATCTGTCTGACTTGTCCTGGAGTCCTGCTTCGGGCAGAGATCTCGTCGCATGGATGCATGACAGCTGTTCCAGGAGGACTCGTGACTGTAGTTGCTCGATAATTCAGGACTGGAGTTTCCCCACAGTCTACCTGACCCTCCAATAACAAACTGGACTCCATATTAACTTGAACACATCTCCTGTTATACTGAACTTCCATCCTCTTAACACACAGTATGACTGAAGAACAATCTCTGCTTTCCATTATCACCCAAATGAGGATGGGTTGCCTGTTGAGTCCGGTTCCTCTCAAGGTTTCTTCCTATTGCCATCTCAGGGAGTTTTTCCTTGCCACTGCCGCCATCGCTCTTGGCTTGCTCATCAGGGACAATCTGATCATTTTGATTCATGCACATTCACATTTCATACAAACTTAAATAATTCTTATGATTGTGTAAAACTGCTTTGTGACAATGTCAAGTGTTAAAAGCGCTATACAAATAAAATTGAATTGAATTGAATGATTGAGAAGGGAAGCTAAACTGTACGGGGACAGAATTGGAGTGAGGGAGTCCTCTGTTTTTAGGGGAAGTGAGAAAGAAAGGAGACTTGTGATGGAGGGGACAATGTCTGTAATTTGGAATGTGGGTGGTGCCCTAACCTTAACCTAAATATTTCCACATCACCTGACCCAGAGGTGGAAAGTAACGAATGACATTTACTCGCGTTACTGTAATTGAGTAGTTTTTTTTTTTTGTGTGTGTGTGTACTTCTACTTTTTAAAGTAGTTTTTAAAATCTGTAATTTTACTTTTACTTAAGTATGTTTTGTTTGTAGTATTGTAATTCGCTACATTTTAAATCATATCCGCTACTGAATAAAACAAATAAATGAAAATTAAAAAATAATAAGATTATTATGCTTTGTGTAAATGCTTCGTTGCGCTCGCGCGTGTGTATCGTGTCCTGGTCGCGCGCCGCTCCAGACTCCACTCCAGGTTTTCTGACTGTTTCCCCACATCAGCATCTACCTGACCTTCCACGCGGTCGCTTCCGCCCTGAGAGTGACGTCATCAACCAGCGCCACCATATATAAACCGGAGAGAGACGCAGGAAAGAGGAAAGAGATTGTGACTTTTTGCCTCCGATTGACTTTGATTATTGCTGTGGTTGGTCTTGGTATATATTTGTAGATAATTTCACTGTATGTTTGTGCACTCACCAGTAGTAGGGGCGTGGCTGCCATTTATTTTGGGAAGAGGGAATTTATTCACTGTTTTTGGTTTAGGGAGTCAGGGAAGGGACCTGTATTTTTGTTTGTGTTGTTTTGTTTTTTGCAGGTAACCTAGCTACTAAATATAAATAGCATTTAGTTTATTATTTTGCCCTGGGTCCACCCTGAATCTGATCCTCCTCCTGTTGTGTGTGTGTGTGTGTGTGTGTGTGTATTTTTTTGTAAAGCAATACAAACCTCATTATTTCATCAGTTAATGACTGGGTCTAGTTCTTTCTGCCATATTCCACCATTTCCATACAGTTTAAAATAGAACCCTGACCCATTCTTTTGCTGTACGGCCCGACACTAGACTGGGACGTAACGCCATATGTAAGTGACCACTTTGATTTTCAAGCACAAGAAAGACAACAGCTTTATCATACAAAAGTGTTCCTTCGGTTAAAAACAACTAGTTTGAGATTTATATCTGCTCATCTTTTTTGAACTACGCTAGAATGCCTCATCCCATCTAAGCTGTTTAAAAAAAAAAGTTACTCAGTAATGTTTACTCATGAGCTACTTTTTACTTTTACTTGAGTAGATTTTTACAATGGTAACTTTACTTGTACTTCAGTAAAATTTCACTGAAGTAACAGTACTTTTACTTGAGTACAACATTTTAGTACTCTTTCCACCTCTGACCTGACCCCTCCCTATGCTGTTCTGCTCAAACCCCTCCCACCTTCCTTGTGGACGGGACCACCTTAGACCAACACTTTCACTCAACTCCCTCACTCCTGCCCTCCCTCCTGCCCCTCCACATCCAGCTCTACAAGTTGATGGTGCTGGCTTCTTTGTCACAACTTCATCCTGCTGCAGTGCCAATTTTTATTCTTAAACCTGAAAAGAATTGGACATGAACCTGAACCTGCATACACCACAACACTGCCATGTGGTCTAAGCAGATCAGGCGTGATTAGTCTTTAGTCTTCATTCAACACTTTTTATTCTTAAACAAGCCATAATCCTAGATTCGACCCTGAACCTTTATAAACCACAGTATTGGCATTGACTCTAACCACTACACCACAGAGATATAGAAGGGACTGGAATTTATTGAGCTTTAATTTTTGTACAATACACATAATTACACAATATTCTTAAACTTGCCAAAACCCAGAACCTGAACCTTCATAAACCATAACATTGACGCCAATTCTAACTCCAACTCTAACCAGTACACCACAAAGGACTGGAAATGATTGAAATGTGTTGAGCTTTAGCCTCTGTACAACTTTTTATAATGATGCAAAACATCTTATTCTTAAACCTGCCAAAAATCAGACTAGAACCAGAATCTTCATACACTTCAGAACACAAACGCATCCAACGCTAATCGCTACACCACAGAGGAACAGGGATGATTGGGTGTATTGGAGTTTAGTCTTCATAAAAGACTTGATGCAAGACCGTTTATTCCTAAAGTAAAATTACAACCTAAACCTTGAGAAACCACAAAAATATTACCAACTCTAAACTCTGCACCACACAGAGGAAGGAATAACTAGCGTTTGTGGGACTGGGGTTAGTTGGAGTCTTCGTAAAACACTTCATAATGATGCAACATTTTATGTTCTCAAAACTGCTAGAGATTAGATTAGAACCTCAAGCTTAGCACTACCACGAACACTAACTACTACATCACAGAGGGACAAGAGTAATCCAGGTTTTACTTGTTTTTTTTTTTACCCATTTAGTCAACACTGAGTGAAGTTAACTCAGAGTGAATGCATGTGAACGAGGAAATATAAAACCCTCATACACAGATCGCAGATAATGTCACTATGGCAACAGGAGAAAAAACATACTTCTGCCTATTGGTGACAGAAATATTAATGACTGCATATGACGAATATGAGTATGAGAAAAAAGCTAAGGATATTATCTAAGGACAATAGATAATATACTAATATTTTAATATGAAATATGAATATAACATTTTATCTAGTTTAACATATTATATTATATTATATTATATTATATTATATTATATTATATTATACTGTAGTATATGTTGTTGTAATCATCAAGGGGTCGCCACAGTTGATCAGAAAGTTTAACCAAAACAAACTGGATTAAAAAAAAAAATTAAAAACGTTAAAGTTCTTGGAATAACTGCCTAATGAGCGACACGTGGAAAGCATTACATGTTACCTGTTGGCTTCACGCGGCTCTCTCCATCAGCAGATGATGCTCAAAGACGCCCCTTCTGTACTTATTCCCACCGCCCGACTCAGGTCAGAGAACCGTCTGGCCTACAGCTGACCCCCGTGGTGTGCGGCATGATCCGAACAGAAGGTGATAAGGCACCTCAGCAGGTAGTATAGGAGAGTGTGGACCACTCACTTAGTGGCCAAGTGCTCCTTCTTTATGGAGACCACCTGTAAGACACCCTCCACCACCTGTGATAAAATGGTCTACAGAAGAAAAGGGCGAGAAAGTAAAGTGAATGCTACAACTGGCCGCCCCTCACCTGCTTAAAAGTCTGTTCACATGGCTCTGTCCACAGGTCCAGATTTGGAGATTAGGTTGGTAAATCTGCCATGAAATGCCTCTATCCATCCATCTAATCTCATAGACGACTTTCCCAACCCGGAGTGTGACCTCAAAGGGTCCTTGCCACCTGGCAAGTAATTTAGACCATTGGCATATTGAGAGACATGGGCCTTTCAACGGAGAGGGATAGTAATATGAGCACTTTATCTGCGGGTGCAAATTCCTTTTTCCCAGCACCCCAGTTACACAGCTGGAATCGCTGTTATTGAGCCTGTAGCTCACTGAATACTGAATTTTATTCTTATTCAAAGGTCCCTCCACCCAGTTTTCGCTGATGATGTCTAGGATGCCATGTGGTTTAAACCTGTACAATAGTTCAAAAGAGGAGAACTCCATAAAGGCTTTATGGCAAATAACAAATTTTATGAACCTACTAATTACACTACTAACATCATTGTGAAAGAACTTACAAATCATGTTTTAAGCATTTAATCAAATCATTTGACCAGACCCTTCTTTTGCATGCTGTAAAAGCTGTTAGGAATCAATGTAATGACCAATAATTCACACAGTTCGCCTAGTGGATGTGACAGAAAAATAGAACCTTAATCAGTCAGGGTCTCTTTTTGGAAATGGCATACATTACGGTAATTGAAGCGCAAAATGATGTACAGTATATATAGAAAGAAATTGATATAGAAGCTGGAGGATGCAGAGAGGAAAAGTTTACCCAATATTTCTTAAATTTCTCCTCAAGGACCGCAAGCTCAGGAACTTGTAACCGCTGTGAATTTGCTTTAGATTTAGTGTCAGGATGATGGAAACACTTCATGCAAAGGAAGAAAAGCAAAATAATGAGTAAAAGTTTCCTCTCTCAATATGCCAATGCTACAGCAAAACTGCTGGATCAGCACAATAAATGTTAGACAAATTGAGAAAAGCTGTATTTAGAGGAACTCTCTCTTTTCAAAAGCCTCTTTTCCTCTATCAGTGGGTCTGCCTGGATGGAGAAAGGAAAGGCAGCCTTCCTGAAAAAATTATGCATCATTCTGGTGTACAAGTATAAAAAAAAAATATGCCTAAAAGTGATGTCATGCCTTCAAGAGTTCCCATGCCAGACATGTCTATAACTCAGTGAAAGGTGTTACAAATGGTATTCCCATTACTATTAACCCGGTCTTAGAGTGTTGAAATGATTTAAAGCTACTGTATGTATCTATGCAATAGGTGTGATTTAATTCTCAGTTCTTGCACCGATGTCTCTGATGTCAGCACTCTGTAACAGTTAGCGGTAAAACTAGGTACAAAGTTTTCTGCTGTCAGAAAATCTTCAAGATGGAAAGATTTGTGCTTTGAGGTTTGCTCGGTAACATGCCAAGCTGAATACAAACACTACTGTATGTGTGTTAAATATTCAGCATGACAATTTCTTGAAAAAGAATCCTGGATTGAACACAGGACAGTCCTTTACCCTTTTCCATAAAAGTGAACCAGGTCTAGTTCATGTCTGGTGATAGTGTCAATTCAGAGCCGGTTCAATAGCGAACCTCCAAAGAACTGGATTTGTTTTTCCATGGGTTAGAGAGTCACGTCATTACGCCTCTCTATATGTCCGTGTACGGTACGCCTCTAGTTTCCCAGCAATATTAGTGACCAAAAAAAATACTAGTTGCAAGAGCGGCATCAACTATGGCAAACTTTACCATGACTTTGCGATCAGTTCAGATCACTCAGTGCCATGGGGGGCCTGGAGCCTATCCCAGGAGGCTTAGGGCACGAGGCAGGGTACACCCTGGACAGGGTGCGAATCCATCGCAGGGCACACACTCACACACTTATTCACACACTATGGGCAATTTGGGAATGTCAGTTAGAAAACCTGTATATCTTTGGACTGTAGGAGGAAACCGGAGTACCCGGAGGACACCTCACCATGCAAACTCCATGCGCACAGAGATGGGAATCGAGCCTGGCCGGGAAACGAACCAAGACCCTGGAGGTGAAAGGCGACAGTGCTAACCACTACACCACTTGTGATATAATTTAATATTGTCATTTGGTACTCTGTCGAGAAGTGTTTCATCTCTCCATTGGAAATAAGGGATCAATGATTTACTACATGGCCATAGATCATGTATCAGAAACATCACCTACTGTATGCTTTTCTATTCGTCTGAGCAGGATGGGTTTTTTTTTTGTCTGCCTCACCTCTGCTTCTAAGTGACTCATTTCACCGAGTCATTCCGTGTCAGTTTGTCCTGAAAATGTCCTATTTAATAGTTTTTTGTACCGTGTATAACCCGATGCCATAGAAACATAACGCACTTTTGCTAAAAGATTCATTTTTTCCTTTAATGTGACCAATTTTGAAACTATTAGCAGTGATATTCGCTCAGTGAAAGGAATCAGATTAACAGCAGGAGAGCGAAAGAGCGAGAGAGAGAGAACAGGTTGAGTAATCAAACTTGGCAGATCAGATCTGTTCCAAGAAGGATTTGGCAATGCACGTGTAAAATACAGGTGAATAAGAAAGCTCTAAATCCCAAAATGTAATCCCGCCAAAAAGTTGTCTTTCCCCTTCCCGAAAATGCCGTCAATTAGCCAGGATGTGTATTTTTTTTTAAGGCAAAAATTTCTAACATAATAAAAGTTGATATCCATTGCTTTTTCATTGTTCTAACAGCATGATCAAATCACGTTCACTTTTAAGCATGTCACAAGCCATTATAATCTCAAGTAGGCATATGTATGTCATTTCTGATGCTGTTTTCCAGATAAAGCACTCCATACGGTAGGCATGTGGTAGACATTCAACAGCTCGTTAATCAGAGACTTTTGACCCGGACTTTACCGCTACTTACTTGACTTTAAATTAAATTCTTTCTGCATGAGTGGCCGAACTGTCATCGTTCTTCATGAAAGGCAAGAGTGAAAGGATCAGACAGGAAAGAGTCAAAGGTCAATGTGCATCAACATTCCTAGTAATGACAAATGGGACGCCAGACAGGTGGGGGGAGAGAGAGAGAGAGAGAGAGAGAGAGCTTAGCACACAGCAGCTACTGACAGACAAAGTTAGCATGGATGAAATCAAACTCCACTACATACACAAAAATCCCATTAACATTGATGTATGACATTCATAGACGTATCCAACTCATACCATATAGCTGACTCAATTCAAAACTACGTGCCTCTTGATTTTGACGCTGAACCATTTTGTAAAATAATAGAAACTATAATATTGCCAGATGGCAACTGATCCTATAATAATATAATACTAATATTAGTTACAGTTACTTACCAAACGCAACTAACTTAGTTACTAACCCTAGGTGGTATAGTGGTTAGCACTGTCGCCTTGCACCGCCAGGGTCCAGGCTCGATACCCGTCTCTGTGTGCATGGAGTTTGCATGTTCTCCCCGTGCTTAGTGGGTTTCCTCCGGGTACTCCGGTTTCCTCCCACAGTCCAAAGACATGTAGGTTAGGCTAATTGCCGTTCCCAAATTGCCCTTAGTGTGTTAATGTGTGTGAGTGTGTGTATGTCTGTGTGCCCTGCGATGGATTGGCACCCTGTCCAGGGTGTACCCTGCCATGTGCCCTAAGTCTCCTGGGATAGGCTCCAGGCCCCCGTGACCCTGAATACAGGATTAAGTGGTATAGATAGTGAGTTACTAATCAAGTCACAGTTGTTGCTTATTTTAGTGCTAATTCTAGTGCTAATAGTGAACTCTTCACAGTAACTCTTAATCCTTAGAGAAAAGATGTTGCACTTTTCTTTCACAGCACCATCTACCTGCATGTAGAGAAAATGCAGAGAGAAGACTTAGCATACTTTCTTCCTTTGTATAGTGAAGTGTACATCTTGGTGGATATTGTAGGATCTTCTCCTCTGATCACACAGCATTTTCCTCCATTTTCTTACAATGATGATTAATTGAGGGTTGTTTAAAAGTCTGTACTACTTCTAGCACCAGCTAGGTCCCTGACTGCGACTCCTGGTTTGATTGCAGAGAACTAAGTTGCTTACTTGGCAATGAAAATAAGCAATCAAAAGTGGGATCATGGCATGGATGCAGTATTATACTGTCAAGTGGAAACAACTTTCTCCTGTACATGGTTGGGTGAATATCGAATATACAGAATATTTGCACTGATAAACAATATGCACATCCTTGTCATTACCTCAGCAGGTTTACCTCGGCATACAAAAAACCCCGCCTCACGAATTTCCTCCTTAAGAACTGAATTTTTTTTGTTTTGTTTGAAGTATTGTAATTCGTTACATTTTAAATCATATTCGCCACTGAGTAAAACAAATGAATGAAAATGCAAAAATATATATATATAGCTTTGTATAAATGCTTCATTGCGCTCGCGTGTGTGTCTCGTGTCCTGGTCGCGCGCCGCTCCAGACTCCACTCCAGGTTTTCTGACTGTTTCCCCACATCGGCATCTACCTGACCTTCCACACGGTCGCTTCCGCCTGAGAGTGACGTCATCAACCAGCGCCACCATGTATAAACCGGAGAGAGACGCGGGAAAGAGGAAAGAGGTTGTGATTCTGGCGTTTTGATATTTGGTTGTGTATTCTGTGTTTTTTTTTGTTTTTTTTTTAACTTTTTGCCTCCCATTGACTGATTATTGCTTTACCCCTTTGGTTTGGTTGGTTGGTTTTGGTATATATTTGTAGATAGTTTCACTGTCTGTTTGTGCACTCACCAGTAGTAGAGGCGTGGCTGCCATTTATTTTGGGAAGTTCAAATTATCAATTACTATCAATATGAAGAGTTCAATTTATTCACTGTTTTTGGTTTAGGGAGTCAGGGAAGGTACCAGTATTTTTGTTGGTGTGTTTTTTTTTGTTGTGCAGGTAATCTAGTTACTAAATATAAATACCATTTTGTTTATTATTTTGCTCCTGTTGTGTGTGTGTGCGTGTGTGTGTGTGTGTGTGTGTATTTTTCGTAAAGCAATACAAACCTCTTTATTTCATCAGTTAATGACTGGGTCTAGTTCTTTCTGCCATATTCCACCATTTCCATACAGTTTAAAATAGAACCCTGACCCATTCTTTTGCTGTACGGCCCGACACTAGACTGGGACGTAACGCCATATTTAAGTGACCACTTTGATTTTCAAGCACAAGAAAGACAACAGCTTCATTATGCAAACTTCAGTTAAAAACAACTAGTTTGAGGTTTATATCTGCTCATCTTTGAACTACCCTAGAATGCCTCATCCCACCCCAGCTGTTTAAAAAAAAAAAAAGTAACTAAATTTTATTCTGAGTACATTGTTTATTAGCTACTTTTTACTTTTACTTGAGTAGATTTTTATAATGGTAACTTTACTTGTACTCTTTCCACCTCTGATGACATAGAGCCATGAGTCCAAAGAATGTTAGCAAAGAAAATAGACGGAGCCACTTTCTGTTTGGGAGCCGGTTCCAAGAGGAATCATAAATAAAGGTTAAGGTTTATTGTCTGTTTATTTCATTCTGTATTTACTGTCTTTTTCAAAGGTTTTGATTGTTTTAATATACAAAAATATGATTATAGAGTTGGACAGTGGTAATATCCGTGATATTTTTGGGTGGCTGGAACGGATTTGCATTTACATTATTTCCTATGGGAAAATGCGTTTCGCAATACGAAATTCCGCCTTATGAACTCGCCTCCAGAACGGATGAAATTCATATGCAGAGGAACCGCTGTATTAAATATTAGATATTGTTGGTCTATTTGTCAGTGTAAAGTCTGAGATTATTTTCATGCACAAGGTGATTATCATGCTGTAGCTCTGCTCAAGGCCAAGAAGCCAAACTCCCTGCAAAGTTTCATACGTTCCTTGCTCTTAAACCTTGCTCCTGATCAACTTACCTGCTTTATTCAATTCAATTCAATTCAGTTTTATTTACATAGCACTTTTTAACAATAGTCATTTTTTTGTGTTTTCTTATAATAAGCCTATGAGCTGAAACTTCAGTGTTTCCATCAGGGGAAAACGAGACAGATCAATCAGCCTTTCTAATTCCAAGGGAAACGTAACAATCTGACAACTCGTGTCATATCTTTTAAAGTAAAACCACCAACAATCATCTACTTGGAACAAATTGCAAAAATATTTCCAAAATTCCCCAGTCAGTCATTTTTACTCCAACCTGACATCATGTACAAGACTTACACATGGAATGTTTTTGTTTTTTTTAATACACTTTACTTTTACAAATTTTCCAAAAAGTACAAATTTTTAGCTTAAATACCGAGTGTTACTTCATTACGTACGAGAATATCCAGCAAGTACCCATGATGCATTGCATCCATACAAATAAACAGCTTTTTACAAGTCTTACAAAATGTTGTTAACATACAGCTTCGCTATGGTAATAGATATTATTATACAGTACATTTTGTGTGTGTGTGTTTGTGTATATTATATATATATTTGCACACATATTGAACACAATTCTCAAACTGGCTAATTACATTCAAATTCAAAAGAAGAAAGAAATGGCGTTTTGTTCAGCTTTGCAGCACTCGTCTTAACAAGGCCTCATCATCGAGCCCTTCAGATTCATTTGGATTAGAGCACTTCTGCCAATAAAAGTGTGCAAAAGATAGGTTTGTTAAAGGTGTGCATGAATTCTATGAGCTTGATACTCGTACAACACCAGTATGGAGTCCTGAGTTGCTAAATAATGTCCTAGGTTATGTCTAGTCCTTTTACAAACAGGACACTTAGAAATTGCAGCAAGTCTACAGGGAAATGATAGGAAACCATTGAAATAAACCCAATTTCAATTGAAAATCAGTTCAATTTGTCTAAAATGGTATAATATAATAGAAAATATTAAACAATGTTAAACAATCATTCTTTGCCATCAAAAGTTTATTTCTGTATAAATTGTAGAGCAGTGGTTCTCAAAATGGGGTCAAAGTAATGCAGAAGGTTTCTGTAATTTATTGTTAATATTATTAGTAATAGTAATAATAATTAAAGTTTTTGAAATAATAAGCTAAGATAATAAAAAAATTGAGGAAAAAAACTTTTTTAATGCAATTTTTTATTCTTAATTTTATAAAGATCATCTCCAGTGAATAGGCAGAATATCATCGTACATTTATAAATTTTTTATATTTAAATTAAGAGCTTAAATGAATACAAAAAGTTTGAGAACCCCTGTTCTAGAGTTTACCGTTTAGGTTTTTTTTTTTTTTTCCAACAATGCATCATATATAGCAAAGCCTTTTACACCCAAGCATATCATAAAGCATACAGAGGACCACACACACACACACACACAGCATCGCTTTTCACACTTTGTTCATACTGTATCGCTAATCCAGAGAAAAGATACGTCTTAATTCAAAATGTATCCTTCTACCTTCCTTAGCGTAATAACAATAAAGCTTACGAATTACGGAGGAAAAAAAAATATATATATATTTATTTTTTCTGTCTTTTTGTGCAAACAGACATTATCGAGCATTATCACCATTTAGCACGGTATATGAAGAGTTTTTTTTTTTTTTTTCGTCTTCTGGAAAATACCAGTGTACAGCGCAGTAACTACAAAAGCGCTCAGTCAATTAGACGTCATTCTCTTTCTTTTTCTTTTTTCAACCTTGAGGTCAGGTGGAAGTTTTGATCGATACATAATAATAATAAATAATAATAATAATATATTTGTTTTTTAAATGAAAATTTGGAAAGCAACAGTGCAGGTTACACTGATCACCGACCGCACAAAGGAAACGCTTCATTTTTACAACCGAAACACAAGCGAACGCTTCCACACAACGTAAAATCTGATTTTGTTTCAGGCCCTAGTGAAAAATACAGACTAAGCAAAAATAAATCACTCTGTAATTGACAAAATTAAACACCTTACGTTTTAATATAAGACTCTCTCTCCCTTTTTTAAATCCTTATATATATATATATATATATATATATATATATATATATATGTATATATATATACTGTATATATATATATATTTATTTGACTTACATATGGATACATGCAAAGAGGTTGTAGTGGACCCAGTCTGACCCAGAATAAAGAGCCAAGTTGGTGGCTCAGATTCAGAACGGAGCATGTGGTTCGAACCGCTTGGGCATCTTGAACGGCAGACGTTTCAAAAGTGAGCATGATGCATGAAATTATATTCTAATTAATATATATTTTTTATTTTTTTAAAAGAACATAAAGAATGCTAGCATACCCCCTGTTGTTCTTTTGTTCCAGATGTACACCTTGTGGTTTTCATCACCGGTAGTTTCACATCTCGGACGAATTGTTCTAACAGTATATGATCCCATGTGACACAAACCAAAAAAGTAAGCAGGAATAATAATAATAATAATAATAATAATAAATATGCACAACAGAGAGCATCATAAGGTTGTAAGAACGAAAAGTGAAATACAGTAGTCTGATGAATGCATGACAGAAAATGGTGCACGGAAAAACAAATCAAATGGGACGCATGAGGTACAAGAAAATTTCTTTAATAATGCCGTTCTTTTTTTTTTCTTTTCTTTTTTTTGTATAGATTCAGTGGTGCAATAGCATTATAAGAAATATTACAACAGGCCCCCCTGTCAAGGGCAATGATAATTTTCTGTGTCTAAATATGTGTGTGTGTGTGGCAGCCTGGGAAAACCCCTCACATGAGGACAGTTTCGTAATTTCTACTATAAGTACAGTAGTACTCTGAAAAAAGTTCACCTGAATTAATATGTACTGTAATATGTTCCTCTTGCTTCACTATGACACCTGAACAACCTGTTTAAAGTGTTTAAAGCACTCATCTGGTTTTTTTTTTTTTATGCTGTTTCTGTGAAATATATTTACAGTTCCAACCATAGCAACCATTGTGTTAAGTTTTTTTTTTTTCTTCCCCAGGCCACCACACTAATATTTAATATTAATATTTATCTGTCATCTAATGAATCCTGTACCATTTATTTAAAACCCCCAAATCCTTAACATGCCTTTATCCCCTGAGTAAAGCCATCATTAAAAGAAACAGTATCATATAAAAACATTTATATGAATGGTAACAGATAAACATGCACATACTGTACACACATACACGGGTTTAGACATCTCAAGCATCCTGCACCCAGACGCATCGTAACGACGTGTAAAAACCAAGCATTAAAAACCTGAACGACGGCAACCACGAAGGCACTGAGGACTGTGTCTGACGCGTGACGAAGAACAAAAGAGGTTCCATGAAGCAATGAAGCAGACACTATTGATTAGAATCAAACATGGAGAAGATGTGTACACGTATATTCATGCACAAATAATGTCACACAGACCATGTGCATGTTTGTGTAATGGCAGTATTAAATGCTTTCATGTTTCATGATCTAATGGGAATTTCAGCTCCACCTTTGGTGCATAAAGCCACAAGAAATATTTTTAGGCCAAATGTCCCCACAAGGATAAGAATATCTGACAATTTTGATCAAGTGGGGACATTTGGCTGGTTTATTAAAATTTTTTTAATAATAATATTAATAAATAAAAGCATGTAGAAGTTCAATTTTTGGTTGCTGAGGCTGAGGTTCAGGTTAGATTTGCGTGCAGCACAGCATTAGTAATGATTACACAAAAGTGCGTATTCCGAATCGCATATGGAACTGCCTTTAATGTGCAGGCTGAATAAAAAAAAACATTTTAAAAAAATTTGAGTGAAATATTTTTGGACCCATTTTACAACCCACCTTAAAACCACTTTTTTTTTTTCTCCACAAGACAGAAGGCTGAAACATCATGTAGTTTGTTAAACAGAAGATAAAACACTGTCCAATCTCAGTCCGTTACCCATAATGCAGCTGCGGTTCGCGCCTCTCCTTCCTTCCTTCCTTCCTTCCCTTCTTTAGCAGAAACTCATCACTCTGTAAACAGAATCCGTCTGTTGGCATAGCGACCCCCTTTCCCACCTGGAATTCTTTACACTGCGGCGCCACCTAGTGGCCAAGCGCTGGAGTCACTCAGTATTCCTGGCCAGACTGGGGGGGGGTGTGGCAGGACTCCAGTAGAAACACGGGACAGTCAAGTCATTGGTTGGAGAAGGATGATTGGCAGGCTCAGACCCGGCTGGTTGGGTGGACGCGGAAGGCACAGTTCGGGATGCCGTCGTGCCCCGCCCCCTCGCCGGCGCTTTCGGAGCAGCCATTATTGTCCCTCTGGGAGGCTACAAAGACATAGAAACTTATTATTAGATTATTTCATTGAAGTTTACAAAGAATCAACTTTTTACTCCAATACCACCATCGCTGACTGCGGCGGGTTTGTGCCAATGTCTCCCCTACTATAAAGTGACTTTAGTATGTGAGTTTTGCATGGGAGCTGACCGCATTGCTCGTCCTCTTCCTCCTCGGTTCCCTCGGGCAGCAGGAGACGCTCACCGCAGGGGCTGTGGGGCGACAGCTGGCTCTGCCCCTCTTGACTGGTGCCCAGCTGGAGGCGACGCATGTGCCGGACCACCGCCGTGGCATTAAACGCTTGCTGAGGGAGACAGATGAGTGAGAGAGAGAGAGATGGAGATTAAACATTAGGAGCCTGTGCTCAGAAAGGAAATCTTCCGATCAGCCGTGCTTGTCTTCTTAATCTGATAGGATTACATCTAAACATGATTCATATGTTTATTTTGCTATGTTATGTTGTGTTACGTTATGAATCCAGCTCTATTTTGCACACACTGCGTCATTCAGCAGTAAAGCACTATCCAAGGATGATTAACAGCACTGACCTTCCACTTGCTCTTGGCGAAGTTCTTCTTGATCTGAGCGCTCACAGACTCATGGATGTTCTTGTCCAGGGCTGTATCACCGGCAATCCTTGAAAAAGAAAAAAAAAAGAAAGAAAAACAATAATAAATCTAATTCTTCTTTCAGTTCATCTCAAATGAGATCCAATTTAGTCATCTGGCTGTATTCCTGCCAAGGAAAGCAAAGGCTTTAAAGCCGCTCGGACGCAGCCAAACCAGAACCGGATCGAGCCGGATTAGCAATGTGTTCTGTTTTGAGGAAGAGAAAAAAAAAAAAAGAATATTCAGCTCACGTTCAGCAGAACAATTATTTTGACAAGCGATGAAAAAGTGATTTATAGCGTTTTGCTCTGAAAGTCATTAAAACGCACAGAATTTTCCTGTTTTTTGGCTTAAAGCGGCAGTTTGTTGTTTTCAGTTCTGCCATGTAAATGCTCTAGATGCTATTTTTCATTAAAGGCTTCTTTTGAATGTTTTTCCCGTGTATTTGATTATGTACAGTACATTTAAATGACGGTTATGGGGGCGAGTTGGGGATAAGTGGAAGTGTTGTGTGTTTACATGGGCAGCAGAGGGCGATAAAAAATTATAAACTGCTTCTTTAATTTTGATTCTGTTAATCTTTGTTTTTTTAAGTTCAAAATGAATAATTTACACGCTTCAAAACAAATAAAATGTGCGTTTTTCATACCATGGATGCTGCAGGGCTTGGTCGCACGTGTAGCGCTGATTCGGGTCTCTCTCCATCAGATGGACGATGAAGTCCTTAGCTGAGAAGCAAATCACAATTACAGCTCAGTCCATGATGTCACTGTCTGACCCTTTTCCCTAAGGTCGCCTTCTAACACAGAACAGGTGTAGGATGGGAAAAAGAAAACTGGCCTGGATTCAACATCTGTCAAAGTTTAATTCTCCCTAAGCCTGATTTAGTAATAAAATCACCAGTTCAAGACTATGTTATTATTACTATTATTATTATTAATGAGCTCTATGGCGTTAGTTCAAAGGGACACAGCAACGTCTGGACAGAAATAATAAAAGAGGCCTGATGGAGAGCAGACAGGCTGTGAGAAGATGGAAAAGCAGCTACCTGAATCAGAGATGTCGTCCCAATATGGCGAGTCGAACTCGTACTCGGCTTTCAGGATCTGCTCGAACAGCTTGGCATCGTTCTCGTCGTAAAACGGAGGATAGCCACACAAACTGCGCCGCGAGACAGAGAGAGACGACATGTGAGGATTTAAAAGGCTCCATCATATTTAATGAAACCAGGGACTGAGAGACAGCACGTCTTAGATTCTTTTCAAAACAAAGAAAGTCTGTTTGTTCTGATAAACATTTTCGGATGCGTTTCATATTAACCATTCTCACACCATGACTGGTTTTGGATCATCCAGAACATTAGCGCGATATATGTCATTCTCTAATGTTAATGCCATCAAACTGCTGTGAAATAAGAGGAATACAACACTTTATAATGGACTGTTATCCAAAACACAAAACTCGTTCAAGTCAAACCGGGACTTTTGGTTGCGCAGAATAACAGAACACAGTTTTAAGAATCAAAACTCCCTGTACTGTATATTCCACTGCACGTATCCCAGTGCTGGGACAGCATCAAGGTAGAAAGTTTTCTCGGTACACCGGAGCCATGACCAGACTGCCTGCTTCACATCTGAGACGCTGGCCTCCCAGGAACTCCTGTACGGGGGATGTGGCCAACTGTTACGTTAGAGTTCCTGTAACATGTGTTAAGTGGTGTCCATGAATGATCGTGTGTACAGTTCACACCAGAAGCTGTCGGCAAGTAATCCGTCGATTAAAAAGGATCAGGCGTTCCACTGGCTGAATGTTCACGGGAACGACTGCAGCGGGGTTTGAGCCACCTCGGGCTGATTCGTCATTCACAGACGTACGGCTTTTATTTAAAAAGTCTGCACCACTCAAAAGGTATACTGTGTCTAAGAGACTCATTACCATGCTGTGCTTAAAGTCTTCTGTAAATGTGAATCTGTTTGCGCCTTTAGTTCATGAAAAGTCCCGGTTTGACTTGAACGCCCCTCAGGATGTTAACAGTAATTCTGTTTTGCCTCAAATCACATGTACTTGTATATTTAACATTATTTTTCCAGACACAGCTAATCTTGCTGACAATCGGTTGTATATTATTAATAATAATAATACTTACAGTATGTACGCGATGACGCCGATGGACCAGCAGTCCACTGCTTTACTGTAAGGCTTCTGGGCCAAAACCTCCGGAGCTGCCGATCAACAAAACAACTTATTAACACTTCACACACGTCCTATACATACAGTATGAGCTCATCTTGCCGTGATTGTTTCTATGGTAACAACGGATTCCAATATGCGCGGAAAAACCTTCGTGTTCCATTTCCGCGTACGATCTACCGCACCCACCCATGAGTACAGATATGATAAGTGTACAGAGGTGTGACGTACGCCGGCGCGCGTCTCACCTACGTATCCAGGAGTGCCGCATGCCGTGCTCATGACGCTCCCCGAGCCCTCGATCTTCGACAAGCCGAAGTCACTGATCATGATCTTCGAGTCCTCGTCCATGCTGTAATACAGCAGGTTCTCCGGCTGAACAACAACAACAAGAAAACACACCGTAATGAGGCATGCAAACACACAGTCACCCTCGCTCTCGTTCTGCCGCTCATGTTCAGGGAGAGGCTTAATTAGTTCAGCCATGCACAAGAATTAATCTGTACGTCCTTCACTTCACGGCGTGTAAACAAATGAGCTTGTTATAAGCCCGCAGACTAACAAGACTAATATCGGTGACCTCAGAAACCCGGAGAGGGAAAATAAACGCCGTGTTCATTAGTTACAGTACACGCAGAAACAAGAATCTCATTCAGCAGGGAGAATTTTGTTTTTCATGTGTGTTTGCTTATGCTGATACGCTCTCACACACACTTCCGTCTGGTCCCACCTTCAGGTCTCGGTGCACTATGCCCATGTCGTGCAGATACTTGACGGCATCCAGGATCTGCTGGATGAGCTTGCTGGCATCCTTCTCCGTGTAAAAACCTTTTTCCACAATCCTGTCAAAGAGCTCGCCGCCAGACACCCTGCGAAGAGAGAAATATGCTGTGGAAGCTGCGCACACATACACACACACACACATACTCGCACGCATACACTTACACTTCAGACAGACTGCTTCACAGTACGGACACTTGTGGCCAGCTGGTGGTGTTCCAGCCCTGTTTCGCCAGCAGGAGGCGCACTTGAGCTCGTGTTTTTTTTTTCCCCCTTTTTTTTTTTTCCTTTTTCCCCACCTCCTACTCTCCACTCACGCAGGTTAAAGTCGACTCGAGTGTGAATCAGAGAAACATTTCACTTCGCTATAAACCGAGCGTCATTATGTGTGCAATCTGTTTCTCCTGTTTCAATCTGCTCTAGCGGAGCTACCGCGAAATAGAAACGCAAACCAGCTCGCAGTGATGAGTGATGCAAGGACGAGCACAGACGGACACACAGAGATGCAAAAGTGATCTTTAGCCGAGATGAAATGCATGACCTGACACACTCGGCACTTTTCGGCTCGCATGTTAATCCCTCCTTTACTAAGCCAGGACACTCCATCCTGTCCCCATCCCCATCCTTTCTTGTCTCCGTCCCTCTCTCCATGTTTCTCTCCCTTTCACAATCTTATTCTTCCTCTGACCTCCATCAATTCCTCTCACTTTCATCGCCCCTTTCTTTATCCATCTTATCTATCAGCATTTTGTTCCTGCTTTTCCCTTTATCCCTGCTTCAATCCACGCCACCCTCCCTCTATTCCCTATCCCACATTTATCCCTCTATTCATCTATCCATTCTCGCCCTCCTTCCTCCATCCATCCCTCCGTTTTCACCGACCTCCTTTTCTCCAGATGTTCTAATTATGATCATCTTTGGTCTCTATTGTAATCTAAACCTTTACATACACGCTCTGTCCATGTGCCGCTGCTGCTGCTGCTGCTTAGTTTTCTCTTTCTCTTCATTTGTTTCCTCTCCCCCGTTCCTCTTTCGTGACATTTCAGCTGACGGGTGGGAGGACACAGGTGTGGGCACATGCTCCCAGGGCTGCTCAGTGGGTGGGTAGTGTGTATGTGTGTGTGTGTGTGTGTGTGTGTGTGTGTGTGTGTGTGTACTTCAGTGTGTTTGTCAGCCTTGCGCCTTGATTTCTCAGTGGACGAGACAATAGAGAGTCTCCAAGGCACGTGTGTAATTAAAGGGCTTTGACATCACACGTAGGAGAGAGCATGGCGAGAAGCGCTAGACGCACACGCACACACACCATCATCAAAATCATTCAAATCATCATCATAACCTCTGAGAAACAATATTATGTTGCACCAATTAGTCTTTGTAGTCCATGTACAGCGAATTTCTGAAGTAAATACTCTTCCTACAAGGCATTGTTCCTATTTAGTTCGTCTTTATGCTGTAGTCAGTGGATTTAAGGCCTGTCCTGGGAACAAAGCGGGAATACATCCTGGACTGGACACCAGGCTATTGCACCGATACATGGCATTTACGTTCACATTATGAGCCAAACTGTTCAATTCAGATTTTTTTTTTTTGTTGTTGTTCAGATTGGATCTCCATGTCATGCCATCTGGGTTAAAACCTGTCATATTTATATGACTGCTCATTAATTTCAAACAATACATGTGATTTTAGCAAACGTACTGTATGCTTGGGACTTTGCCATGGAGGACGGCAAGCAAGAAGGAATCTGTTTTTTAGCAGCTTTTTTTTTTGTTGCTAGCATTGCTATGAAATTCCCGCGCTGCCCGTTTTGACTGATGTGACCAGTGAAGGGAGGGGAGTTTTAACTCCGCGCAAAAGTACAGTACCATTATCTGTACATTTCTGCATCGTGCTGCGTTACCTAAGCATATTGGTGTGTAGTACTTAAAGTGGGAATTTCGCCACCTGCTGACTATTATGCATGACTTGCCTTCGCGTTAAGACAAGCCCAACCAGAAACAGAGAGAGAGAAAGAGAAAAAAAAGTTATTAAAAGAGGGCTGTAAAAGGAAAGCCCAGGCTGCAGAAGAAGATTCAGGAGTAATCCTAGCTGGAATGAGGCGAGCGCTGACACATGGCCTTGCAATGTGTTTTCTTTCAAGATGAAAGTTGCTCTTGCTAACATACAGCTCTGAACCAGCACAGCGCTCAGACAGAAACACAATCCAGAAAAAGACAGGCATGACTCTCCTTAATGCTGCTGAGCTATGTGAAGAATATTACATAGAGGATTAGGATTTTAAAAGATAAGCGTCCTGCTACAGTAAGTGTGGATCCAAACAAATCAAGAGTATTAGCGTATGGGTTCTTGAAGCAGTAATGGTGGATGAGTGTTGTAATTCGGTTGTAATGTTTTGCGATGATGTTCACTGTCAGGAAACAGTTTGTTTTTGAAGGTTAGAATGACTTTGATAAAATGACATTATACAAGATAACGCTGTATAAATGAATCACCAAACCTTTTTTTGAAGCAGGGTTTGGAATTCTGATCAGAGATTTGGCCGGACACATCAGCTCCCATCTATTTCATTTGCTTTTGAAAATTACAGTAAGGTGCCTCTGAGCTCCCAAATTACTGTATGGTGATATGGTGATTGGTGGCACGATGGCTTAGTAGTTAGCACTTGCACCTTGGGTTCGATTCTCACCTCAGGGACTGTGTGCATGGAGTTTGCATGTTCTCTCCGTGCTTGGTGGGTTTCCTCGGGGTACTCCGGTTTCCTTCCACAGTTCAAAGACATCAATGACAAATTGGGTGTCGAGACGGCAACCCGATCTCTTAGGTAAGTGAAACAGAAACGACGGATATATCGCCAGGGCACCAAATCAAGTAATTTTTGCAATATTGTGTTGGAGGCATGCTGTAACCTCTCGCAGCCGGACAGCTGATTGGCCGAGCCCTCTCAGAGGGGAGGGATGAGAGGTACCTAGTGCTCCCACATTAATCATGGCAGTTCGAAAAGTTGCGGTCGGTTGGCGTCACGTGGTTTGGAGGAAACACGTGATAGTCTTCTGCCCTCACGGCTGAGTGGTAGTAGTAGCCTTAATGTGGAGCCCCCTAGTGACGGGGAGGAATTGGACGCGACTAAATTAGGGAGAAAATCAGGGGGGGAAAAAAAAAAAAAAAAACTAATGAACTAATAATCCCAGCATCTTTAATGGTGCCAAATTTCTGAAATTTGAAATCTATCTATCTAAATTAACGTAAACGCAACGTTTTGACAACCAAAAATTCCTGCTGGGTTGGTACTGCTGATCGTCTGGAGAAGCTAATCATCTAATTGGATAATTTGTACAAAACATTTTTGTTGTTACTAGTTTATTTAACTGAAACTAAATTCTTTAGAAAAGACAAAGCAAAAGCGACTGAAACACATGAATCAAATTTAACAAATAGGGCCTCCGAGTGGCGCAGTAATTAAAGCGCTCGCCCTATCATCCGGAGATCGCTAGTTCGAATCCCGGGTGGTGCTGTAACCTCTCGCAGCCGGAGGTCTACAGAGAGCTGATTGGCCGAGCTCTCTCAGAGGGGAGGGATGAGAGGTACTTAGTGCTCCCACATTAAATCAGGGGCGTCTGTGAGCTCGCGCAACGGAGGGAGCGGATAGCGCTGTCCTCCGAGTGTCTTACGCCGCCCCCAACGGTGCGCGAGCGAGCAGTTCGAAAAGATGCGGTCGTCTGCCGTCACGTGGTTCGGAGAAAACACGTGATAGTCTTCGGCCCTCCCGGCTGAGTGGTAGTAGTAGCCTTAATGTGGGAGCCCCCTAGTGACGGGGAGGAATTGGACACGACTAAATTAGGGAGAAAATCGGGGGAAAATCCAAATAAATAAATAAATAAATAAATGTAACAAATCAAAGAAATGAAACAAACAAAACAAACATACTAGCTAAATCAGACACAACATCCAAAAAAGAACAGACAAAACACAAACCAAACACAAAACAAAAAACCCTTTCAAAAAAACTTTGAGTCAAAACAATCAAACCAAATAAACCAAACAAACCAAAAAAAAAAAAAAAAAAGGACAACTGTGTTTGGTTTAGTTATAAAAGTTAATGGATTTATACCAATTTGATCCATTTAAACACCACTTCCACTTTAAACAGACTCTCATACATTGCATTGCATTGCATTGCATTTCGTCTAATATCTAAAGCTTGGCTGTTGCGTTACTGTAGCTACCATGCAATAGTCCTAACAACTGACTTCTCACCCGCATTTTTAGCAACCTCAAACGCTCATGCACCATTCTGTCTTGTGTGAAAAATGCAGTCAGAATTCAAAACATTAAAGTCGTGTGAAACTGCGGGCTAAAAGAGGCAACTGAACTAGATCATAGGTGGCTTCTTTTAATTCAGGCGCATGCGCGCTGTCTATTCAGCCCGGAGAGAAATTTCACTTACAGCTGCATGACGAGGTAGAGGTGCGACTTGTTCTCATAGATGTCCTCCAGAGAGACAATGTTGGCATGTTTTATCCTATAGGAAAGAAGGAGAAAGAGGGACAAAAGATAAATAACTTCCACGACAAACACTGATTCATTCAAGAAACGGCATGAAAGGACAAAGTTTTTGAAATGTTCCTTGACCTCTGTGTTGACCTAGAAACCGCATTCTGTATTATGAATCCATACAGCGTTTCAGTTTCTAGGGATGGAACCTATAGTTCGGTGTAATGTTCCCATTCTGGGCCACCTGTTCCTGCTAAATATTTGCTGATGAGCCTGAAAAGCTTTACAGAAAACCCTGAGTGATCTCATGCCACTTAGTCACAGTGTAAACTGTAAAAGAAAAAAAGAAAAAAATAACCCTATGTAAATAATGTTCTGCAAATAAACCATGTTCCTGTTTATTCATGTTTTTAAAAGAGCGCTAATCCAGGACGCGCATATCAGCTAGCAAACCATACTTCAACAACCTCTGCTATGGTTTATGAGCATCACTCTAATACATCAGACATCTGCAGTTAAACAACCGACTCGGAGGTTATAGTGCAGTTTTTCTCTCCCGGGGTATTTACATCAGTACCGGTAAATCCGTATGAAAATTAGATACAGCCCACAACATTTTAAGAGTCCAAAGGTTATTTAGTCATATCAGAATGTTTTTTTTTTGTTCAGCCACCTGTGAATCAATGCTTCATTTGTTTAGAGTCAACAGATGATTCATCCCATGCAGATAGAAATATTCCCAAGCTGGAGATGACATCATGCTGAAACAGGAGCAAATCAAACAATAGCCAAGAGGTTAGAGAGCCCGTCCTCGAAAGATAAGACAACACAGGACCTTTAAACACAGGTGATCGATTCCATTCATTACAAGGGTGAAAAAAAAGAAGCAAAAGTTATGGTAAAACTTTGTAGAGATGGGGGAGAAAAAATAATCGATTCAGTGCTGTAATCATGATTCTTTTATGTAGCAATTTACCGTATGTATCGCTATTTAATAAAAAAATATATGATAAAAATATAGCGATTTTTTTTTTATGTATGCATATTTGCATTTGAGGTGGTGAAATGTTGCCACTCCTTTATAATCTTTTATATATATATATATATATATACAGTACAGACCAAAAGTTTGGACACACCTTCTCATTCACAGAGTTTTCTTTCTTGTGTTCTTTAGCCCAAACGCGTCTCTTCTGCTTGTTGCCTGTCCTTAGCAGTGGTTTCCTAGCAGATATTCTACCTTGAAGGCCTGATTCACACAGTCTCCTCTTAACAGTTGTTCTAGAGATGTGTCTGCTGCTAGAACTCTGTGTGGCATTGACCTGCTCTCTGATCTGAGCTGCTGTTAACCTGCGATTTCTGAAGCTGGTGACTCGGATGAAGTTATCCTCCGCAGCAGAGGTGACTCTCGGTCTTCCTTTCCTGGGCCGGTCCGCATGTCAGCCAGTTTCTTTGTAGCGCGTGATGGTTTTTGTGACCGCACTTGGGGACACTTTCAAAGTTTTCCCAATTCCCAGTTTTCCCAAACTGACTGACCTTCGTTTCTTAAAGTAATGATGGCCGCTCGTTTTTCTTTAATTAGCTGCTTTTTTCTTGCCATAATACAAATTCAAACTCTTTGAATGAGAAGGCGTGTCCAAACTTTTGGTCTGTACTGTGTATATATATATATATATATATATATATATATATATATATATATATAAAATCAGATTTTATACCTCACGGATGAATTCGCACCTCACATCTAGTGGACATGGTTTTTACGCTGTGGATCTACCGTGATCATGATCCATCATGTCTTTTTACACTATTCCCAAATCAACCAGGCCATTATGATAATTTCATTTTCACTCCATTTTTTCATTATTTGGATTATTTTCCATCCTTGGTAAAGCACTGTCTTGATCAACGCATTGCTATTTACAAGTGTTTTTAATATTTAAAAACACTTTATATAGTTTATTAATGACCCAGAGAGGTGTGACATCATGGTCCACCTCGTCATTCCTTTCTCCCCCTCTTCAAGTCAATAATCATTCCCTTTTACAGTACCTGCTGGGTTAAAAGTGTGAGACAGACAGAAAGCTACAGTATGTGTAGGTTCTCTCTAGGTCGCCTTGTGGATTCCCACACATGCCTGAGGCACATAACACGACCGACACACGCAGGTGAGTCACCAGCCCACTGAGGCTTTCATTCCTCTCTCTCTCTCTCTCTCTCTCTCTCGCTCTCACACACACACAATCATTCTTTAACTTTTCCTCCCCCCAGGCACCGGTCACGTCCTGTTCATGCTGTCAGTCCCCCCCCCCCTGTCTTTCTCTCCCGTTCGCTCGTTGACTCTCCACCTCCTCTGTGCGTGGGGTCCTGGTGGTGGGTGGTTTGAGGCACGGCACCAAGGAACTGAGACAATATTCCCTTATAATACATACAGAGGCTTCTCATCTGAGGTGACAAAAAAAAAAAAGAAAGAACGAAAGAAAGAAAGAAAGACACAATGATAAACAGAGGAAGAAAGGAAAGAGAAACAAATGGACCAGCAGAGATAAGGAAAGTAAAGCAGAAAGGCTAACATAAAAGAAGAAAGAAACGAAGAAGAAAGAATAGAAGGCCATTAAAAACTAAATAAGAAAGAAAATGAGAAACTGATGGAGAGAATAAGGAAGGAAAGATTAAGGAGCACATGATACAAAAAAGTAAAGTTGACCGAGAGATAGAAAGGCCAACAAGGAAAACAATTAGAGGACAAAAAAACGTAGACAGACAACAGATTTAAAAAAAAAAAAAAAAAACAGATACATAAATATCAACAGAGAAAACGAAAAAAAGAAAAAATACAGACGCAGAAGTTTTTAAAAGAGAAAAAAACGATGAAAGAAAGACAGCTTCATGGATAATGAGCTCCAACTCGGGAAAACTAAGTTATTTTACTTTTCTTTCCCAAGCCCTCGTGTTAAATGTGATATTCAGTGGTACGTGCAAAATCACGAAGTCCTTCACAAACAAAAGTGAAGCATGAGAGATCTTGGCGTTAAATTACAGCCGGGATGACGAGATGTTCTCCGGAAAAGCCGCAAAGCAAAAACAACACACTGGCTTTCACAGACGTTTATGGCTAGGCAGGTTGTTTTAGTCTGGAACTTTTGTGTTTGAAGTGAGAATTCTGTGGTAATGTTGATTCACAGATCACATTGCCGATTAAGATGCGAGGTGTAAACCATACACCTAAAAACAAAGTAAGCAGGGCCGAGCAAGAGGAGAGCGAATACGATCTGACGTGGTGAGGCTCAATGAAAAAAAACAAACTAACATAAGATGGAAGTGTGAAACCGACTGACATTAAAAAAAAGTCATAAAATATAAAAATCAGTAATAAAATATCTGAATGGTGCATGAGGTTTAAATAAGACGGTACGTCCGTGAATCACGATTCTGGCCGAGGAGTCGTTTCTGTGAACATTCAGCGAGTGGAACAGCTGATTCTTGAAAAATCGCTGAGTAACTTGTTGGCAACTTGTGGAAGAGACGCATCTGTCTGTGAGAACTGTACACACATTTACCAACACCATCTGAGAAGTTGCACAACTTCCTGACCTCGCTCCAAGCCATTTCTAAATTTTTGTGCCATTAAAGGAGTGCCATTATTATAAAGAAGTGTTAGTTGTTTGGAGGGAATTCAGATACTGAAACTTGAGATGAACAAAACCCGTTTTATAAACTTGACTGCCATTAAAGGCGACATATAATGCATGCATGTACTGATGCATATACTTAATTTTTTCTTAATTTTCATAAGAAAAGAAAAAAAAAGAAAAAAGATTCCATGCTTTTGATTATTTCTTTCATTTATTAAACAAACCGCTTACATTTTCCCCCTAAGGTGACCTCATATAAGAAGATCCACCTCCCCCGGCTCGCGGCTCAGCTCTACTGTTGTCCGAAGAGGCGTGGCGCAGACGTAGCTCATTTACAAAGACACTGAAACAGCTCATTTGGAGGAGGAGTGAAATAAAGGGAGTTTCAAGTATTTCAAAAAATTTCAGGAGTATTTCCGCTGAAGCATTAGCACACACGCTCTGCGGGAGCACTGAGACCTCTGTTATCTTTTTTTATATTGCCGTAACAAGTGTTCATCGTGATGTACTGTACCCATTAATGATAGCGAGGTTCCAACAAAGACGTCACCTCAAGAAACACTGCACTCTGGAGACGATGCTATAAACACTGAAGAAATTTCGGACTAAGCATGTCCTTGTATAAATGTGCAGAAGGGAAGAGGGTGTTCCTCTATCACACATTCGTTCTCATCCCTCTCTGATCTCCGGGTCAGTATGGCGGCAGTAACCCAGGCAACGTGTGCACGCACACATGTCCTAAAAATAGCTTTAGCGCCTTCGGAGCCAGTCGTTTCCGGAGCGCCTGGTGAATCCGGTAGTTCGAATGGGAGATCCTTTAACTATAGATCACTAACACATCAAGGAGTATGTGCAAGGGCCTGTGCATGTGAGAGAATTTTACCTATCATTACCAACAAATATTAGCCCCTTTTTTTTTTTTTTTTTTAAATATCAATAATTATACATCAACTGTAGAAGGTCTTTAAAACTCCTTCTGTTAATTAATATACATAATTTCTAAATTATTCGAATCGAGAATTGACTGAAATATCAAATGTGCAGGGGGAAAACAATTATACTCATGGTTACACCTTTCATAATGTTAGATACAAATTTTTTTTTAAGTAATTAGGATTTGAATTCATTATTACTATCGATGGTTTTATGTTGTTCTGCAAAGGATATGAGCAAGATGTTGGATCACAATCAAGTCTAGTGATGCGTAACAATATTGTCAGACATGCCCTGTTTTTGACAGCGTCTGTCCTCCCTGACCTCCCATGATGCAATGCAACTAAGTGAAATGTACCGTAACTGTAAATAACGAACAGTCATTTCATTTTGTTAAATACGAGCATCTTAAACAGTGTAGAACATGTATGTATGGCGAGTGATTCTGAGCAATGAAATGCACAGCGAGTAATGAGAGAGGACGAGTGCGAGTTAATATGAAAACAAATATAAATCCTAGTGTATGTGTGTGTCAGCGTTTGAGGGAAATGCACAATGCTCACTTGTGAAGGACGGCGATTTCGTTCTCGATGCTGTTCTCCTTCCCTTCCAGCGCTTTCTTCGGGATGCACTTTATCGCCACCAACCTCGTGGTTCGCTTTTCCTCGGCTAGGACGACCTCGGAGAACGCACCGCTGCACCACACACACAAACACAGATACGCAGACACGCACAAGTTTCAAATTTAATAAACAGATCATCAAAGTACAAATCATTAAGACACATTCGAAATAATAGAAAAGTTTAAGATAAGAGATAATCATCAGGGCTGAACTTCACCAGCTCCAGTTTTTCTTGGCAATTTAACAAAATTGATGCCGATTCAGCAGCGACTATGAACGAGCATAACCCTGACCTGAAAAACACTCAAAACGCCATCTCCAAGAATTTAGTGTTTGTTTACACATGTCTGAGGAGGAGTTCCAGAGAAACAATCAATCTTAGATAACTTTTTTTTTTTCCCCCTTCTGTTTCCCCTAAGGGTTCGTCTAAACATAATGGAGCGCTTAAAAACAGGCGTGGGGGCGAAACTCGTACACTAACGCAGATGTGCAATCTGACAAGCGCGCTGGACTAACAGGAAGCGTAGCTTTTAATGAGAATTCCAGCAGGAGTGTTGTCACAACATGACATTACATATAGAAGAAGTAATGGTTTTACCTTGAACATACAGTACTCTCAATCCTTTTGTATACACCAGTCAGACATACTGTAGTATTTAAAACACTCCAACCCCTCGAGGCACGACTCCACCAGACGTCTTGGGGTGTGCCGTGGTGTCTGGCACCGAAACATTCGGATGCTGTTGGTTCCATCATAACCATCATTGCCTTTTGTTTTTTTTAAACCATTTATGCTACATTGGATTTTCTGTTGGATCGCACCGGTTAGCCTTTGTTATCTACAGACATAAATGAGTCTTGGGTTCCCATGATCCATTAACCAGTTTACTGCTATATAATAGATAATAAATGTCATTCACATAGTGATGGTGTTAATGTTATGGCTGTTCAGTGTATTAGAGAATCTTAATTTATTCAGCAAAATCCGTAAATCTAACATATGTAACCATGATTCTTTTACTAAAATACACTGACTAGGACATAGGTCACTTAGTATGTATGACTATGCAGAAGGGCTGTTGGGTATATGGTAGGCAAAAAAAAAAAAAAAAAAAAGCAATTCCAATCTGACCGTTCTCATTCAAGTCACATGACCATGCATACAGCCGAGCTAAGGAAACATACTGTATGAACGTGATTCAGATCTTATCTGAAGAAAAAATCAGCTCTGTGTCTGATTAGAGGGAAAAAAATATGTGTGTGTCACTTCAGGCTGCTAATGTGAACATAGCCAAAGTCTTTTTTATTAAAAGTGCTTGTGATCTCTCACATGTGGCTGTGATTTTCTCAACACTTTGGAGAAAATGGCGTGACACCGTAGATATTCAGCCGAAAATACAGAGATATCTAGAAGTATGTGAATAAATCATAATCTGAGAGAAAAAAATCATCCTATTATCAATATTTATAAATGATCCGTTGATTATTGATAGTTAATCTGTTTAATTGTCACTCCTAGCTAGCAGCTAGTTTTCCTAGGAATGCTAAGGCTACAGCTAGCATGTCAGTTCTAGCTTACAAAAAAATTCCATGTGTTTATTGATATAAAATAAAATAAAAAACCTGCTTTCAAAAAGCATGTTTCATTTTCAGTTGAAGAAACACAGCTCAACAAACTTCTAAAGACCAAATAGTGACCAAAAATTCATCCGACACCATAAGTAAACCATCCATGCTACTGTCTGTTTGAACAGAGAACAGACAAAAGATCAGGCAGCGAGTGTGTGTATGTGTGTGGTGTGTGTGGTGTGTGCTCGGGTGCACGTGTTTGTCTCTGTGTGTGTACAGTATGTGTGTGTGTGTGACAGAGAGAGAGAGAATGAACAAACTATCCTAATTGGTTAACAGGACGTGATTATGGTTCTCAGACCTACATCCGGCTGGACACACGTACACATACACACTCGCTCTGATCAGATAGAACACCAGACAAAGCTGTGTGTTTGTGTGTGTGTGTGTGTGTGTGTGTGTGCGTGCGTGTGTGTGTGTGTGTGTGTTAAACAAACCAATTCAGTTTGCAATCCTTGTGACTGTAAATGAGGTGAAACACTAAAGGGTAAGTGTGTAAGGCATGTTATAGGAGAAATCCTACGAGGTTGAGGAGCAGAGCACCAGAAATAGGTTTAAATCTCTACATTTTTTACCTCAGATTTTCTGCCGATAATTTTCATCCAAAAAAAAAAAAAAAAGGTATAATACATTATATACAAGACAACCTCACTGATCATTGTTTCAGTTTAAACTGACTATGACCTACATGTCAACGGTATTTTCTTTTTAAATTAGTTTAGTTGTTTGTTTTTTTACACTATTCCTTTTTTTCATTACGTTCAAGTAAAACTGGGACTTTTGACTGCGCAAAATAATATTCCACACTATGCAGTAGGAAGAATACAACATTTTATGATGTACTTTTATTCGAAATACAAGAACTGTTCGAGTCAAAGCAGGACTTTTGATTGTGCGGAATAACCAAACAGTTATAAGACTAAAAACTACCTTTATTTCTCTATATAATCACCAGCTACACTGATGCACTTAAGAATACCATCAAGGTGGATAGTTTTCTCAGTATGCCGGAGCTGTGATCAGACTGCCTACTTCATATTTGAAACGCTGGCCTCCCAGGAACTCCTTTCATGGCCCAAACATGTACAGTAGAAATAGCTTGCAGCGAGGTCGGGACTGTGGGCGTGTGACATTACTGTAACTCCAAGTCGAGTTCCTGCATTGTATAAATGGTGGTGCAGATGCATCTCTTCCGCAAGTTGGCAATAAGTTATCCATTAATTTTCACTTGCTGAATGTTCATGCAGTGGGCTCCGAGTTATCTCGGCCAGGATCATCATGCACAGACGTATAGTCTTATTTAAAATATTTCCACCTTTCAAATGTACATTACTGCGTAGTATTACTGAGGCTCAGTGTCTCATCACCGTACTGTGCTTCAGTAAATGTCAATCGGTTTTACGATTTCATTCACTAGACATTAAAGTCCCGGTTTGACCTGAACACCCCTCGTAATAGTTTTACATTTTATGCATGTAATTTCTGTTAGTCTTTTTTTCTGTAATATACTTTGTTACATTTAGTAGTAAGGTTAATACGGTAATCCAGTAGTTTAGTTCTGGGGACAGGCTGAAGGTTGGAGTTGTGGAGTTATTTTTGGTGTGTACTGTTTGGAGAGAGGAATGCATGAACACACACAACATACTGTTTAAAGTCCTTGAAAAGGCCATTTAATCTTTTCCTGCTTCAGTCATGTGAGTTTTGCATTAAAATATATATCGACATTTACATCCATTCTAGATCACTAACTCAATTTTTATTTATCGACTTGCCACTGTAACGCGCCAACTAAAACATTGGCACAGTCAGTTTTAAATGTCATCATGCTATCGGACAATACGCGGTTTCAGAGTATGTCAACCTGACCTGTATTGCAAAAGTACACTAGGACCAATTCCAACAAATATTCTGTGTATGCATGAATGAACTGTACATGCCCTAATCATGCATTCAGCTCGGGGGAAAACAAGTGACAAAAAAAACAAAAAAGTGTGCGGTCTCTCGAGTGTCATGGTGGAATCTCAAGAGAAGCCAGTTTTAGGCAAACATATCCAGATGTGCTAGATCAAGAACGTCCTGAAACACAAACAGGAGAAGAAAAATGTGTAGAGAAGAAAAAAACACTTTCATTTTAAAAAGGTTAATGCCTATTTTTGTGCAGAGTTGGTGTCCAGACCCTGTTGCTAACGGCAACCTCCGGCAACCACGATGCACTCTTATTACCTCTTAAACGAGCTAGGCTCCGTCACCAGGCATTTCATACACACACACACACACACACACACACACGTGCATGTTGAGATAGATACGAAACGCCATTGACACACGTTTAATCCTGCAGATAATTACTTTCATTTCTATGACACGTTGATAATGAACACGCTCCTCCAACAGCAGGAATGCCTGGAGTCTCTCAGGCTGCCCAGACACCTGGGGATTAGTCCTCTCGTCTACCACTTAACACAAACGTCTGCGACTGGTCACATCTTTCCATCACCGTCTCCTGACATTCCTGGGAATGTGTCAAGGGCATCATCTGCTTCATAGAATTGTCTATTTTTTTTCATCTCTCAGGATCAGCCACTTTAAAAAGTTAAATGCTGAAACAGTGTTTAATATATATACATATTATATATATATATATATATATATATATATATATATATATATATATATATATATATATAAATAATATATATATATATAAAAGAAAAAACTAAAATAAGCCAAGTTCTGGTGTTGAGACCGATGATGCAGCTCCCAGGACTAAAAAGAGCCAGGCTAGGAATTCCACAGAGATTACAAGCGGAAAGAAAGAGGCATTTAGGAGAAGCCGAGCAGCTGGACATACAGTATGAGCGTCTTACAGGCCTGTTAGAGGTGACGACATTTCCGACATTTACCAGCAGCTCTCATCACTTCCCTTTGGCGAAGGCTGTTGTGCTGGAAAATGGCTTATATTAGGGATAACCGAATGGATTAATAGGACAGCGTTTTCGGATTTGACTCTTACTCATTGTCTATACAGGTTTATCCTGTATACAGCCAATCCCAGGAGACTTAGGACACGAGACAGGGCCCAGGCCCTATGCCAAGACCCAAGGCGAGAACGGAACCCGGACCCTGGAGGTGCAGGTCGAAAGTGCTAACCACTGTGCTAATCACCGCTTCACCTTTGATTGGTCAGATGGTAATTTCATAAATTCATGTCGTGCAAAGGTTGACGGTTCGAGTCCCAGTGAGCATGCATGATCCCCCCCCCCCACACACACTTCTTATATGTTGTGTAGTGTTTTTTTTTGTTTTTTTTTCACGCATTGCACTAGTAAATTCTGGTCAGTTCTTACATTACCTTGTGATTACCTCTAGATGCAAGATATACAGTGTGCATTCACATCTAGAATCTTGTCTTTGTGTTACTGTCTCTATTGCCGCTGGATATCTGGAATTTCCTTCTGGGTCAATAAAGTATCTATCTATCTATTAGAAGTACTCTGAGATTTCCAACATTGGTTCAAATTGTATAAATCTTGCATTTTGGCCTTGAATTAAAACAAGATGTCTTAACATAAATACACAGAAATGCAAAGATATACTGCATGTATATCAAATATTCCTGCTACTACTGTATGGTCTCCATTTGTGAAAGAAAGTGTCATCAGCAAATGTAAAAAAAAAAAAAAAACCATAAACAACTTGCAGACTAAACTAAAAGCAGTGAACGGCATAAATTCTATTCATGATGTCCACGGCAAGCAAGGAGGTGCATGAGTGGAGATTATACCGCAGCCAGCCAAAGCCCACTCATGTATAAGCTGGATAAATTTAGTTAGTTTGCACAAACTCTGATAAGCTCTTTCCATCAGGAGACGTTCGTTTGTTTCTCAGCTCGCTGGCTTGAAAGCGCACAAAACCCGAGTCTGTACTTAAGATTGTTAAACACAGGGAGCGGGAAAGCCTACATCAGGTCAGTTTTTCCGCCGGGGGAAAAAAAAAAAAGATCCTCGTATTAGTAAATACCTTTCGAAAAGCCTAAACTTCTCCAAACATCGAGTCCTCTCCTTCTTTTTTCCAGCTCTAAAGCGAACCCTATTAACATGCTTATTCATTCTCTCATATTCTAGTCATTATTCTTTTAGCAGCTGTAACACCAGCAAGACCTGGAAGCACACATGCAGAAGCCCAGACAGTATTCCGGTGCCAGACAGGAATTTATGAAACTCATTAAATAACCAACGACGTACATAAATGCATTCTGGATTTGAACTAGCTGCTATGAATTCAATGCGATCTGGTTGCCAAGGCATTTATACCAGCAAACGCAAGCTATTCACTAATACAATACACAGAAAGCACCTCCCACATGCGCATACACTCAGTAAGCTCTCTGAACAAAGTGTGAATGAGATTTCTGTCCAGGTTATTCACTTGACACCAAGGAACATGATGTCCTTTATTCGAATTTCGCTCCCGACTTGGAACCAGTTCTGAAATTGTGCACACGCTCGTTCATAATAGGACTCGCTGTTATAACCGGCATACCAGATTCCACCCGCTCGAAACTGCATTATTTCTCAACTGATCTGCAGTAGTGGGCACAGCTTGATATATGGTTAGATATTTAAAAAATGAAAAAATTCAAACACGGACATAAAGTTGCCTTTAGCCAGATAAAGGACGGAAGGGAATGGCAGCCACATTCCAGCAGGGCAATGTGCATTTCCAAACTCTCTCCAGACGAGAGCCTTCAACCCCAAAGCAATTAAATGGAAACGGTTGCTTGAGGGACACAATTCACAGAGGCAGTTTTAAAGCCTAAAAATACTGCAACTCCCCGACGAAGGAAACATTCCGATGCGGTGCCGTGAGATTTCTGCATTCTTGCTTATTACTTACCACTATCTCGCCCGACTCTTTCAAAGAGAAAGATAACCAGTTGATCTTTATGGTGAACGTTTGGATAATGGTTGAACAAGCAATTTGGCGAACATTTTGCAAGAACTTGATAAGATTTACTGAATTCCCAAACGGAATGCATGCATACAGTAGCTCAATTAGCCCGACAGTCACCATGTATACGGAGAAATCATGGAACCGGTGGCATTCCAATTCCAAGTTCATCTCATGTCTAAGAATTATGCATTATGTCCTTGAAGAAGTTATAACCAAAAGAGTAAACAAAGTTGAGTCATCCAACATGGACATACAGTATGGAGTAGTTGGTACATGAAACCCAATTGCATAATTTTTGCATTTTTGAAGAGGAAATTGCTTCAGCTTGCAACACTACCTTAAGTATTTTAAAAAAAACACCATCCTTTCTACCACAGAAGCTTGAACACTGAGTCACATGTTAACTGACTAAAATGACCAACAATGAAAATTGGCTAAAAGTGGGTGGCTGTCCTGCATCCTCAATTAACAAGCTACAGTTAGTCCAAAATGCAGCCGCCAGGGTTCTCACTAGATCCAGAAAATATGATCATATAACCCCAATATTATCATCCCTGCACTGGCTACCTGTTCAGTTTAGAATTAATTACAAAATAGCATTACTTACTTACAAGGCTCTAAACGGTCTAGCTCCCACATACCTAACCAGTCTTCTGATACGTTACAATCCACCACGCTCCTTAAGATCAGAAAACTCCGGACTACTGGTAGTTCCCAGAATATCAAAATCTACAAAAGGAGGTAGGGCATTTTAATATGTAGCTCCAAAGCTTTGGAATAGCCTTCCTGACAGTGTTCGGGGCTCAGACACAGTTTCCCAATTTAAAAGTAGACTCAAGACGCATCTCTTTAATCTGGCATACACATAATTAATTTCTTTACCTCATACTCCAGTACATCTATCGTGAATGGCAACCACGCTAATTCTTTTCACCTGCTCTTTATTTTTCCACCCATACCGAGGCATCTGGAGATTGTGCCAGCTTCAGTAGACAGAGGCCAACCCTGCGAGGTTCCTGAGGCATCCAGAGAAGGACCTGCTCCAGCTGAATTTTTCTTCATGTTGGTTTGGATCTACACATGCTGCTCCTGAGCTCCCAGTGATCCAGACCCCCATCTGCCCTCTGCACCTGCTGACTCATCCCTGTGCTGAACTGGACTTTGTGTTAATTTAAATAACTTCTGTTATATCGAACTTTCAGCTGCATAACACACATGATGTTCTACAATTTCTGTTATCTGTCATCACCCAGATGAGGATGGGTTTCCTGTTGAGTCTGGTTCCTCTCAAGGTTTCTTCCTATTGCCATCTCAGGGAGTTTTTCCTTGCCACTGTCGCCGTCACCCTTGGCTTGCTCATCAGGGACAATCTCATTATCTAGACACATTTTTCTTACACATATATACATTTCCATAAGTCTTCTTTTCATTTTCTTTTCATTTCTGTGAAGCTGCTTTGAGACAATGACCATTGTTAAAAGCGCTATAGAAATAAAATTGAATTGAATTAAAAGTATCCGAATACTACTAATATTGTACATGCTACCACCACCACCACCTCCACCAAGCACCAACCAGCAATCCCTCAAAACCACTAAACACCATTAACTACCACCAAATACCAACAAACATCACTTTAAACTTAAAGACTATCACAACCAACCAACCAACCAACAGTATGACCAACACTTTATAAATAAAAACAACACATTTCCTGTACAGCTTTCTTTTTTTCTCTTTCTTTTCCAATAAAAGCTTCTTCAACACTAAACTAAATCATTTTATGGTCTCAGCCCATGATAATGACAGTCCTTGGTGAAAACAAGAAATAAAGCCATCATTTTTGATAATGCTTTGCTAGAATATGAAACCCCAATGTATCATAATTTTGGAAACGTCTACGTCGTTAGACAAACTCAGCAAATCCTCAGCAGTGGGAAGTGATTCACCTTGATGTCAAATTTGTCACTACTGTATGTAAAGTCTGGGTACATGGTTACATGTTCAGAGAAAAATGTGATCAAACTCGCCTATGCATGTGCCTTGGCCGAAAATCAGCATTGTTTAAATAATCTTATACCTCAGGGACGCCAATTTTACCATATTTATACTATAGACAACAAATTTAAGCAAATTCCATTAATGACAACTGGAATGTACAGAGATGTCCTGAGGGTTACTGTCATACAAGTGACAGAACACATTCACCCCAATGCAGGAATCTTTGTATGCTACCTCCAACCTCAAAAGTTCCCAGTTCTCCTATGGCCTGCGACCTCACCAGACAAGATGTCCAGCTATATTGTAGCAAAACAGTAACACAAACGCACCACAGGCCTCAATCAACTTTACGCAAAGGAGATGTGTTGCCTAGCTACAGACAAATAGTCACACCAGATACGAAGGTGAGAATTCTATTTTATAGCCAAAGCTGTTGAGGTGCATGGTGGTGCAATGTGGTGGTGCAGTGTTTATAGGTTTCATGAGGTGTTCCTAACCTCGAGTTAGTGTCTTTGTAAAGCTTGGCATGAGTTTGTGTGGGTTTTCCTTAGGGTTCACCGGTTTCCTTCCACCTCCCAAAAACATACCAGAAGGTGCATTGGCAATTACATTAAGTGTATGCAAAGTGTCTCAATTTGCAGTGTTGACCCTTTTTCCCCCCGCCAAGACCTCTACTGTATAATTCACCCTGGCATACCATCATTCAACTTCTGGGCCACATCCTGACTGATGGCAGCTCATGATTCTTGCATAATCAATGCAAAATTTGTGGGTTTTTGTTTGTCTCCTCATCTCATGAGGATTTGCTCTTGTTCCCATCTCTCTGGAATTAATGTCTGGGGAGTTTCCTGGCCATGGACCCAAAATTTCAATGTTTTGTTTCCCCAAGCCACTAATTATCACTTTCGCCTTAAAGCAAGGTACTCCATCATGTTGGAAAAGGCATTGTGCATCACCAAACTGTTCTTGGATGGTTGGGAGAATTTGCTCTCGGAGGATGTTTTTGTACCATTCTTTATTCATGGCTGTGTTCTTAAGTAAAATTATGAGTGAGCCCACTCCCTTGGCAGAGAAGCATTCAATTTGAAATTTTCCTTAGGGACCATGCATTATCCAGGACTTCACCAGGCAGGACAATGTGAACTTCACTGCCAAAATATGTTTAACAAAGAATTTATTGTCCTTTTTAATTAGGAATGTTCAAATCCAGTCTCCGTTAATGTTTTTCTTTTAATCATTAAGTCCATTTTTTACCTCTTCCATAACAATTTGGTCCAGATCATCCATTGTACGGTACAATCTCTGGCTAAAAGCCAACATCCAATCAGGAGGCGGAATAATCAACTAGAGTCCAGAGACATGGAAACAAGAAAAGAGAAAAAAAATTCACATCCTTTTCATCTGATCAATCCAAAATTTTTGCTTCTTGGAAACAACTGAAAGCATTTAATTATACAACATCATCTTTCAGAACTTACCCAACTCTTTGCAAGAGCACAAAGTTCTTCTTTGTAAAAATGAATGCATATGTTGAACAAACAAATCCACTTGTATTTATTAGCTGTTATGTCAGTGACTGATTACACACCCTAGCGACCGATCCCCAGGACACATCCTGTTGCAAACCATAAACTGACACATCTAATCAAACACTTGTCAAGACTTGGCACAGAGCATGCCAAGGCAACTGCATTCAAACGTACAGTAGTATCTATCCAAAACTGATCCAAAAAAAGGACATGTAAATATAACAGCACATACATTAGACTATAATAGTGCACTACACCTACAGTCAAGAGCCCTTCTCTGCCTAGCTAGGGTCAAGTAATCTCAAGCGCTACCAGTCACACTATATGTTTGCGCCTGTGTGTGTAAGATTTTCACTGGATGGACTGCTTCTCCCACGTTGTTTTGACCCACGAAATCTATTCCCCAAAGGGATTGTAGGCGTTTCAGCAGAAACAAAAAAAAATAAGTTTCAGGCTTTAAGTGTAATTGTAAGGATGATGACTTTCACACAAATGTAAGGTTCCATAATATTCTCAGCGTTGGTGGAAGTATATTTATTCTAAGTAGTTACTTTAAAAATATACCAGATTTTACCTATTAAGGAGAATCTTATACTACTGTATGTTTGTTATACAGAAATACTACAGAAACATTATGTGCATCCTATGTCTGACTTAGCTTGAAAATGGTCCTAATGTGGCCAAATCGACCATTTTTCTGACTTTTTCCAATTGAGGGTTTTTTAGTTTCAGAGTAATAACTAAGAGCCGTTATGGTTAACAATTGCTATTTTTAAATTAATAATATTAATAAACAAACCATAGAAACTTAGTACTGCCGACTAAGACAGAACTTCAGAACTCTGTCCTAAGAGTCAAAAAAGATTTGTCCCAATGCCAGGTGACCCACAACACATCTCATTCCTCAAGCGGTATCGTCTATTCCGCTTTATCCTGTATACAGGGTTGCGAGGTTCTGGACCCTATCCCAAGGAGACTTAGGGCACAAGGCGGAGTATACCCTAGACATGGTGCCAAACAATCGTAAGGCGCGCACACACACACACACACACACACACACACACACACACACACACTCATTCACACACTATGGGCAATTTGCGAGCGCCAATTAGGCTAATCTGAATATCTTTGGACTGTGGGAGGAAACCGGAGTACCTGGAGAAAAACCACCACGCACACAGACCCGAGGCGGGAATCAAACCCAGACCCTGGAGTTGCAAGGTGACACTAATCCATCATGCCGCCTATAAACTGTCCATGGAAAATAAGAAAGCGTTGCAATTAACAAATACGACACTAATGTGGCATTAAAAACAATCACATCTTTTCTAAGGTCCTACACTGAAGAAGCACATAAGCGTGATTAGAAAAAAAGTAGACAAAATAGACCCAAGTGTTTAGGTTTAAAGAGACACAAGGGTATAGGTTTCAATCCCAGGATAAAAATCACAAGCAACAAATAAGTAAGCTCGTCGACAGGCGCTGATGTGGGCTTTGTGTGTGAGAAGTGTTTCATTTGTTTGAATTTGTTATTCTAGTAAGCAGGATGTACTTGCGTGCATGCATGTGCAGGCGAGAGTGAGGAGGGAGCAGGTGTCTCTAGCAGTCTGGTAAACACACAGGGTGGCGTCTCGATGTATAATTTAACCATCCATCCATACAACCACACTCGCGCACACCACTACCTACCGTATCTTTAGCTTGCACAAGCGCTTCTGCATGATAGATTAATACCACATTATATACGCTGTGCGACTCAATGTTATTTAGCATGTTATTCCCAGGTCTAAACACTTTCATTAAATATTGAACAGGCATATTAATATTCATGAGCCGGGACTGTATGCACATCCATCATCCTGTCCAGCCGACAGAGTGTCTGTGTGAAACGAGACCACTGGGGTAATATAATACTCCACAGTGCTCCCCCTTTCCACAATGCAGTCGCTAGAAGGTTCCGGAACTTTAACCGCGAGAGCCGGGCTTTAACGTCCAAACAGACCCGGACTGTTTAACTAAGACACGACGACCTGCCTGGTTAAGTGACAAATTAGAAATGAGTCTGAAAGGGAGGTTTTAGCTGACAGGAAGTGACGTTACCATTAGCACACCGAAGTTAATTATCTTATGATGATGTGGAATATCTCAAAACAAACAAGTTCCTGTTGTTTCTTATATGTTAACAACTGTTTATCAGTCATTTCCTATGGCATTTCCTTTTTTCCCCTCTTTTAAAGTTAACAACTTTTTCCTGGCAGAAAACTTTAAGGAAACTCCCGCCACTAAGTTTTCATGTATACCAAAAGGAAAATATATTATACTTTGTATAAAACACAAAGAAAGTTCATGTACATGCACAATGTTATTGCACAATTTTTGCTTTTTATTATTGCTAGAAAACAATAATTGTATTCCTAAGTAATATATGAAAGTGTTGAGTTGAATCAAAATCTGCATCTGTATGAAATGCTTTAAAACTCAAACTACAAAATTCACATGATGCAATTTGAAGTTAATTCATCGAATCAGTTTTAAACGCACAAATACACTCATTTCATTTTCTAAAGTTAAAAGTGAGTTTCTAACGATGAACAAATCCAAATTATGGCGTGCGTATAAAAATGGATGTACCTTAATTTAGCTTGATCACACGATATGCAATTTTGGAGGAAAGCACAAAAGATTCGCAGATATTGTTTTACAGTGAGTTAGCCTAACTTGGTTTCTTGCCTGCCATATGGAAGGTTCAGGTTCAATTCCCATCCAATGGCCCAAACCCCAGCCACTGGATGCGGACCGGATTAAATGTGAGGGTTGCATCAAGAAGGGCATCCGGCATAAACCCTGTGCCAAGTTGGGTGCGGATCGGATGGTCCGCTAGGGCGAACCCTCAACAGGAGCAGCCGAAAAGACTAACAACAAGCTTAACTTCAAAGTAGGACGATTTGATTTGACCGATTTGTTCTTTTTTAAATGAAAATAAACCGCATTGAGATCATTTTGACACATTTTGCGATTGTCATTTCAACTATGGTATCTAACTATTAGATGTAACCTTTGGTATTCACATTTTGGTATTCACATTTATTTTAACTAAAACCAAATTTTTGCTATTAAATACTTTAACAGGTCCGTGTTGTGATTTTGATTTTGATGCAATTAATTGCGCAGCGTTACTTCAAAGATAATTAACACTTATTATACACTGTGTATAATTACATATGGCTTATTTTAAAAAATACCTGTTTTTGTGTGATCTCAGATATCTAACCGTTAAGAGGACACGTTTTCAATAATTGTTTATATATATATATATATATATATATATATATTCTTGGTGTTTGCTACCCTTACTGGATCTGGGTTCGATTCCCGCCTCTGTGTACTTGGAGTTTGCATGTTCTCCCCGTGCCTGGTGGGTTTCCTCCAGGTACTCCGGTTTCCTCCCACAGTCCAAAGACATGCAGATTAGATTAATTGGTGTTCCCAAATTACCCATGGTGTGTAAATGAGTTTGTGTGTGTGTGTGTGTGTGTGTGTGTGTGTGTGTGTGTGTGTGTGTGTGTGTGTGTGTGTGCCCTGTGGTTGAGTAAACTAGCCAGTTCAGGATATAAGGTCATTAACACCATTAATAAAAACAAACAGGACACCTTTTAGTCTATACCACCCTCCTTCACCTTCACCCACTTATTGATTTCACAAGATGGCTAGAGATAAAAACATATTATTACCCTACACTTTATATATACAGCCATTGGTCATTGGCAGGAAGTTACAAAACCCCAGAAAAGCAGATACAAGTGTTTCACACTTTATCTGTTACAGATGGGGAGATAACGCCATGGACAGGAAAGCCACCAAGGTGAGAGGTTTCCTGGAGCTTCACAAAATTATGCTATTCTGGGAAATTTGTACTAGGCTTTATCTACAGCTAAACATCACGACGTAAGAAAACTCTCTCAAGTTTATTAAATACAGCATAGAAAAACAGGATCATTAATCAAAAAGCCACAAAACCTGGATAGGGTTACATCTACGGCATATGGAATGGTCCAGTGTGACATTGTATAATAGGTTATATGGTCAAATCCCTTCACAGTACAGGAACAAACAATTCCAGCAGCACCATCACGCTGCATTCAGTCACTGCAAAATCACAAAGTTAAAATGTCGAATCTTTTCCGTGTAAGACATTCTACGTGTCCACATGCATAAGAGAAAGATGGGCAAGATCAATCAATCAATCAAAGTTTATTTGTATAGCACGTTACAACACTGAAGTGACCAAAGTGCTATAATGCGAATATCGGGGGGCAGTCTGTTGATGATTTATGACACATTGGTATGATCAAGATACCACTGATCAGACAGACGTGGGTAGAGCTCCATGACAATCGCTTAAAAATGAAAAGAGCTAACGTACTCGGCTTTGTGAAACAGAAAAGAGGTTACACCAAAAACGTCACGAGCACAGCAAAGAACAACCACCGTGTAGAAAGAAGCAGATCCATACTCCGTATTGATTTTTAAATAATTCTCTTCCTGACCCCTGCCAACCGTCATCTGCAAAGCATGCTGGGAATTGTCACGGATCATGCCGTGTCAGTGTGTTACTCCGGGGAGTTCATTAGCCGATCCAGACCGGTCTGCTGGTCACGCCAGCGGAATCGATAGTGCAGATCATAGATCTGTGGTGGCCGAATCAAACTGGGTCCTGAACGACAGCATCGGATCCCACTTCAATTCAGTTTCAGGAGACTATAGAAGAAATCTCAGATATTCTGGGTGCAAGATTTCAGTGCAGGTCTTACACGATCTTGCGTCATGATTAAAGTACATCATGCAAACTGAAAACCCTTACAAACAGCTTGTCACTCTTTGGCCACAGCCAAGTAATAAATGACTTTCAGTAAGCCCATAAAAAATATTATCTGCAAAGATGTTTCTAGACTCAATGCTATGGGCTATTAGAAATGGGGGTAAAAACAAAACAAAAACAACAAAAGATTTATTCCAATTCATTTATGTGGCAATACATGTACGGCGATATTGACTCCAAAAATCTCATTTTAAAAATACATTTTTAATTTATTGAGTTTGTGTGTTTACATTTAAGGTGGTAAAATTGCCATTCTTTTATAAACCTACAGGTGGTGCAGTCTACACTATTCATACAGCATCTGGAAATAATATATGTATACAGTAGAATCGTGATATTTCTAAAATCTCCATACTTACAGAATGTCAATACAAATTGAATTGGGACCTGGGTATCGTGATAATATAATATCGGGTGGTCCCTTGGGATTCCCATCCCTATGGTCTTGTGCTGATAATGCAATCTTTGTGACGACTCATGCATACCGTAATAATGTGCATGCATCGTAATATAGGATTATTAAAAGCTGGGTTGCGTCGGAGGGCTAAGGCACTGAGTTACTGATTGGAAGATCGGCGGTTCGATTCCCAGCTCAGCCATGTTGCCATTGTTGGGCCCTTAACCCTAACTGCTCCAGGGGCGCTGTACCATGGCTGACCCTGCGCTCTGACCCCAGTTACACTGGGATATGCAAAGAAGGAATTTCACTGTGCTGTAATGTATATGTGACAAAATATACTTTACTTACTTTACTTTATTCTGTTTCTGTAACGATGCTGATGAAAGATTTGCTACTTGGAATCAGTGCTAACACATTTCTGTTTTAATTACAGAAGCTGGGAATCAAGAAACCTAGAAACAGAGCCACACAGCCCACTGCCTTAAGCCCTAAAGGACAAAGGCGCATTTGTTAACTCGTCTCTAAACAACCTGGAGGCGATTAAAAGAAGAAAAAAAAAAAAAGTCTGTTTGACACCAGCACAGCCACAGTAGTTTACTTACTCAAACATTTACTCAAGAAAGTAATTATGCTGATAAACTGGGGTTGTTTAGTAGTGGTGTCATAACTCCAGCCAGGACGTAGACTTAATAAATATGGCACCTGTCGAACAACAAGTTCGAGTGAAGTTTATACAGAAGTGCTCTTTAACAGGATGGTACACAGGAGCCACCCAAAAACCAAACATGAAAGTCATGAGAATGACTGTCACATTAAGCAAGACTTTTCTTGACATCCTTGCCACATGCACACACACACACACACACACACACACACACACACACACACACACACACACACACACAGACACACATACAGACATGCACGCACCATTATACACCTTTCGATTTAACTGACTTACAGTCTGCATGACATTCCACTCTGACTTGCCCCAAGCAAAGTGTTCTTTTCGAGAAATGAAAAGTCATATATGCAGCCAGTCATAACATGTCACCAAAAAGGCTGTCCTGGTTTCGGTAATAAAAGCAGCGTGGGACTCCATTTGAAATGTAATGAATATGTAGAGGGATTGTGTAGTACATTAATATGAATTAGAAAACAACAGAGGGAACCTGGTGCCTCAACACTGTTAAGGACCACCGAGTTGTCTATTGTTAAGGAGTGAGTAGACATAACAGGATATAGTTTGGTTTTACCTTTGGACACCAGTGAGGAAAAAATAAGGAATTGGACATGTTATTTTTGGTGTTGGTGTTCCCAACGTTCAACGTAAATATCTATGTAAAGGTCCAAATTATGGACCGTAATAAAGCATCTAATTAAATGTACTAATGCTGTACCCAGCGCATGTGTACCTACCCCAATCGCATGCATTTGTACTATGAAACCTCCAGCTTTTTGAGAGTTCGCATAGGAAGAAAGAAAGATAAAGGATAAAGAGTCCTTTTTTATTCTGAGGTCAACAATTATTTTGTCCATCTATTCGTTTAGTTTAATCCAAATTAAACAACTTGGGATTTTCTACTCAAGGACATCCAACTGAATTTGCTCCATTTTGTCTAATTTACAGCTAAAATAAAAATACAGATGTGCAAGTACATGAGGAACCTGGACCTCCAAAAGTTCTTGTGAATGTGAAACTGGTTAAGAGTGTGTGAAATGTCGGAGGGGGTCCCTGGAAACTGCCCCTGTCTGAAACAAAAATAATTTCAGCAAGATTAAACTGAGCCTCGCAAATGCTCACACATTCGTCTGCAAGATTATTAATAGAAAATAAAACTTTGTTTCCATAGCAACTGTTTTAGTCCATATGGAAAGTGTCTGCTCCAGTTGCCAAGACAACCAGCCCACGGTGAACTCGAAGCTAAGCGAGGCGGCGAGAGCTGACGCTGCTTCCCTCACTGTGCCTGGACAAGAGGAGGGTCGGGGAAGAAGAAAAAAAAATAATACAATTACAAACATGGTGCGAGGTGAGCTCGCGAGGTTGCAATGCTGCACACATGCCTAGGCTTGCAGTGAATCCAGGAGCTCATGTGCTGGATTTGAAAATGATACCTCTTCGGAAAAAAAAAAAAATGGTGCAAAGTTCCATGGAAATCTTTCACCAGTCTTGAGAGTTAAAAACTGCTTTGTGTAAAAGGGAGTGCAGTATTTAGAAGTCAGGAGGTGATGAGTTTAAACCCAGAACAAATGTATTTGATTTTTTTTTTTTTACCTCTTCAGTTCTCTGACTTAATGGGTATTACATTCTGATACAGTAATTTTAGTTTAAAATGTCAAAAGGACAAACCACAGGGTCAAGGCCATTTTCATCTCATCCCAAACACATACGTATACACCAGAATGAAATATTTTCATAGGGCCACGGTGCAAGCTGTTATTTTAGACAACCCTTTAGCCTGCTCTCTCCCAGGACCTTTGAACAGAGCATGCCTCAAAATTACTGCCTGATAACTGAGCTCTGGTCTGGGAATGCCGGCTTGCAAAACCTAGACCTAGGAATTCCTCACAGCGGTCTGTACACAGATCTATACGCCAGAGGTTTTAACAGAGTGGTCATATGTCAGTTGTTAAAACTTGCGAAATCCTTAGAGATAGAGGTAGTTCCTGTACCAGTGGTTTCTCTTTCGCTTCTCCTCATCTCTTTGTCTATTAAATGAAATAAACAGGGGGCCGTGATTTAAATTATCATACAGTGGAAAGTGGAAAGTAGAAAGTGGAGGCATTTCCGCGCAGGACCAGCAAGGTTTGGCAACTGTGTTGTGTAAAACAGATGATAAAATATTGAAGACTTAACAAGTGTGTGTGTGTGTGTGTGTGTGTGTGTGTGTGTGTGTGTGTGTGTGTGTGTGTGTGTGTTGATCAATAGAATCTTCATTACATCAGCACTAAAATGAACTAAAATCAATAGTTCATCAACAGGGTCTGAATTGGCTCATAGATAGCCATGCTAATATTCTATAGCGGTTCATGTGAATCCCGGTGCCTGCTCTAGATTACTAACAGATCCCACCGTGTTACTATGGTACTGTATGATTATTATCACTTTACTCTGGTGTTTTAAAATAACTATAAATTTTGTGCTTTTGACCTGAGAAGGGAAAACACAATATGCTCACAGTTCATGTGGTTAGAGAGAAGACTGTTGCTAAGCAACTGGCCAAGCATATGCTAGCTAATGACTGAGGCACAATTTAACTAACTAGCACTTCTTTATACAAACGAAGAAAGGCAGAATGACGCTGGAAATGGGACAAAAATATCGGGAATGCCAACATTTTCCTCAGATGTGTTGGTAGATTACCAAAAAGACTTTGTCCGTATGTCTAAAATTGCACCAGTCATACGTAGCATGGTCGATAATGTATTACTGTATGTTGTGTAATAACCCACTTTTTTAGAATTTTAATTGAAATTTGAAATTTTGTAAGGACGGAATACCATGATAAATTAGTCGCTCAGGTATTCAGCTCATGAACAATATGACACATAGGTTTGTAGCATATTTAGCTATTACACATAGCTTTCCTATGGCGGTTAAAGTGTTGGCAAGAATATTATCACAGTTATATTGCGATTCTTCAATTGACCTTTTCAGTTAAAACTGGTGGCATGGTGGCTTAGTGGTTAGCACCTCCGTGGTCTAGGTTCGATTCCCGTCTAGGGGTCTGTGTGCATGAAGATGTTCTCCCCAAAGACATTCGGATTAGGCTAATTGGCGTTCCCGCATTGCCCGTAGTGTGTGAGTGAGCATGTGAATGTTGACCAGCGGTCCTTTCACGGGAATAAACATGTGAATAATTACAATGGTCATCAGTGGCCTCCATAGTACGTAGTTGGACAAAAAGGTTCCTCGATGGATGGATGGAATTAAAACTATGACATAACTGGTGTAATCATAAACTTACAATATTGTTTAATCGTTTTAAAAATGATTGCTCTCCTATTGGTAATTTATATTGTATATTATAATTTTCATTATAAACTACTATAGCTAAACATCAGTTATATCATAAACCTGCATACATACAAAAATGAATAGTTCTACATTTAGTGTTTTTTTTTTCTATGTCATTATTTTCACTATTCCCAGCCACAAGGTGTAAGTGTGAAATTTAGCGTGACACAAATCAGGCGGAAAGCACCAGTAAAAATAACTTACATTACAATGCCCATGGCTTAATAAGACCACCATAACATTAATAACACTTACGTCCCCAAGACATCCTTGAAGTCATAGATTTCCTTGATGTTAGATGTCTTTTTCTTCCAAGAGTGTCCATCTTCACCCAGGGGCATCTTGTTGCGATCAAATAACGTGTAGCTGAGAGACAGAAAGCACAGTTCAGTCATACACGGTACTGTCATACATGCTTTTGTCCTGTTCATTTTACAGATAAAGGAGAATCTGTTTACAGATACGTGCTTTTATTTGGTGGTCTGTAAACCGGTGGGGGTGGAGGGTAGCTGGGATTGGGTAATATGAGATGTTAAGTCATATTATTTCACCATTTTCTTGAGGGACTGCAGATCAGGGCTGTGATTGCACAGGTCAAAGTTTGAAGCTAAAGTGCATTTTGACAAATCTCAAGTGGCGTGGCTTAAAAAGTACTTAGGGTCATTCAAATGTCAGAATCTGGGAAATCCAAATTTTTGTGGTGACAGCACAGGGGTTAAAGTACATACGGAACAGGCATTAATATTAAGAATAGCTTTCTTTTTTTTTGGCTTAGACCTGTGGTTAGGGTTATGAAAGCATATTCAAATCAGCTGACAGACAGATAGGCCCTGTTTAGCTCTTACGCATGGATAAACACATCTACCAAATGTAAATTGATGTTATTATAAAGGTTTTTCATAGTGGCTTTATGTTCTACATTTGCTAAGAATTACAATCATTTATTTTTTTTAGAAATTGGGGTTTGGTGGTGCTATGAAAATGTTACTTTTATGAGCATTGATCAATATAACCATTGCATGGGGTAAAAAAAAAGTGACTTAAATTCCATTGTGATATTTTTAAAATCAATAATTTTTTTTATGATTTTTCAATCTATCATGACGTTATGATGCCATGCCAATCATGATCTCGTGAAACACCAACCCATTCCATTTACAATTTATTTTATTTATTCAGTTAATTAAAAATGAATTCAGTAAAATTTTAAATGATTATGTTTGTCCAATTCAATATACAAAGCAGTGATTTGAGCTTCTTTTAAATTTCAACATACTGAATGTATGTATATATAATATTTTAAGCACATATGTGGCGCACACAATACAAAATACATTAATAAGACAAACTTTATATCCAGGTTGTTTATTTCATTCTTAGCTCACTCACTTTACTTGTTGAAAATCTTCCCAAAGAAGGTCATTATCACAGGAATAATGCATTGCAGTAATGCATACAAGACCTACCTTTTGCATATTGGTCGGTTTTCTTTGAATGGTTATTTTACAAGATAGGCAAATTGCGTAACCGCGCCTAATCTTTTTCAGCCACTCAGATGCTTCACAGGTCATCAGTATAACCAAAATTCACTCACTCATTCACACTCATCATCTATACAGCTTAATCCTGTATTCAGGGTCGCGGGGGGCCTGGAGCCTATCCCAGGAGACTTAGGGCACAAGGCGGGGTACACCCTGGACAGGGTATAACCAAAATTGCCAATCTATATTTATTTTGAGGATCTGACAGCCATTAACTCTGCAAGAATTTTTAAGAATAGGTAGGACAACTTCAAAAGAATTGCTAGGAAACATCATTTAGAACACTAATTTCCAGAAATGCATTAAGCAGTTTTGTTACAATTACCCAGTGTTCTTTGACTCGACGTCAAATATCTGGGAAGATGAAGTACATGGGCTGTTCCATTATACAGTAAGGATCAATGAGAAGACGATCAATGAGCTGAATGACTGAGCTCCTCTTTGCGATAGTCTCGCCTCCACACACTTTCCCCACAAGAGCTTTCCTACGAGTTCATCATCCATTTAAAAAATGCATTAACTCCAGGAACAGAGAGACTCTCGTAGGCCTCTCAAAAAATGCTACAGATATAAAATGATATCGCATGATACTGACTGCATGCTGAGAGGACTTTCTATTCAGATAACAGAAATGTACATAGAGTCATAGTGTTTGTGTTAGCATGAAATCGCGAAATTTTTCACAACATGCTAGGTCTAGGTCACTCGTTGATCTCAAATCAGCACTAAAGTATTGTACATGTTATATATCCCCTGGCCAAGAAGGTCACCATTTCAGAAGGGTTCAATTATTGGGCTGCATCAAGCAAAGAAAACAACTAAGGAGACATGAAAATACTGGGAACTTGGTTAAGAACCCTTCAAAACATTATTAAAAGCCTGTAAGGATAGTGCTGAACCACTTAGTCACTAAAACACTTGGTGAAGTTACATGGTAACAGAAATCAACACTAAAAGCCATAGCTATGTTTAATAATGAAAGTAAGAGTGATAGTGTAAGAAGATAACCGCACCCACCATGCATATTGCTCACTGTACAAGCCTCAAAAGGCAGTGCTATGACCTGGGGTTGCTTCAGTCGGTCAGGTCTGGACTCAGCAACATTATGTGGCAAAAAATTAAGTCAGCTGATGACCTGAATGTACTAAATGACCAGATTATCACATCTATGGAGTTCTTCTTCTCTGCTGGCACAGCCATATTCCAGGACTCAAATGAAGAAAATGTGGTTCTGGGAGCATGAGGAATCATCCTCACACATGAACTGGTCACCATATTGTGTGCTGTAATCAAAGATAAAGGGTGACTGAATGAAATCTTAGAATGTGTTTTCCATCTAGACCCTAATACGCTGGATGGAGTTGTGTTGTGTTGAATATGTGCATTGTGCCTATTTTGGGCACAAATAGTTGGCACATCAGTCATCACGCACACATGCACACATACAGCCTTTCAAAGGCAATAATGGGAGGGCTTCTCAGACCAAAATAACCAGCTTAATAACAGTCCGCTTTTCAGGACTCTGGAGATAGATGCTGTGGGAGATGTGCCAAATTTTGCTTCTTCAAGGCCTACACTGGCAGATCGACCCAGTATATAGATAGCAATGAACTACTAATCTTGTTTGGCTTTTAAATTTAAAATTGTGGTGCTCCAAAGGAATTCGGAATGGTCTTCTCAAATGAGAATGAATAAAATCCTACATATGTTGATCGGATTTCATTCTGACTGCGTATTTAAATGCTTGAGTTTGAAAAGGACTTGGTATTTGTCTAAATTACGGAAAATTTAAAAGAAATCTGTCCTTATGGGAAAGAATTTGCTGCAGATTATTGCTCTTAAGCGATTCAGGGAAGTACGAATCTTTACTATTCTGGACAAAGAGTGAGAATGTGAATGTTGGCTCATATCAGAAAAAAAAAAAAAAGATTTCCATTTGAAAGCCTGCAGAAGCTGATAAAAAGATGTGCAAAGACATTATGACTGAAGCTATTCCTTCTATGTTCACTGTATACATAAGAAATGTAACGGCCTTCTTAGATTGGATAATAAAAAATGAAAGAAAGGAAAATCCCACGTTTAGGACAAGTATGACGTTTATGGATTGGATGTATAATGTCAGAACCCCGGCAATAGGCCTGCGGGCTGATCAGTGAGTAACTATTTAAAACGTTGCCTACACACTGAGTATTGCGGTATGCAGACTTTTTACTGATTACCACCACATGGATAAGAGAAGATAAGATAAGGTTAAACATTAGTAATTTAACATGACCAATAAAATATGGCAAAACCAATACTCTGCTATAGCTCTTGGGTCTGAAATGATCAATAGGCAGAAAGTGGTGTCTCGGCGCAGAACGAAACGCAACGATGGCTGATTTCACTGAGGCAAAAAAGGCATCTAGGGTCTCACAGCTGATAAAAAAAAAAAAAAAGGCAAACCAGGAAGTCACAGAGCGAAGAGGCTGAAGTTACCAAGTAAGCCTCGCTGCTTGAGTCTCAGGCTGACCGCAGGATGTGAAGTTTCACTTCCCTAAATGAGCACAGTGGTGCAACATAAAGGCCTGATAAACTGAGCATTGACTTTCTAGACTTTATAACGGAGTTGGTTGAAAGCTACAAGTAGTAAATCACCGTACAAGAATGTTTAGTCTGAGAGCTGACATACATTACACAGGCTTGACAAATTGTAGCTCTTCTTGTAAATGTAGTTCGTCTTGTTAAACCGGTACGCAGTGAGTGACAATGTGTGTGGTCTGATATCAGACCTTTACAACCCCATATCACTACTGGAGCAAGATAACCGACTCAATAAAGGCATTTATGAGCTATTTCACTAGAATTGCTTTATATGGCTTCCTTGATTAATGGAGTCCTCCAAATGAAGTTTAGTGATAGAGATATTGCACACTCACTCACTCACTCACTCACTCATCATCTATACCGCTTAATCCTGTATTCAGGGTCACGGGGGGCCTGGAGCCTATCCCAGGAGACTTAGGGCACATGGCAGGGTACACCCTGGACAGGGTGCCTAACCATCGCTGGGCACAGACACACATACTGATATTGCACACAAATATACATATTTAATATGAATAGAAAACAATTAAAAGTAGTAAATAAAAACAGATAAAGTAAAATTTCCCAGAAAGTTAATTTTCATAGTATCATAAAAAAAAAAAAATCCCCCCCCCCCCCTCTCTCTCCCTCCACACCACAAAACACCAAAACTCACAAAAACCTGATTAGGGAAAAATCTAACTTCATTGAAACTTTCTTCTTTCTGTAACGTTGCCAAGCCCAAGACATTCATCTCAGCAGCCAATGACGGCGAAGGATATAACACACGGTTGAGTTTTTCATCACACTTAAACATGCAGGATGATGCCAAAGATATACATACACGGTCTCCTGCATGAGCTCTGCAGTCGTTTCTTTCCATAATTACTGTACAAACGCTCCGGAGGTGTTTACGAGCTATGCCGAGATCAACAGGCACAAGGACAGTTCTGAGACACGCAAAGACATGTAGACAGTAAAAATGCTTTGGCATGGCTCACATCAGGTTCATCCAAAAATAAAAACAAGGAGCTTGAGTGCTTGGTGTGCATGCAGGGTGGAAGGTCATAAGGGTTCAGATGTTCACCGGTCAGCGTGGACCGAAGATAAAGAAGGAGAACTCGAGAGGTATTGGGCAGTAATAACCGAGTACCCCAGAGTTGGCACAAATAAGGGGAAAGTCGCACCCAGCATGCAGCATTCAGAATAGTTGGAGCTCATCAGAAAGAGGAGATACTCACTGATGTCCCATGGCTGCTCGGAAGGCACAAGAGACACAAGAAATCACACCTCAGATCTGGGTGGACAAAGCTCATCCTGCCCCACCACCCCACAGATGTGTGTTAGTAAAAGTGGAAGGATATTGAAATAGCGTTGGGAAAATCATTCTAACATTCTAATCATTCTAATATGTGAATATGCAGAGATGCCAACATTCAGAAGTGTTAACAAGAAGATCCTAGCAGGCAGAAAGAATTCACCGCAAAACCTCAAGAGGCTAATTGTTTTTTTTTTTCGCCCATCTGTGCACCAAGCAACAGTGAGCAAACTACAAAGCAGAAGACCACAACTTACAAATAAGCACATACTCTTTTTTTTTCTTCTTTTTTTTATTCTATTTTTATTGACCACAGGCACGTCTTGTTCTCTACCAGCTGGCGATCGAAGTATATCTGATTCTAATGGTTCTATCACTAAAATAGGGATAAAGGGTTTGTATTTTGGGCCTAGAAAAGATATTATTTAATTATTATTTTATTATTTTATTATTTTTAATAATATGATTGCACAGTGACTTAGTGGTTACCACGGTCGAATTGCACCTCCAGAGTATGGGTTCGATTCCCCCCTCGTGTCTGTGTGCATGGAGTTTGCATGTTGCCCCCATGCTAGGTGGGTTTCCTCCGGGTACTCCGTTTCCTCCCACAGACCGAAGACATGCAGATTAGCTTGACTGTATGAATTAGCATGTGACTATGTGTGCCCTGCCTCGTGCCCTAGGACAGGCTCCAGGCTCCCTGTGACTCTGTATACAGAATAAAGCGATATAGACGATGAGTGAATGAGTAATAATACTATACTGTACATAAGCGATAAACCTTCTTCACACCACCTGAGTGAAATTTGATAGCACCTCCCTTGTGTTATGTAAACAGAGTTTGTTATTGTGTGCATGTTTCACATCCATTTCCTTGATTTCTAACCAAACTATTGATCATTAACAACCTCAAAAACATGGCAAGAAAAATCACAACATACTGAAGCATTTCCTCTATATTATGTTCAGCATGGGAAAGGGCTGGATAAATGAATTTGTATTTTCGTTCTCAGCCATTTTTTTTTTTTTTAACCAAACTTCCCCATCAAGGTACGAAGGGCACTAAACTAAGGGGCTTTTGTGGCAGGTAATGACAGCAGTCTGCCACCACTTTTATGGTTTGATAACAGTCTCTTCCTGCTCATGTGACATTTGCAACATACTTTGCATTAAAGCATAAAACAAGATTAGGTTTGCTCTGATGAGGGATAGTTTCAAATATCAACTTGGCAGAAAAGGAAGTCCAGCTTCTGTTATGTCAATTATGTTACAGTCCAGGGGGGGAGGGGGAAAACATTCTCAGTGCACTTCCTTGATTGCGGTGTTCTAATCTAGATAGAGACATGTCTCTGTTTAATGTGTCCTTTGACATGCTGGTGTCACATATTATGCATGCCAGACCAGTGTACGCGGCGACTGATAATAGTTCGACCTGCAGTTCATGTGAGACTAATAGTCACACGCATTTGAGAGGCAGCTCAAAACTGCAAAACAGAACAGGATACATTGATGCAGCAACATAAGGCATATGGACAGACACTGAGACAGACAGAGAAGAATTCCTTTCACACACACTGTGAACTGTAAACTCAAATATTTATTATTCTTCCTTCCAGAAGCTCTGGCTTGCATTTATTTGACCTTTTATGGAGCTGGAAAGATTGAGGAAACTCCAGGGTGTTTCCAATTCCTTTTCCTTAAGGTTCCACCAGCTTTCCTACGGTCACACTTAACATCAGGCTCATTTTAAGTCATGCATTTAGTTTTCTTATCCAAGTAGGCGTGTTCACGACCAACTCTAGTTCATTCAGAAGCTTTGCTTCTTGATTGCGCTGTATCTGTCTCTTTGGCTTGGAAGATGATCACTGTGCATATTTATTCCCTTATACTCACCAGGATCTCTGTGCATTTTATAATGGGACAATAAAACGCGTGCACTTTTTTTTAAATTTTTTTTTTTACTAAGAGCAGTAATAACGCACGATCATTTCGATAAACATAAAACATGATTTGACCTGACTATGCATAGCCTATATATATATATATATATATATATTTTTTTTTTTTTTAACATATATATTAAAAAATAATCCACAGCACGTGCATTTCTCTTCCCCTATACAGACATGCATGTAAATGAATAACTTGCAATGCAACCAAAGTAGCCAGATCATGACTCTCTCCCGTATTTGCGTTGGATTTTACCGGTGTCGGAGTGGGTGTGTTCCGGACAGCGCTGCTTCCTACCTGAACAGCCGCGATGAGACGAGCTGATGATCTGACGTGCGCGCGCCCGACCCGCTATGTCTGCAGTACAGCTCCGCTTCCTCTCACGAGCCCTCCAAAAGCAGCGCACCGCTGACGTCATAGCGTTCTATAATAAAGGGGGAGGGGGCGCGCGCGCGGGGCGTGGTTTATTAACTGTTAACCAATCACCAAAAGACCCTCAGGTACATCAAAGAGCTGTTGCGGTTGGCTGACATCCTCAGCTTTTTTTTTTTCTTTTTTTTTCACATGTGTCGTGGCACTGAAGAAGCCTTGCCAGGGCCTCCAATTTTTTCAGTTTTTCACAGAAAATTAATAAGACAATATATATAATTACTCTTGCCCAATCCTCAACCTAACTACTGAACCCACATTCAACCAGGAAATCAAGGGAAAAGTCCATCCATCCATCTATTCTCTATACTGCTTTTCAGGCCTAGATCCTATCCCAGGGAACTTAGGGTGCAGGACCCTGGATGAGGTGCCAACCAAATGCAGGGGAATTTTTTTTTTTTTAATAATAATAATAATAATAGGCTGCACTGAGGCATTGTGGTTAGCTCCAGAGTTGAGGATTTGATTCCCACCTCAGGTCTGTGAACATGGAGTTTGCATGTTCTCCCTGTGCTTGGTGGGTTTCCTCACACAGTCCAAAGACATTCAGATAAGGTTATTTGTCTTTCCCATTGTGTTTGTGTGCCCTGAAATGGATTGGCGCCCTGCCCAGCGGTGTACCCTGCCTCATCCATGGCTCAAACACAATTTGATCAATTTGGAAGCACCAATCAGTCTACAATGTATGTTTTTGGATTGTAGGAGGAAACCAGAGTACCCAAAGGAAACCCACAAAGCACAGAGAAGAACTGCCTGGGGTACAAGTCAGGGGTAGCTCAGTGGTTAAGGTGTTAAACTGCTGATCGGAAAGTCCCTGGTTCAAAACCCAGAACCACCAAGCTACCACTGTTGGGCCCTTGAGCGTGCCTTAACCCTCAAATGGTCGCCAAGTGCCGCGAATGTAAGCATGGAAAACTTCGACTGGAAGTGAGATATGAACCCCCAACTCTGAGGGTGTAAGACAACAGTAATAACCTGTGAACCACAAGGATACCACAATAATCATGATTATAGCCTTCAGGGTAAAGCCAGAAAATATATATATATTTTTAAATGGGCTTGTTTTAATTTCTGTTACTAATTTTCATATCCACCCATATCTTGTGTAAAAGTTAGTGCCCCCCTCTTTTAATTCTGTGTGGGTTTTTTGTGTGTAAAAACATTTTAAAAAATCAGTATTAGTCAAATACAACCTCCGATGAACAACAACATAATTTTGTAACTTTTTTGTATTATTTTTTACTGTAAATGCAGCCAAAAAGAAGGAAAAGATGAAAAAAGCATGCAGGCAATGCTAAGTACCCCCTTATTGCTTCTACAGGATTTAGAAGGGTAAGTTGCAGCCAGGTGCTGCTAACAATCAGGCCTTGATTAACTGATCATAAGGAGATGTGCAGAACTCTTTAAAAGCAAATGTTTTGGCAGTTTGCTGTAATGATGGTCAGATGAAGCCTCATATTGGCTTCCCAGTCAATAGGTTAATTTCATGAAACTTCATTTAAGGGCTTATTGTACTGACATCTAGTGGACACATTTTGTGTAGCAAATAAATGGGAACATTTGCTGGTCTGTAGCATTCCAGTGTGTGTTAATACAATGACAAGAGGCAAAGACATAAGCAATGGTCTTAGAGAAACAACTGTTGCTGTACATCAATTTGGAAAGAGTTTTCAAACATTTTGGAGTTCGACATTCTATGGTGGTGAAGTTTTATATAAATTATATAGTTTATACAAGAAGGGGCATGATTAAATATAGGTAAAATAGATTCAGCAGGACATGTCTGCAGTAGGTTGATGTAGTTAATATCATAGCTATGCTTCATTTTTTAAATATTTATTAACAGAAGACAATTTTAAGTCTCTGATGAAGACAGGTGTTTAGGCAATCTGCATTTTTTTTCCTTAGTAAAATGGACTATTGCAATAGATTTGGTCATACTGTTAAAAAAATTGAGGTGGATAATTTAAGCTTTAAATCTGACTCTGCGCACTCACACATGCCTGATAAGAGTTTAATTATCCGCTGGATGGATTTCTATTTAATGCAGACAATAACCAGATTTATTATGCTGTCCTGTTTATTCTGTTTATATGTTCGGTGACTACAATTTGTAGTCACCATATCCCACCTCAAACAAATTAAATAAGAGTATGTCTATTCATCAATCCCTGTTAATTGCTACCTGAATGCTATTTGTGACACTGGTGTGAAACTTTACTTTTATGGCATTAGGCAGACGCCCTTATCCAGAGTAACTGAGGGTTAAGGGTGTTGCTCAAAGACCAACAGTGGCAGCATGGTGGTGCTGGGGTTTGAACCTTGGACCTTGCAATCATTAGTCCAACACTTTAACCACTGAGCGACTCCTGACCCCTATGTACTGAATACGTATATATGAATTGCGTCCCCTAGTGGCAAAAATTTTACTTTAACATATTAACAATATTAGATTGCAATAAAATGCTAAACTAGTCGTTTTTCCTCAGATTATAAGTTGACATACAGAAACAATATTTTTCTTTTAAACAGGCATTCTCAAAATTTTGATACCCAAGCTGATAATAAACAGATCAACAGATAAGTGAAAGTATTTAAAGGTATAGAGTAAATCTGAGAATCTCTCTGACATGTAGGCCTTCCTCAAACTGTTGCCACAAAACTTGTAACACACTGTGGTCTTAGTAAGTAGTGTCCAATCTTGGTGTCCAGATTCTGGCTTTCGCTTGGTTGGAATGAAAGCCTGCACACACAAAGGCCTTTTCTGTAGAAGGGTTTCTTTGTATGCTGTGACATTACAATTTCCCTTCACTGGAACAATGAAGCTCCAACCTGTTCCATGCACAAAGAGAGCTCCATGGAGATATGGTTTGACAGATCTGGAGTGGAAAAACTCAGATATCATGCATGAAACCATCCTGGTGTCTGGTTGGAGTTCTCGTCGCATGGCGGCCTCTGGCTTGCTGCTGAGGATGGCCCAGTGTGGTCTGCTTGGTACGCGTGTAGTGACTGGGGATGGTTCTACTTGACCATGAAGGTGCAAGCAGTGCAGTCGCCCTACAGTTTAGGACTGAAATTCCCTCAAACAGTTTTGTTCTTGAGTCTCCAACAGCACAAACACATATTATGACTGCAAATCTATCAACAATTTGTAGTTGCCAATCAACAACCCTGAGATGACAATAGGGAATCAGACTCAACAGGGAACCCATCCTCATTTGGGTGATATCAGATATAGGATCTGATATCACCCAAATCAGGATAGGTTCCCTGTTGAGTCTGGTTCCTCTTATGGTTCTCTGGGAGTTTTTCCAAGCCACCATCGCTCTTAGGGACAATCTGATCATTATAAATTAAACATATTTCCCCCCTTTTTTTGGGGGGGTGGGGTGGGATTATGTCAAACTGCTTTGCGGCAAAGACCATTGTTAAAAGCGTTACATAAATAAAAACTGATTTGTACTGAACCATGACCTCGACCTCACTGAACACTTTTTGAGAATGCTGACTGCACTCCAGACCTCCTCACATGAGAGACACCAGTGCCAGATATCACCAATGCCAATCACAGGCACACTCCAAAAATCTAGTGGAAAGCCTTTCTCGGAAGAGTGAGATGTCATCATAATAATGCCAGAAGGATGATCAGCACATGAGTGTGACGTGATGACGTCTGCCTTTGCGCATGTGGATGGAGATGCAGCCGCGTGAACATCCTCCTCACTTCCAGAGGGCGCTGCGAGGAAACTCATCTTCAGCGCCGCTCGAGCCGGCTGAAAGTTAGTGATCACGTGGCAACGTTGCTTGGTGACGAGGAAGCCTGGCATATGACAGTTTCCTGTAGCATCGATAAACACATATACAAAAAAAAAAAAATCGAAAAAAAAAAATCAAAGTTTTTACTCGGATAAAATACGGAACGTAATGCAGACTCGCGATTAGTCGACTGATCCGCCGTGTAACAGTGGGATTTACACGGAGTTATGGAGGGCTATGTGTTTATCCGAGTGGTGGGGAAAGGGAGTTACGGCGAGGTGAACCTGGTGCAACATAAATCTGATCGCAAACAGGTACGACGAGATTCTAACTTGAATCTAATCATTGCTGCTGCTGCAACTGCGCGCGAGCGTGCGTGCGTGCGTGCGTGTGCGCGTGTTTAAAGCGTATGGATAATTTCTGTATAATCTCAATTTAAGTATGATGATACCAAGACTTAGGGGGAAAAAAAGGTCAATATTTTAGTTAGTATAATCTCTATATAAAAAAAAACATTTTGTTAAGCTGTAAAAAAAAGGGTCCAGGTTCGATTCCCACCTCGGCATCTGTGTGCATGGAGTTTACGTGTGTGTGTGTGTGTGTGTGTGTGATGGATTGGCACCCTGTACCCCACCTTGTGCCCTAAGTTTCCTGGGATAGGCTCCACAATCAAATGTTTATACAATCAAAAAGTTTGTCTCTATCTCTTTTTGCTGCTTTTTTTCTCCCATCCATCCATCCATCCATCCACCCACTCACTCACATTTTTTGTATTAGCCTAAAATTAGATGTGTTTTAAGTGCCAGTTCAACAATAGTCTAAACCAGTTTGTAAAGCGTCCTCTAAGCGTAAAGAGTGTTTGAAATTGAGAAGGTTCTGCTGTATAAAAATGCTGGCTTACTACATGTTTTTCTTCCCTTCTTTAAATGACATTAATGATTCATTCATTATGGCCTCGCACCTTCAAGGGTTCGATTTCCACCTTGTGCATGGAGTCCAAAGACATGCAGATTAGGCGAATTGGCGTTCCCAAGCTTCCCAAAGTGTGATGTGATGAATTGGCACCCCACCTCATGCCCTAAGTCTCCTGTGATGCACTGTTCCCGTGTTCACTGTTTATGTGTTATAGAAGGTGAATAAATGAATGAACGTGGTTAGGTTTGGTTAAAAATCTGATCATAACGATATAGGATGTGAATGTTTTAGATTTTATGTTAATTTTTGGTCGTATTGCCATATACAGTATTTCTTGTTTTAATAATTGTTTGAGAACTTATACTGCAACTACTATATATGCACCTATTCTTTTATTTCTATGAGAGGCGTTCAAGTCAAAACGAGACTTTTGATCATGCAGAATAACAGTTCTATAGTTCTGAGAGTAAAAACGAGCTTTATTCCTCTATATAATCCACCGCTACACTTATCCCAGCATTTCACTGGTGCTTGGATTCCATCAAGGTAGAACGTTTTCTCAGTATACCGGAGCCATAATCAGGACTCCTGCTTCACGTCTGACTCACTGGCCCCCCAGGAACTCATTAACTGTAATGGCGCAAACGTGGAGATGGCATGCAGTGAGGACAGGACTAGTACAGAGGATATGGCAATAATCACACATTTCCAGCCGAGTTCCAGTAACGTGCAAGTGGTGTTGGTGAATGATTTTGTGTACAGTTCCCACAGACAGATGTGTCTCTTCCACAAGTTGGCAACAAGTTACTGTATCTGTCAATATCCAAGGATTAGGCGTTCCACTCGTTGAATGTTCATGGGAACGACTGCAGCGTGCACCAAGCCACCTCACGGACATATGGCCTTCTTTAAAATGTTTGCACCTTTCAAATGTTTTACTGCTGCTAAGAATATCATCACCGTACTGTACTTGTCTTCTGTAAATCTGTTTTACGCCTTCATTCATATTAAAGTCCCGGTTTGACTTGAACACCCCTTGTATCTTAAATATTTCTTATTGTATGGGTGTATATATGCTTGCACTTTTGTACATCTGCTATTGATATTGTAAAAAGCTTCAAAAGTTTTTTTCATAACTATATCTCTTACAGTATTTTGTGAAGGGGATTCTTGGTACATATACACAGCCTCCACTATCTTGTGTGCTTCGTCAAATGTACAGCTCCAGACTGAGCATCGGTGCTAAGTATCATGTTATATTACTTATACTGACCATCTAATTTTGCTTCTTCTCCTCCCCCAGTATGTCATCAAGAAGCTGAATCTGAGAACATCGTCGAAGAGAGAGCGCCGGGCGGCCGAACAGGAAGCGCAGCTCCTCTCGCAGCTCAAACATCCCAACATCGTGACCTACCGGGAATCATGGGAAGGAGATGACTATCAGCTTTACATAGTTATGGGTTTCTGTGAGGGAGGAGACCTGTATCACAGGCTGAAGCAGCAGAAGGGTGAGCTGCTGCCTGAAAGACAGGTGGTGGAGTGGTTTGTCCAGATCGCCATGGCACTTCAGGTAGGTTATCGCAATCAACTCCAGTCAGAATTAAAAATGAAAAAAATCATGAGCAGGCATTATATAATTATATTCCACTTTTTTTTTTGCCTTTTCAGTATTTACACGAGAAACACATCTTGCACCGAGATCTGAAAACCCAGAACATCTTTCTCACCAAGACCAACATAATCAAAGTCGGTGATCTGGGCATCGCACGGGTTCTGGAGAACCAGAACGACATGGCCAGCACCCTGATCGGAACGCCGTACTACATGAGTCCCGAACTTTTCTCCAACAAGCCATACAACTACAAGGTATGACTATACACCATACACTCTGTTATCATTTTATCAGAGGTGCGTTCAAGTCAAACCAGGACTTTTGATTGTGAAGAATAACAGAACACAGTTATAAGAGTAAAAACTCCCTTTATGTCTCTCTAAAGTCCCCTGCTACACTAATGCACTTATCCCAGCGTGTCACTAGTGCTGGGATACCATCAAGGTATATTTCTCAGGAGCCAAAATTTGGACTTCCTGCTTTCTTGAATAAGTGCATTAGGGTAGCACTGGACTATTTTGAGAATTAAAGAGAGTTCCCTATCCATCATGTATCATCCAAACTCTGTTCTGTCAATCATCAGAAATAGACCACAGATGACCCGGCATTTTATGAGGTTTTTTTTTTGTTTGTTTGTTTTTTTTCCTTTTCTAATTGCCATTTTTCTATTAAACATAAAGTTGTTCTCTTTGTGCAGTCAGACATTTGGGCTCTGGGCTGCTGTGTGTACGAGATGGCGACCCTGAAACACGCCTTCAACGCAAAAGACATGAACTCGCTCGTGTACCGCATCGTAGAGGGAAAGGTACCTCCTGTAATGTTCTATGACAAATAGTATTTCTGATAATGAGATGTTGCCATCATTTTTGCTTTGCTCTACATCTCAGAATGAAGGAATGCGGTCACGATAGCTATTTAGTTTGTTTATTTGTTTGGTTAGAATTGTGACTATGTATAATTCTGGTACTGAAAAAAAGACAGGAAGTCTGATAATGAATAATGAAGATATTATGGGCAGGGGTAGCTCAGTGGTTAAGGCATTGGACTACGGTTCAGACGATCCCAGGTTCAAACCTCACAACCACCAAGTTGCCACTGTTGGGCCCTTGAGCAAGGCCCTTAACCCTCAATTGTTCAGATGTAATGAGATAAAAAATGTAAGTCGCTCTGGATAAGGGCGTCTGCCAAATGCCTAGATGTAGATGTAGATTATTCACATCATGAAGAGTTTTCTTTTTCTTCGTAGCCAATGCTTACAACTTGATTTGGATAACAAAATGGCAAATCTCCAAAAAAATGGTTGGTGATATTAACGTCCTGTTTGTGGCACATTAGTATATGTGAGGGGGCAAACTTTTCAAGGTGGGTGATGACCATGGTGACCATTTGGAAGTCGGCCATCTTGGATCCAACTTTTGTTTTTTCAATAGGAAGAGGGTCATGTGACACATCAAACTTATTGGGAATTTCACAAGAAAAACAATGGTAACTTTTATTCTTTCATGAGTTATTTACAAGTTTCTGACCACTTATAAAATGTGTTCAATGTGCTGCCCATTGTGATGGATTGTCAATGCAACCCTCTTCTCCCACACTTCACACACTGATGGCAACACCACAGGAGAAATGTCAGCACAGGCTTCCAGTGTCCGTAGTTTCAGGTGCTGCAGGTCTCGTATCTTCACACCATAGACAATTGCCTTCAGATGACCCCAAAGATAAAAGTCTAAGGGGGTCAGATCAGGAGACCTTGGGGGCCATTCAACTGGCCCACGACGACCAATCCACTTTTCAGGAAACTGTTCATCTAGGAATGCTCGGACCGGACACCCATAATGTGGTGGTGCACCATCTTGCTGGAAAAACTCAGGGAACGTGCCAGCTTCAGTGCATAAAGAGGGAAACACATCATCATGTAGCAATTTCAAATATCCAGTGGCCTTGAGGTTTCCATTGATGAAGAATGGCCCCACTATCTTTGTACCCCATATACCACACCATACCATCACTTTTTTTGTTCCAACAGTCTTGGAGGGATCTATCCAATGTGGGTTAGTGTCAGATGTTTGATGTGTCACATGACCCTCTTCCTATTGAAAAAACAAAAGTTGGATCCAGGATGGCCGACTTCCAAATGGCCACCATGGTCACCACCCATCTTGAAAAGTTTGCCCCCTCACATATACTAATGTGCCACAAACAGGACGTTAATATCACCAACCATTCCCATTTTATTACTTCACACACTGATGGCAACACCACAGGAGAAATGTCAGCACAGGCTTCCAGTATCCGTAGTTTCAGGTGCTGCAGGTCTCGTATCTTCACACCATAGACAATTGCCTTCAGATGACCCCAAAGATAAAAGTCTAAGGGGGTCAGATCAGGAGACCTTGGGGGCCATTCAACTGGCCCACGACGACCAATCCACTTTTCAGGAAACTGTTCATCTAGGAATGCTCGGACCTGACACCCATAATGTGGTGGTGCACCATCTTGCTGGAAAAACTCAGGGAACGTGCCAGCTTCAGTGCATAAAGAGGGAAACGCATATTAATCCATATGTGTCCACCCTGTACTCATTGTACAGGGTGGGCCATCCATATTAATGGCCCACCCTGTACAATGAGTCAATTACAAAATTATATTGTGGAACATCTGCAAAGTCACTTCCTGTCACTTACTGTACACTATATGGACAAAAGTATTCGGCCAAACCTGTTATAGAATTCAGGTGTTTTAATCAATCAGGCCCCTTCTCCCCAGTAAAGGGCAATCTTAATGCTTCAGCATACCAAGAGACCTTGGACAATGTTGTGCTTTTAACAGATTGGTGAAGGCCCTTTTCTATTCTAACATGATTGTGCCCCAGTGCACAAAGCAAAGACACGGTTTGATGAGTTTGGTGTGGAAGAACTTGATTCTCACCAGGCCTTCTCGTCCAACTGTACCTGAATGTTATACAATAAAGTAACATATATTCAGCAACCTATGTTGTAAGCATGCTAATTAATCCCAGTCTGCTTTTAAGTTGTTGAGTTTTTTTTTTGTCATACCCCAGTACCCTTTCAGTACCAGAATCTCTACTTTCTATTCCTCAGTTGCCCCAGATGCCTAGCAAGTATGATCCTCAGCTAGGAGAGCTGATCAAGCGAATGCTGTGTAAGAGGCCAGACGACAGACCAGACGTCAAACACATTCTGCGGCAGCCCTACATCAAACAGCAGATCGCCGTCTTTTTGGAGGCAACCAAAGAGTAAAAATACTTAATTAAAAAAAAAAAAAAAAAAGATTTAGTCAAAGAGTGTGTCCATTTCTTATTTAAAAAAGCTGTTTAACAGGAAAACGGGCAGATCACGAAAGAAGGCGAACGGCAGACCTAACAGCAGAGACGCACTCGAGGCGCCCGTCCTTCAAAAGCAGGAGCCACAGTGTGTCAAGTCTGAGCTGAAAAGCAGAGGAAAAAGGGTAACACACACTTCAAGCTATTGATTTAGATACCGATAAACCCGTACAAGTATTGATGTGAAATATTATTTTTCAGTCGGAGGAAAAACACACCAATCAATCCAAACATCATAACGGCATCAAGGACATTATTCACCCAACCCCCCCACTGCTGTCGCCAAAATCCGCAAGTCAGGACGTCCTGAACTTAACAGGTCAGAACATAGCAACCATCAGCAACATTGACATTGACATCCAACCTCAGGGACACAGAGAAAAGGTCCGGAACGCAAAACCGCCTCGGCCTGCAAGTGAGGCGGCCAAACGCGCAGAGAAAGAAGAGAAACAGAAAGGGGACACTGCCGTTCCGCGGCCACACCTTAGAAAACAAGTATCAGGTGTCGTTATTGTAAAGGAAGAGCACTCAGGTTTGAGTGGAGCGGTGCCGCATAAACACACAGAAAGACCCGAACCTGTAAAAGACAGCAGGACTCCGAATGTTAGCACGTCTGTGGAGGAGGAGGACACCATGAAACTGCTGCAGCAGGCCGCGATGGGGGACGAAAAAAACGACAAGCAGGACGCTACAGAGGGAAAGAAGGAGCGGAAAGCCGAAGCGGAGCATCGTTTAGGAGACAGAGGGGTATGTTAGATTGTGTAATGAAATGCACATCTGCAATTCAAAATATCATTAACAGTCTTTTTTTTTTTTTCCACTTCACTTTTATGTTTCAGACTAGTTTGGAATCTACTGATAAGCTGCTTGAGCCCTTTATTCCAGTGGAGATGGTAAAAAGAATTTTGGTTTATAGATCGGAAACACTTTGCATTTGTATCTTCTTAAAACATTATTTTATTCCACTTATATCACAGCAATTGGCTGTATGTTTTTGAACAAATCATGCAACCCTAGTTTATATTATTACGTAGTCTAATTTGATGTATTTAAAATTCGACATGTGAATAAAGAGGCTGTTACACTCAATGCAATGTTCATTTACAATGTTAAGATAATAAAGATGTTTAAAGTATATCATGATGCTCATCTAGACATTATTCCGTACTTTCTCTAGAGATAATTATGATTAACGTGCTGATTTACGCATCTGTACAGCCTTGTCTCTCATCGCATCCCGTATTGTTGCATGTATTCCACTGCATTATTCATAGCACTATTACTGTACATGTGCTCCAAACGTGATGATTTTCAGCTTATACTTGTCCATTTATGACTGTTCATTATTTTCCAGTGTAGTCCAATATAGTTTAAATCTGATTGTGTAACAGGAGCCTCACAACCCAGAGCTGCCTGCAGAAAACAGCAACCATCCTCTTTGTCCTCAGTCCTCTTCCTCAGAGCCGACAATGTCCCGTCAACACAGACAGAGAAAGAGAGAGGTGGCCCATGACGAGAACAAAGTAAGTGACGTCGATAGCGAAACATCAGAATTCACTTCATACTCGGCTCGTGATTCTTTTATTCAATTCTTTCTCTCTTTTTTTTTTTTTTTAGATTAAAGCAGCCAATTCCAACCCTCTGCCTCCCCTTCCAGAAAATTTCCCATTCTTAGGCCTAAAACAGAGAGACAGAGGTGATGAGGAGGTGGCCAAACATCCGACAGACTCCCACTCTGATCAGCAGCGCGACCCTGCACCACAGGTGGGACGTGACTCAAGATTAAAAGACCAGCGACGCTATAATGATACAGAAACTTTTGAATTAATGATGGAGCTTCTTAATCGTGGTTTTGTTATAATGGCATACACAGTGCTTGTGCATAAGTATTCCCCCCCCTCCTTTGAACTCTTCCATATCATGTAATGTTCGAAACAAATAATGAAATGGATTTAAGTGAGATTATATGACACAAAAATCACCCTTGCACCATTCAAATGTTCTACTGCAGCTAAAAGTCTCATCACTTTTATTTGAATTATGAATTTATATAAATTCATATGTTATATAATGATATTACAGTGGAACCTTGGATTACGAGCATAATTCATTCAGGAAGCAGACTCATATTCCAAAACACTCGTAAAACCAAATCAAATCTTCCCATAAGAAATAATGAAAACTCAAATAATTTGTTCCACAGCCCAAAAAAGAAATATAGAAAAATAATTAATACAATATATAAAGTAAAAAAAAAAAAAATTAACCTGCACTTTACCTTTAAAAAAAGTGAGCGCAGGCGCTGTGTATTTGTGTGTGTGTGTGTGTGTGTGTGTGTGTGTGTGTGTGTTTGTGTGTGGAATTAACTCCTTCCCTCGCCTCGTCTTACACAGTAAAACTCCTCCTCCCTCCCCCCACCTCGCTTTTTAAGTTTCACAACAAATACACACACAAAGGAAACACTGTTTTAACGGGGAAAAAAATTATCTTTCTAATGACACTCGCATGAGCGCAGACTAACGGAATCACTGCTGTAAAGTAAAACAAACAAAAAAACAAATTAACCTGCACCTTACCTTTGAAAAGAATAGCGAGAGAGCAGAGTTTCTATATAGAGCAGAGTGTGTGTGTCTGTGTGAAGCCGGGGAAGGGGGATGTAAAGGCGAGAGAGTGTGTGTGTGTGTCGGTGTCAAAAAACTCGGCACTCGTAAACCAAGACATGCTCGTTTTTCAAGTCAAAATTCATTAAAAATCTTTGCTTGTCTTGCGGAACACTCGTAAACCGAGATACTCGCAATACGAGGTTCCACTGTATATGATAAACTTTTAATGTTTACAGTACTATAAGAATTTTCATGCACATGTTTAAGGAAATGAATGCTTCCTAATTTTTTTGCACAAATCTGTTTTTTGCATAAATGGGGACTCTTATTAACTTTTCATGGCTCACGGGTTGCCTAAGAAATGCCAAAGCTGGCTAAATATCAAATACAATTTAATAAATAATGAAATAATAGTGGAGCTCTTTTCTGAGTAAATCAAATCAGACAGAATATATTTAAAACATTAATATTAATCTATTTATGGAAATAAACTGACATAAATTAGGGCCTTTTCTGAGCTTTTTTTTATGTTTAAACGTGTTCTGTTTCACGTGCAGAATCGGCTTCTGTCAGCTCGAGAGAGGAGGCGGCTGAGGCAGTCACGAGAAAACCAGAGCGGGTCAGGTATATAAGCATGTTGGGGCAATCTAAACTGAATGAAAAATAAATGCAGCCATGTACAGAGTTTGGGCTAAAAGAGGCGTTACTGTTTCTCAACTTCTCAGTCTCATGGCTTTGACAGAGGTCAAATCTTGATTCTATTTTTATTATACGATTGTTGACGAAACGGCAGCTCTGCTCTCAATAATTTTATGCCAAATTACAGGTTTATAGTTTATGAGGGGAGGAAACCTCTTCTTTTTCACAATCTGTACTTTAATGTCTGTTTTGTACTATGTTTACATTAGTAAAATTGTAAAGTGTCCTTGAGCTCTGGAAAGGCACTATATAAATAGAAATTCTCCTTATTATTATTATTATTATTATAGAAATAAGTCTTCAGTATTAACTCGGATATTACATTACATTAACTATATGTAAATATATAACATTTTTTGTCATTAGCGCTCCGTCTGAAACCTGAAAACGTCCCATTTTTTTTTTGCCGATGGAGATGAAAGCTTATCTTTAGATACTGCCAATGATAATTCATGAATGTAGAGACTGCTTCAGGCTTTCTGAGGTGCTTCACGATGAAAGACATTGCAGGTGTGCCGTGTAAGAGCGCGGATGAAAGGGAATAATTGTTTGGGTCTGTTTTGCACCCGATGTTCTCTCGTTAAGGCTTCTTGTCTTGTTGAAAGCAGCTCCTGCAGTCAGAAGGGCGTCGTGCGATGTCGCCTCATTAAACGCCAACCACGCGGACCAGCCCGATCACCCGAGACCTGCCAGCGTAGCCGCAGTAACGCACAAGGTGGGATGACTCATTGTTACAAATGGGTTACCAGTATGTCTAAACAACGTTGACCTCCTGTGTTTGTTGCTGCGTTAAGACATTGCATTAATAGTGGCGTCCGAGTCATTACCACAATCCTTTCATGATCTCTGTAATGGAACAGGAGAGAAAATCATTGCGGCGCCACTCGGACGAGGAGGAGTGCAGCTCATCCACCAGCTCCACGGAGCGCTCTGAGGGAGACTACAAAGAGGCGTAAGAGTGATTCTATCTGTGTTTGTATGCATTTCCTGTAGCAAATCAATCAGCCGCTGAATCCGCCATTGTTCCACAGCAAAAGTGAGACTAACGAGATGCAAGACCTGGTCCAGATGATGACGCAGACATTACGAATGGGCGCCAGAGACGTACCATGTGACCTGGAAGGCTTGCGGTGCAACTCGGCCACGTTGCCAGAGTTCAAACTGAACAGGAAGTACCGAGACACGCTGATGCTTCATGGGAAAAACAGAGAGGGAGAGGGAGAGGGCGACTTTCATCTCAGCGACTTCCGCTCAGGTTAGATACACAAAAGTACACAAAGTTTTACCAAAGTACAAAGTACACATATTTGCTGTAGGATATAATGGAGTGCAAGTAAAATGTATCCACTCATAAAAAGACTCAAGTAAAGACATGTGAAATATATTCTCCAGTACAGTTATTAAATCATTTTAGTTACCCTTCAGCTCTGCGAAATGAGCTTTAATTAAAAATATCCACTTTTTTCTCTGCATCATTCTTACTCCTTATGGATCCCATCCTTCTGTCCTTAGATGACTCTTCAGGGCCGGCAAAGATCAGGAGAGCCGTGGAGCACTTGCGCACAGACGTGGTTAAAGGACTTGGCGTGAAACTGCTGGACCGAGTCTTGGAAATCATGCAGGAGGAGGACGAGGACAAGCGAGAGGCAAGTCAGACAGTGTCTGTATACCTGTATACCTATGTTTCAAACTTAAAGGCATAGTTTGTGTTAAGTCAAAGTCTGTCTTGCATCAAAATTGAGGTGAACTTATACAGTATGCGCATAAATTTTGATTTAAGACTTTATTCATTTTAAAACAATTCAAGGCTGTGTCAGAACAGCAGAATATATAATAAGGCATTATGGCGCGTTGACGTAAAGCCCCGGGACTGTTTCTGAGATCTTATCTAGAGCGGATTACAAAAGTGCTTTGAGGTTTCAGTCATTGGACAACAACAATGGACAAGACAGAATGGATGAAAATAACTGAGAGAATGGAGTGAGATGAAGACAAACGACAGAGACAAAAGTGAAAATAATTCAGAGAATGGAGTGAAATGAAAAGATGCAAAACCTTGCTCATATAACAGGAATCGTTTAACCATCTGAACGTTTAGTCAGTTTCATACTGTGTATAGCTGATTGTGTTCGTATACTAGTACAAGTAAGAGGCAAGTTGTATATTGGGGACTTACTATTACTTACTGTGGCTCCTGCAAATCATTGTGTATTTGGGCTTCATTCACACTTGATGTTTATTTTTATGTCAAATTATTGTGATTTCTCTTCTATCAGGTCTTGCTACAGCAGCAGATGGGAGAAGAGAAGTACAAAACCTACGCCGTAATGGTGCAGCAACTAAAATTCTTCGAGGACGTCGCGTTCAAATGCTGAGCGAATCCAGGGACAAGCAAACACTGATCATGTTTTTCGCGGTTATATTGTGATGCCTTTGTAAATATCAGCAGAATCAATGCACTCTTATGCAACTTCTTCTAATGACCAGAATTTAATTTCGGACCTTCAGATCAGTTCTATATTGGAAGGTTAATATTTTCTACCGTCTACACAGTATATGTATTATGTTTCTAAATGTAGGATGATTTCTAATAAACAATTTGGGCTGCCAAAGAGAGGTTTAGTCTGTTCATGGGCCAACACACACCACATGCACACAAGGTGTAAGGTGCGTGTGTAAAAACAAGAAAAAAAACAAAAATGTCCTAGCTAAACCAGGCCATATTTCTTCATACGAATATTGATAAATCCAGTCAGAATTGCCAAGTGTGAAAGTTTGCGTCCCCCATCTTTCCTGAATGGAGTATATAAAGCTCTCTCACCACATTTATTTTATCCAAAAGGTATGCAAACATTTCCACATCCCTGCACCTCTAATCCACATTATCGAGCTGTTGTGCACACGATCATGTGAGGGACGTGCGATGAGGATTTATAGATCACCGGGTTGGTAAGGAAGTTGTTTCATTTGCCTACAGATTATAGCTAGATGTTAAAAATGATGGCTAGCCTTACAAGTCAGGCTTGGGTATTAGTCTAGTGGTTTTGTCAACTATCAAAGTTAAGTAAGGAATAAAACACTCATAGTGGTGTTGGTATGTTGACACAATGAGCTCCTGTTATTTCTCTTCTTTTTGTCGTTTAATGGCAGTTTAAATCTGAGGGCAATCATTCGGACACCCCCAACCATATTATCAGCAAGAGGGTACGAGTCCTTCAACTTATTGTGGGGAAATAAGCACATTTTAAAGAGTTTAATTCAAAGGCCCTGAAGTGGTGTTGATACCAAATTAAACACAACTTTTGGGAATGAAAGCAATTATCATGCCAATTCGATACATAATGCCATCAAAAGAGACATCCTGAGCCACATTAACAGTGATAATACCAGGATCACTGTAGCACAACATCCTCTTTCATGACTTTGAGAAACATTGATGGCTAAGAAATGTGTAACTTGTAAGATGGTATTTTCGAGGTTGGGTAAGTGAAGGTTACAGTTAAACCTTGGATTGCAAGCATAATTGGTTCCAGAAGTGTGCTCGTATATCAAAACACTCGTAATTCAAAGTGAATAATGAAAACTCATTATTCATTCCACAGCCCAAAAAAAGAAATACATAAAAATAATTAATAAAAAATATAAAGTAAAAATAAAACAAATTAACCTGCGCTTTACTTTTGAAAAAAGTACAAATAAATCCAGATAGATAAGTGTTCGGTTAGTGTTTGTGCATGCACACTCTGTGTGTGTGTGTGTGTGTGTGTGTGTGTGTGTGTGTGTGTGTGTGTGTGTGTGTGTGTGTGTGAAGCCAAAATAAGAGGAGAGGAGGAATGAGACCCTCCCCTCTCCCTCTTCTGGTCTTCCATAATAACTCTTCCTCCTCTCTTATTTGAGTTTCACACACACATTAACGGAAACACTGTTTTAGTCATCTCTAATGACACTCACGTGAGCGCACACTAAAGCACTCACTGCTGTAAATAAAAATAAAACTAATTAATCTGCACTTTACCTTTGAAAAGAACTGCGACAGAGCAGTGTTTGTGTTAGAGTGTGTGTGTGTGTGAAGGCAAAAGGGGTGGGCGGAGGGATACGCTGTCCAATGACAAGCACACACACACACAAAGTGAAGTGCAGGCTTTGAGAGACAGATAAAAAATAGATCTTTAACCTCTCTAATGACACTTGCTTTTGCTATATATGTGAAAGGACGACTTTTACACACACACACACACACACACACACACACACACACACACACACACACACACACCAGAGGTGGGTAAAAACGAGTTACATTTACTCTGTTACATTTACTTAAGTTAATTTTTGTATATACGCTCAACTGAGTAGCTAATATCCACCGAAGGGATGTTCAACTAATGCCACTCTCCAGTGACATGCGGCGAGTGCTACGCTGTGGGCTCTTGCTGCATGAAGCTATGACAGCCACTGGTGTTTGTTCATTAGTGACAGTTTTCATGCGTCCACATTTTGGCAAATCCAACACTGAACCAGTTTCACGAAACTTAGCAAGCAGTTTGCTAACTGTAGCATGGGAGATGGGTGGTCTCGTAGGGTGTCTTGCATTGAAATCTGCTGCAATGACCCGGTTACTGCGTTCACCAGATATCAACACAATTTCGATCCGCTCATCACCTGTTAACCTCTTCGACATGTCAATGGCTGTGAACAAAGAGAAACTTGTAAATAACTCATGAAAGAATAAAGTTACGTTAAAACCAAGCACAGCATTTTTTTTCTTGTGAAATTCCCAATAAGTTTGATGTGTCACATGACCCTCTTCCTATTGAAAAAACAAAAGTTGGATCCAAGATGGCCGACTTCCAAATGGCCACCATGGTCACCACCCATCTTGAAAAGTTTGCCCCCTCACATATACTAATGTGCCACAAACAGGACGTTAATATCAACTCGTTACTTTTCTAACCATTTATTTTACACATTAGATATTCTATGTTATCGCCAGAGAAATGCAGCTAGTGGATCTATCACATGACTGTGTTCCACCAATCAGACGTAGCGACTATAATCACATGACCAATTGACATTGACCAATCAGCTGCAATAACAATAACCGCATGTCGTTAAATGACCACACAGAAACGCTGAACACTGCATATAGCAGGGAAAAAAACAAAACAGCCGTGGTAGACAGCAAAGGAATTGTGTCACGGTTAATTTAGCTGTTTGATTTAATGTTGCAATGTTAAAATATACAATTTGCAAATAAGCTAGAGGCTAAAAATATAAGTTTTTTACATTATTATACACGTTCTAATGTTATTTTCTATTTTGAGCCATTTCCAGGGCAATTGAATATACAGGGTGGGCCATTTATATGGATACACCTTAATAAAATGGGAAGGGTTGGTGATATTAACGTCCTGTTTGTGGCACATTAGTATATGTGAGGGGGCAAACTTTTCAAGATGGGTGGTGACCATGGTGGCCATTTGGAAGTCGGCCATCTTGGATCCAACTTTTGTTTTTTCAATAGGAAGAGGGTCATGTGACACATCAAACTTGTTGGGAATTTCGCAAGAAAAACAATGGTGTGCTTTGTTTTAACATAACTCTATTCTTTCATGAGTTATTTACAAGTTTCTGACCACTTATAAAATGTGTTCAATGTGCTGCCCATTGTGATGGATTGTCAATGCAACCCTCTTCTCCCACTCTTCACACACTGATAGCAACACCGCAGGAGAAATGCCAGCACAGGCTTCCAGTATCCGTAGTTTCAGGTGCTGCACATCTCGTATCTTCACACCATAGACAATTGCCTTCAGATGACCCCAAAGATAAAAGTCTAAGTGGGTCAGATCGGGAGTCCTTGGGGGCCATTCAACTGGCCCACGACGACCAATCCACTTTTCAGGAAACTGTTCATCTAGGAATGCTCGGACCTGACACCCATAATGTGGTGGTGCACCATCTTGCTGGAAAAACTCAGGGAACGTGCCAGCTTCAATGGATAAAGAGGGAAACACATCATCATGTAGCAATTTCAAATATACAGTGGCCTTAAGGTTTCCATTGATGAAGAATGGCCCCACTATCTTTGTATCCCATATACCACACCATACCATCACTTTTTTTGTTCCAACAGTCTTGGAGGGATCTATCCAATGTGGGTTAGTGTCAGACCAATAGCGGTGGTTTTGTTTGTTAACTTCACCATTCACATGGTGAACTTTTTAATGAAAGTTTGCCTCATCACTGAACAAAATCTTCTGCGTGAACTGAGGGTCCTGTTCCAATTTTTGTTTTGCCCATTCTGCAAATTGTGTGCGCCGATCTGGGTCATCCTCGTTGAGATGCTGCAGTAGCTGGAGTTTGTAAGGGTGCCATTTGTGAGTAGCTAATATCCGCCGAAGGGATGTTCAACTAATGCCACTCTCCAGTGACATGCGGCGAGTCCTACGCTGTGGGCTCTTGCTGCATGAAGCTATGACAGCCACTGATGTTTGTTCATTAGTGACAGTTTTCATGCGTCCACATTTTGGCAAATCCAACACTGAACCAGTTTCACGAAACTTAGCAAGCAGTTTGCTAACTGTAGCATGGGAGATGGGTGGTCTCGTAGGGTGTCTTGCATTGAAATCTGCTGCAATGACCCGGTTACTGCGTTCACCAGATATCAACACAATTTCGATCCGCTCATCACCTGTTAACCTCTTCGACATGTCAATGGCTGTGAACAAAGAGAAACTTGTAAATAACTCATGAAAGAATAAAGTTACGTTAAAACCAAGCACACCATTGTTTTTCTTGTGAAATTCCCAATAAGTTTGATGTGTCACATGACCCTCTTCCTATTGAAAAAACAAATGTTGGATCCAAGATGGCCGACTTCTAAATGGCCACCATGGTCACCACCCATCTTGAAAAGTTTGCCCCCTCACATATACTAATGTGCCACAAACAGGACGTTAATATCACCAACCATTCCCATTTTATTAAGGTGTATCCATATAAATGTCCCACCCTGTACAGCTAGGGCTGTAGCTATCGAATATTTTAGTAATCGAGTATTCTACCATAAATGGAATTGATTAATCGAGTAATCGGATAAAATGCACTTTTGCTTAATTAAACAGCAATGTAAAATATATAAGAGAAACAAAGATTAATTGTTTTTCTTTTTAGAAAAATCTACTTTAGTTTTTTGAATGCATACAGCATTCTATCAAAAATAAACATTGTCATTATTCACAATACAAGGAATAGTTTATACCCCTATCTCACCTACGCGGTTTGTCTCGCAGTGAGATGCGGTGTTAGGCACCGTGAGCCACCGCGACCGCCCGCCGACGTTCCGCAAAGTTCTGCAAGGTCCGCCAAAAAAATTAAACATGTTTAAACACGTTTTTAAGGCGGCTTAAACATATTTAATTTTTCGCCCAGAAAGATGGAAACGTAATCGCAGCGCCACAACTTGCGGTGAATCATGAAGAACCGTACTTCCGGCCACCGCGCGAAACCACGTAGGTGAGATAGGGGTATTAAAGTTGACTAAGATTAATTAATTACAGCACCATACATTCTTATTTTAAAGCCTTTTCTCGGATGCAAAAAAAAAAAAAAAAAACGTATTTCAAATGACTTCAAGGATCAAAAAAACTAAGGCACACATTAAAATAAATAATTACACAAAAAACACTAAGTTGTGCAACTAAACTTTCAGAACTAAAAGTTTCAAAATCCACACCTCAGTCATAACATAAGCCTTTACTGACAATTTCTGTCGTTTTCTCTTGCTGCTTTCTTCTTCTCTTGGCCTCACTTATAATTTTATCGCTCCCTTCCATTTTGCAGCCCGCAACAGAACGCTCCCTCAAATCAATACACAGCTCTTTTGGGCTTGGTGTCAATTCTGTTGTGTTTGTTCGCACTGTTAGGGAGGAAATTTGGAGCATGGTAAAATTATTTTAAAAAACATCCCAACATTAACGCCTTGATATCGATTCTTATGTTCTGTTATCAAGTCATTGTCAATTTTTAAGCTTATTTACAGAGTCATTATCGGTTTTTATTGTCTCTTTACCTGTTCATTAGTATTCACCATCAGAAATCATTGTATTAAATGTAGATGGAAGTAATAAAATTAACAAAGTGATATTTTAGAGAAAATAGTGCTTGATGATTAAACACAATTAGAAGATGTATTACATGTTAAAGTCCGATGACCAATAGAAATGTTTTAATTTAAAATGTTTTTTTAAGGTTTGATCATTTCTGTTAATTTCATAATAGCGTCTTTTTAAATATATGTCTTTGTTTAATAAAGACAAATTTACCATATCATTTTTATTCCTAAAATAAATGTGACATAGCTGGCAAATTTTCAGGAAAGCTTGGAATGGGATTTTGAAAATAGGGGTGTTGGTTTTGCATGTGAGGCCCCCAGAACCCATACACCATACAGCTTACCCTGCATGACTCAGGTTCTATATATTCTAGGAGGACAGAGAAACGTGCAATATCTTCCTTAAGTTTAATCATACATAAAACAGAACATCAGTGTTTATATTCCCTGAGAACATTTAGGGAATAACACACTTGATTACGAAAAAATCCAACATAACACACATAATATTATGTGTAATGTATGACGGCTCCTGCCGTATTGCACAAGATCAGAATTAAGTCACAAAATAACAACAGATAGAAACAGATTAAAAATATATACAGTACACGCAGTCAAACATACTAGGGATGAAAACTACTGAGGAAGGAAACCAAAAGCAAAGGTAATATTAATAATAATAATAAGGAATGGAGAAAGTACAGTAAAAGAAGAAGTATTATTGATACAAAATAAGGGGAGAAGAAAAGAAAAATAAAGATTCCGAACATACAGTAGGATTGTGATTCCTATAATCCCCTTGGTTCTCGTAATCATGTTTGTTAGTTTTTGAGTGTCTTATGGATATAAGAACTGCTACATAATGAAAATATTTTAATGAAGACATTTTAAGAGGTATTTCCCTCTTTACCCTTACTGTTTTTTTTTTTTTTTTAGGATCTAAAGGAACAATATTTAACTATACACCATTCAGTTACTCCATTCCCAACTGGGTGAAAGTTGAGAGCTGGGCTTGAGCTTGCGGTTACCTGACCAATGATGTGGTGGTGATGACTTGTCAGGAACCATCTCCTGTATTTTCTTTGTTTGGATTATTGCTCTCTTCAAAGATTTCTGAGGTCACATGGTTCTGGGGGGAAAAACTGTTAAAGTAAAGCATAAACAATTACCAAGATAACTTTTCCACAAACAAACATATTGGTCTTTATTTATAGAATAAAATTAACTGATGTCTCTAAAGTAAAATGTTTAGTAGTAGTGCTAACTAATGTACTGCTAACTTATCTGTAATCTTACTGTAAACAAGTTTTATTGCTGTTGGATGAGCTAAACATATTTATAATGTCTGGAATTTTGCGAACTGTAAGCTAAGAACAGGTGGCTTTTTTCAAACTTTAGTTTGTTAAACTCTTTTATTTTTAGAGAAATTGCTATAAATTTGGTATAATTTTTGTTTCTGTTGTCATTCTCTTTTAAATGAATTTTTTTTTGATTGGACAAATTTATTTATTTATGTATTTATTTTGCATTAAAGGAAGTGGTAAAAAAAAATATATAATTAATGTCTCAAACCATCAATGGTTAACTTGGGATAAGCTCAATAATAATTTTGTAACCACTTGAGTGATTTCTAAAGTTATAAAGTTCAGCTATCTATGGACAGCTAATCACTGCTAGCTAATGACAGCTAGCTAACGATAGCTAGCCAATGACATGTAGCTAATGATAACTTACTAATGATAGCTAGCTAATTACACCTAGCTAATGACGGGTAGCTAACGATAGCTAGCTAATGATGGGTAGCTAATGACAGCTAGTAGGCTGGACCAAAAGTAGCATTTGCATGCCTTTTGCACTTTAGGAACAAGCTTAAAATATGCAATTTTCATCTAAAAATATACAACATGGGTTTTGGCCATAGACTCTGTGATTGTAGCTTACAGTTTGACCCCTTGTCGACAAATAAATATTTTCATAATTTTAACACTGTCTGCTTTTTCTCATGAAACTTGTCCCAAGTGGTCATTTTTGTTTATTATTATTCCATGGCTGCAAAGCGATTCCATGTATCTCAGGACCAGCTGCTGGTTTTCCCTTTCTATTAATGTTTTGAAAATGAGTGCTAGAAACTTTCACTTGTGATGGCAGATTGCATCAGCAACGTCTTCTGCAAAACCAGACTGACCCACTGAGAAAAATCCCAAACGTCACATATCTGGGCTTAATTAACTGAAGCAAGAGACTTTCACTAAACAGATACAACAACTATTTTTCTCTTTTCTCTGAGGCTCTATTTTTATGTAAAAAAAAAAAAATCATAAAGTAGTTATTTTGATTTTGCTTTGTTTGGGAGAAAAAAAAAACATTATTTGGACCAAACATTAGCGTCCACTCATACCACAAAACCACAACAATAGCAAAGAAAAAAAAGTTATAAATATAAATTATAAATAAAAAATACATTAAAATAAATGAATACATTTAAATTCAATTAAAATACTGCAGACAGTTTACATTTGTGCCATTTTCAGGCATCAGACACCAAAATCAAGGCAAAAAGTATCATACCTGGTTTAGGTATTGTCGTGTTCCTCTAACCAATAAAAAGAAGGTTGACAATCTTTAGTAACTCACACTAACTTTTATTTATCTCAACAGTCCACTGTAGCCGTAGTTCTCTCCCCCACATCCTTCCGGTCCCCTCAACATCAAGCATCCATGTGCCACAGCAATCACTGGAATATTACAGATAACTTTCACAAATACCGCAGGTATGTTGAAAAAGACTTAAAATGTAGACTGTCTGAAGAGCACCAAGCACAGATTTCTGAATGCCTACAGCATGATCTCATCCTCCTCTGCTATATGTGGACACTTGTTCAGGAAAGGAATAGGAACTAAAAGGAATTCATTAAAACAGTTCAAATTAACCTCAGACTGAAGTCCTCCATTACCGATCAGCTTCTCCACTTGAAAGCAACAGCAATCCAAGACAGCCCTGAAACAAAGAAAATATATTAGAAGTCTAGACAACTTTAGTCAGAAAATCTGTCAACTCAAAACAAATGGTCGCCACAATTACAAAAACATGCACCTATATTGCTTAAAAACATACAGTACCTTGTGCATTTCTACATGAAGAGCATCCATGATTCCATGGTTCCACTTGATGTGTTTTCCTAATTACAGATTGTAGAGTATTGTTTTAAGATACTCTACAATCTGTGTATGCAATAAAATTGCATAATAGCAGGATGCAATTTTTTAAGCACATGCTTAAAGGTGTATAAGACGGTTTGGCTAAATATAGGAGTCGAGTGTCGATCTGCTGGGGAAAAATCTTTAGTCAATAGAGACATGTTTCATAAAATAATAATAATAATAATAATAATAACAGCATGTTTCCGCTTCACATTTTGAATGAAAGGTTTTCAAGTCAATGTGCCATCTTGTGTAATTTAGTTCATCCCATTTTGACTATTTCAATGAATTATTAATTATTTATATATAAATTATTTTAGGAAGATGATAACGCAAAAGTCTGTTTGTAATTTTTTTTTTATCTTTGTCATTAGCGTGGAGTAAAGGAGGGCTTATAGTAACTGATTGTGTGGTCAGAATATTTTGTACCATTAAAAGAAGTGATAGCCTTCAAAAGAGAAGCTAATTGGGATTTTGTGCAGTTCCAAGTTATATGTCATGCAAAATTGTTCATGTCTTAAAGCCATTAAGTAATCCCGGTAATCTGGGAATATGGAAGTCACATTTTAAGAGAAGATCAATACCTCCAAGTTTTTTTTTTTTTAAATAGTGCTGTGGGAATGTGAAACCAGACACTATTCCCATCCTTTATCAAATGTTCGCCCCTTGCGGTTTGGAATCACACTTAAGATGGATGAACACCCTGTGAAGTATACTGGTGTTCCACACTCTGACCAGAAGGTGGCGGTAATGCACGTCTAAGGTGGCTGCCATCCGCCAAAAAAATAAAATAAATAAAAACACTCCAGTAACTTTACTCATAAAACACATATAAGCGATTTTGCAATTTGTTTAGTTTTATTTTAATGTTAATCAGAAATGGTTTAGTTAGTATTTGAAATGTATGACTTAAAGTGAGAATAGAAAGTCTTAGCTGCGTGCCGCGCTGAGAAGTGACGTCAGGACGCCATCGGTAAATAACTGCCATCACCATGGCGACCGCTCTGACGCGCTGCTATGTAAAATCGATTTTACTCTGCGACTGTTCTACAGATATTTTCTCTGTGCGCACTGGTCATTTATTTCTAAAGAGAGTTATTGTTCCAACACTACAGAAGAGATGAGTTTCTGGAGGATGAGAGACGCTCCGCGACTCCGGCAGGAGGAGGACGAGCCTAAGAGAGAGAAGTTCATTACCGCCGGTGAGTTCATTACCGACTCCTGTGTGCCGTCTCTATCTCTCTCTGTCTGTCTCTCTCTGCTACAAACAGTTTTAAAACAGGGAACTAATAAGGAAAATAAAAAGTAGTGGGAAAAAGTAGGCAGAAATGAAACGCTCGGCTAACGGTTTAATATAATGATCACTGGCTTGTTAGCGCTTCATTTTACTTGAGTTAAAACAAAGAAGTAGGTTTCTAAATGTTAACTAAAGTCAGATAGAAGCACTGTGCGGAAATATTAACTAATCTAACTAGCCTGCAACATTAGCACATAGTCGTGTTCAAGTAGCTAGTGAGTGTAATTTATGTATTTGTTTGTTTACTTTTAAATATCGTCACCTAAAAAAAAAACAGAACAAATGCTGACAATCACAATAAATGTGTCTCAAACTGTTATTTATTGATTAATTTACAAAGTTCTGCTGTGACTTTAAACCTATTAGGAATGGAATTAATGATGTGATTTTTTAATAAATTGTTAGTTTTGTAGTCTATCTGGAGATGAGATAATGTCGGTTAACAGACACCCGTTCAACATTAGCGAGTTAGCTAACGACCAGCAGACTTTCACATTCTGTCCTTCAGACACGGAAACGCGAGACTTTGGCGTCTTGTATCAGTGTACATTATGTCCTGTATGTGGTGAAGACGTGACGATCCGAATGTGTGAAGAAAAGCTCAGTGTCTCCGAGTCAGTTTATTGTGTCTGTCTCAGAGGCTGTTCACATGTCACATCTTCTGCCTGCTCACTTGTGTTATTTTAAATGGATACAAGCGACACTCGTGTTTTACATGCGCGTCCACGCCACAAGTGAGATAAAACATCTCTATTTTTCAGAATGCCAAAAGTGCACCACAGCTCATGTAACAAGAACCAACCAATCAGCTTCAGTCTTTCTGTCTTCCTGGATCAGCTGGTGAAATTCTCTCTGTTTTCTTTGTGCTTGAAGGATCGGAAGGACCCTAGCATGTCGTTTATTTTCACTCATGTTTACAAATAAGTTTAGTACTAGAACTTAATACAAGGGATTTTAGGTGCCGGAAATCCATTTAAATCATGCAACTTCCTCGGTTGCTTAGCAACAGCAGATGCCACACAACTCTGCTTGTGGAAAGGGTTTTTTGTGTGTTTTTCCCTCTGCACATTTTCATACAGGACATAAATAGGCCCTTCCAGCGCAGTGTAACATTTACTTAAAAAACGTAAATATTACATTGTCTTGTTGTATTGGTCTTTAAGTTCATTTTGTTTAGTCAGTTCATTCAGGCATGAAGGCAAATGCCCTTTTTTCCACTAGGTTTGAAAAAATTGTGTCTCAGATCTTCTTAAATATGAATGTACGTTGCATGTCATTTATGAGCAAGATAAAGAAAACAGTCATTTGCTCATCTTGAATAGAAATCAGTTTCTTTAAATATTAAGAAGCCCTGTCCTAGATTGTGATTTCAGTAAATGTTATCTAGGTACAGTATCTTTGCCTTTGCTTTAACACCCATTTCTTTAACCAGACAAGTCTTGTGTCTCTGACTCTGAGAAAAAGCAGCCAAAATGCATCAAAATTCATGATGGTATCAGTAATGAAACTAAAAATGATCAGGATAAAAAGGGTTCAATTATTTTCTTCCTGTTTAAACGAAGGGCTATTTTATGCATGCCTAATATCATAAACTAACTGAAATACATTTGTGACTTGAAGGTTTTCACCTCACGGGAGAGCTCGAGTCTGTTGAGGAGGAGACCGAGAGCAGATCCCCGCAGGACGGCCGCTTGAACGTGGTATTTGCAGGGACCGTGATGCACTATGCGTGTTACGAATTTGTCTGTGAGCTTCTAAAGTGTGTCTTGTACCAGAGACAACAGCTGCCCATGCCCTATGACGAGATGGTTGTCTTACAAAACCAGCAGCTTGCAACCACACAGGTGAGAGAAAGACGAACACAAAGACTTAAACACGGAGAATAAGCCAGACAGTACTGTAAAATAAGTGTGTTCAATTGTTACATACAAATCTTAGGGACATGACTACTATTCTCTGCCCACAGCTGGAAGAAGGAGCTGTTATGGAATCCATCACGTCATCAGGAGACACAATGTGGCAGCGTTGCCAGCGGACACTGCAAGACCTGGACGAGGTGCTTGGTCAACTGGAGGAGCTCTTCTCCCTCAGCTACGTCCCCCGTGTTCTCTTCATCCTGGGAGGCTCTGGAATTCTTCCTACAGAGATGTATGAGATTAACATGGAGGCTTTGGTGCTGAAAGGCTGTGACAAGAGTTTGAGAACTTCTGACTGTTTGCGGCAGCTATTTCGCACCCTTTTCAGTGAGGATTTTTTTTCGGACGTTAAGCCGATGCGCCTCATGGGCACCACGGTCATGGCGCTCGCCCATCGGGACTGTGGGGTGGGATGGTTTAAGCCTAAAGTTGACTTCAGGCTTCCCACAAAGGTAAATAGAAAGGTCATAGCTTTGGCCAGTGGTGGGTCTGTAAGTGGCCAGAGGAAGCCTGATGCTAGAGACACTGATGATTATATATGGTTTCAAACACCTGTGAGTATTAGGGGTTTCTGTAAGTGATATGGGAATAAAGACAATGTTAAAATGTATATTGTAAAAAAAAAAAGTATATTGTTAAAATTTTAAATACATCTTGTTATAATACATATAGTACAATGATAGGAAAATGAAGTAAAAAATTTATGTTTTACCGACATTCAGATTTTTAAATGTAAAATGTAAAATGTAAAATGTTATGTTGAAAATATATTGTTAATTTAAAACAGTTTCGTTATAACAATACAATTCTTATGATTATTTCATGGCTGCAAAGCGATTCCATGTATCTCAATAAATGTAATCTAATAAATGTAAAATGTTAAATGTTTTAATGACCATATTTTTTTTTTCATAAAATGTTCTTACGTGAAATCACATTGTTAATTTAGTACCCAACTTGATGAACACTGTTCATTGTTATAACATTAAAATTCTCATGAAACTGTAATTTTTGTTTCTTATTATTCCACGGCTGCAAAATGATTCCATGCATCTTAGGACCAGCTGCTGGTTTTCTCTTTCTATTCATGTTTTGACAAAAAGCACTAAAAACTTTACTTGTGATGGCAGATTGCATCAGCAATGTCTCTGCAAAACCAGACTGGCCCTCACGAGAGCGGCCCACTGAGAAATTTCCTAAATGTCTCACAGCTGGGCTTCGCTAACTGAAGCGAAACACTAAACAGATGATATAACTAAATGTAGAAGCTTTGCCCTCTTCTTTTTCTCTTTAGAGAAACGGCTCTATTTCGATGTTTTAAAAAAATCAAGAAGTGGATATTTTGATTCTGCTCTGTTTGGAAAAAAATATTCAGTTAAGCAAAGGGACGTCATTGGACCAATAATTAGCGTCTTCTACGACCCGAATTCCAGAAATGTTGGGATGTTTTTTTTAAGATTGAATAAAATAAAAACTGAAAGACTTTCAAATAACATGAGACAATATTTTATTCACAATATAACACATGTTTAAACTGAAAAAATGAGAAGAAGAAAAAACAAAGGACTAAAAAAAAAATTAAGACATTTTGAAAAGGTTCAGCTGGTAGAACATCTAGCAACTAATTAAGCTAACTCCCATCAGGTCCGTAAGATGATTAGCTATAAAAGGGATGTCTTAGAGGAGCAAAATCTCTTCAATCTGTGAAAGACTGCATAAAAAGTTTGTGGAATACGTTAAACTTTACTTTAGATCATGGAAATTGTTTAGAATTAATCAATTGCTGAGCAACTATGAACCCTGTCCTTGCAAGCACCTTCATTTCATGTCATGAATGCACTGAAATAAGTAAAAAGATGCATAAAAGTGGGCGTAAAGGAAAAGGTTGCCATTTGACTTTGCTGTCCAAGTCAACGGTAATCAAGTCATTAGTGTTATCAGTTTCTTAATCCAACAAAGCATTGCTGTTGAAGTTAAGGATGCTGTATTAAGATTTGTGACTGATGTTATCAGTGAGAAACTAATTGCAATCAATGACTGTAAATCCTCTTCTGGAGAAAATCTTGTTGTTTTGCTGAAGAAAGTTTTGGGAAAAAATTGCCATTGATACCAAGAAACTGGCAAATGAAGATATGGGGCTGCAAACATACAATGGATTTTCTACACTTCTCAAACAAGAAGCACCAGCACAAGTCCATGTTTGGTGTTATGCACATATACTTGAATGCATATACAACTGAAAATGTAGTGTCAAGTGCATCACTTTTCTCCCTGCTAAATGATATTGCAACATTCATACGAAAGTCCCACAAACACATGAAAGTATGGGGGGGAAGTCAGTGAGGACAGGAGATACAGACTTTTTGCTTCAATAGAGGAAACAAGGTGGTGGTCCAAAAACCAAGCACTATGCAAAGTTTTATATATTTTGGAACTCCTAAGGGGGCACTTTATATTTACACTTTCTGTCACTCCAAACCCACAAGACTTTACATAACTTTCAAAACATAAATTCAAATATTGTTAATAAACCCTGCGGCGGTGGTGGCTCAGAGGGTTAAGGCACTGAGTTACTGATCGGAAGATCGGCGGTTCAATTCCCAGCTCAGCCAGGTTGCCATTGTTGGGCCCTTGAGCAAGGCCCTTAAGCCTAACTGCTCCAGGGGCGCTGTACCATGGCTGACCCTGCGCTCTGACCCCAGTTACGCTGGGATATGCGAAGAAGGAATTTCACTGTGCTATAATGTATATGTGACTAAATAAAGGCTTTACTAGAGGATTCTGTTCCTCCACGAAAAAGGGGTCATGTAAAGTTACAAAAAATTTGAAAATGAATCCTTTGCTTGTGATCTCAGAGTAACAATTGGGTGGTTAATGACAGAATTTTCATTTTTGAGTTAAAAACACTTTCATCAACACCTCCAAGCAGGAGGCAATTCAAGAGCAATTCAAGAGTCTTATTCTTTTCCAAATCCTTGTATGTTCTCAATGGCAAAGTCCATGGTACTTTTGACATATTGACATACTTTGACATCATATGTGCTGTATATTGGTAAGCGACAGTTAATGCAGGTATTTGCAACTGGAAAACTTTTTGGACTGCCTTCACAACTCCTTAAGACTGAACAATGAAAACTCATCTGTCTTATAGCAGGCTGATTAAAAAACGATACTACCAATCAGGGAGAATGAAGCGGCAAGTCCACTTACACTGAAATGAATTCTGTTTATACTAAGAGTCATGTATCATGTACTGTGTCTGTACGCATCTAATAGGTGTATGTGTCTCATAGGTGTGTATGCGCGGAGAGTTTGCGTGAGTCATAAGTGTATGTGTGTGGAAAGTTTGCATTTCATATATATTAGCTTGAACACTTAGTAGACTACATGTACTGTATATTGCAATAGGAGTGGACCTACAACAATATAACCAGCACTGATTACAGCAGATTGTACAGTCATGGCCAAAAGTTTTGAGAATGACACAAATATTAGTTTTCACAAAGTTTGCTGCTAAACTGCTTTTAGATCTTTGTTTCAGTTGTTTCTGTGATGGACTGAAATATAATTACAAGCACTTCATACATTTCAAAGGCTTTTATCGACAATTACATGACATTTATGCAAAGAGTCAGTATTTGCAGTGTTGGCCCTTCTTTTTCAGGACCTCTGCAATTCGACTGGGCTGCTCTCAATCAACTTCTGGCCGAAATCCTGACTGATAGCAACCCATTCTTTCATTATTGGAGTTTGTCAGAATTAGTGGGTTTTTGTTTGTCCACATGCCTCTTGAGGATTGACCACACGTTCTCAATGGGATTAAGATCTGGGGAGTTTCCAGGCCATGGACCCAAAATTTCAATGTTTTGGTCCCCGAGCCACTTAGTTATCATTTTTGCCTTATGGCACGGTGCTCCATTGTGCTGGAAAATGCATTGTTCTTCACCAAACTGTTGTTGGATTGTTGGAAGAAGTTGCTGTTGGAGGGTGTTTTGGTACCACACATGAATGGTCTCAGGATGCTTTACTGTTGGCATGACACAGAACTGATGGTAGTGCTCACCTTTTCTTCTCCGGACAAGCCTTTTTCCAGATGCCCCAAACAATCGGAAAGAGGCTTCATCCGAGAATATGACTTTGCCCCAGTCCTCAGCAGTCCATTCGCCATACTTTTTGCAGAAGATCAATCTGTCCCTGATGTTTTTTTTGGAGAGAAGTGGCTTCTTTGCTGCCCTTCTTGACACCAGGCCATCTTCCAAAAGTCTTCCCCTCACTGTGCATATTTATATATGAATAAATACTTCTATATACTGTAAGTCACAATCATTCAGATTATACTTCATTATATTCATAACCCAGGCATACTGAATTAAATCAATAGTCTCCAAACACCAGAAGCACACCAGAGACAGGTAAGCAGTTAAGGTAGATATACTTGTACATCTTAGGTGATCTTTTTAAAAAAAATCCTCTTAGCTGTGGTTAGCCTGGTTCTCAGATTTCTGGTTAAGAAAAGAAGAACTTGCCAAACTATCTTTACAAAAAATAAAAAATAGAAAACTTAATTTTAAGTGGGCCTCAAAACCAAACTATATATGAATAAATACTGTGAAACCTCTTGGATTGTGAGCATATAAATAAATAACGGAGTATTTAAATGGCGGACCTAATACGTTAGATCACTCATTGCATCAAAAAAGGACTCTACACCAAACACTGCTCGCGCACACACACAAATGAACTCAGCGCAATCTGCCCGAGAGAGAAAATGGATCTTTAACCTCTCTAATGACACTTGCTTTTGCTTTACACACGCACACACACGTGTTATAATGAACAATACAAGCACGCGTGTGAAAAGAAGACTTTCACAAACACAGACAAAATAAAAGATGATTTATGCGCACACATGTGATCACAGTGTTATAGTAAACAGTACACGTGCGCACGGATGTTGACTATAGTGAGAGACGCGCACTAAGACCGAGCATGGGAGGCGATTACCCACAATTCTGCAGTGCACAAGAGAGAAGAACCATTGGCACAGTTGTGGTCATGTGATGCTTGCCGTCAAATTAAGAAGCACATGCGTGCTACATGGTACTCGCAAATCAAGACTTGCTCATTTTTCAAGTCAATTGAAGTTTTGCAGTACGCTCGCAAACCGGGTTACTCACAATCTTAGTATTTGGTGAAAAGGATACTCAAGTACTAAGTAAGTCTTTCATCATAATGTCCGATTATTATAATTTTTTTTATTATGTAAGCAGCCAGACAAAATGAATGTAAAATAATGTACAAAATCTGACATTTTGATATAATAAAATAAATAAAATAAATGAATACAAATAAATTCATTTACAAAATAGCTAATCAAGGAACAAGAAACACAAATTTCCTAATAACCTACTGTAAGTAACATATGTCTGTTTGAACAGTGTAAACTATTTCCATTGTAAGATATATTGTATATTCAGTTGCCCTCCACATGGCTCAGCAGACAGAGAATAACATTAGAGGTCTCACTTTACCATAAAGGGTGTCCAGCAGAACCAATGTAAACTTTTGTTAGCCTCTAGCTTATTTGCTAATTATATATACTAACAATGCAAAAATTAATGAAAGCAGCTAAAGTAACCGCAATATGTTTCCTCATGTTAGATTTCAAGTTTTTATATGCTGAAATGTCTGTCTGTTTTTTGTCAGACAGAGAAGACACAGCATTATGAAGCATTTCTTTTTGTAAGCGAAACATGCTTTGTATATGAGGCCAGGGGAGTTCATCCTCTTCATGTTGTAGCATTGGAGAGAGATGCCTCTGGTAATTTTTTATGTTTTCATTCCCTGTCTACCATGGCTGAAGATTTTTTTCCCCTGCTGCAGCCAGGTTGTGTGTGGTCATGTGACTACATGTGGTTATTGTTTTTGTGGCTGATTGGTCAAATGGAATCATGTGATTATTGTTACTATGTCTGATTGGTGAAAAACAGTCATGTGATAGATCACTGGCAAAAATAAAGAATATCTAATGTGTAGAAAAAGTAACAAGTCGAGTGTAGCGGAGTAAGAGTGTAGCGTTTCTTCTTCGCAAATCTACACAAGTAAAAGTAAAAAGTAAAACTACTCATAGAAGTAAAATCTTTGCAAAAAGTAAATGTAACGGAATAAATGTGACGTGTTACTACCCACCTCTGATAGTTGTGACCAGTCTTGCTTCAAACGATAATAATTTAACATTCAAATTAATTATACTTCTTTTAGTACTGACACTAAAATTGGTGAAAGCTTCTAGAAGCATATGACCTGTATAAATTGTTGCTTAAATTAAAGCATGAATCTGTAGTATCACTAACAATGTCAAATTCATGTTGCAATATCTTAATAATTTGGCATTTTAGAATAATATAATTTTTTAGGTTTATGTCTTTTCATGAGAAATCTAAATTGGCAAAATTTCATCTGAATGACAGTTAAGATCATTGAAACATTTGAATTAAAAAAAGAAGACTACATAAAAGAGCATGAAATTGTATTAAGCAAGAGTGTTTTTTTAATCTGATAAAAATATAAATGTGTATGCATATTAACAAAAAACAAAGCATGGATCTGGAAATAAGAAGCATGAAGCATAATTTGTTCAGGAAGCGGTCTTGGATTCCAAAACACTCGTAAACCAAATCGATTTTTTTTTTCGTTTCACAGCCCAAAAAAATAAATACATATATACTACTATATAAATATAATACTGAAACAGAGAGGAAGACGAGCACTAAGACCCAGCAGGGGAGACAATTACCCACAATTGTGATCACGTGATGCTCGTTGTCAAAACAAGACTTGCTCGTTTTTCAAGTCAAAATTTCTTAAAAATTTTTGCTCGTCTTGCGGAACACTCGCAAACCACGTTACTCGCAATCCAAGGTTCCACTGTACTATGAAAATGGTGTTATATGATCCTATATAATTCACTTTTTCATCTAGGTAAGACTTTTAGCCCCAGTACCATGTTTTGGCTGAGAGAAAGTCACACGAGAGTAAAAACCCGGAACCAAAACACAACTGATGGGGCAATACATCATATGGGAACAGATTATAAAGCGCACCACGCCATATAAAAATGATTGGCAGCTTTATAAAAATCCATTTAACCCATATAAATATACTTGGGAGGCCAGCGAAGTATATTCTATGTATGAGAAATATTGAAAAAAATCACCCCTTCTTTAAAATAATCACATTCTGTTGCTTTCCAGCCTGAAATGCAGACATGATTAAAAAAAAACAGAAGGAAACTGGTCAGAGAGGCTACTAAGAGGCCTACAGCAACTCTGAAGCAGTTGAAGGAATTTATGACAGCATGGTCATTACAATATCACAGATTTTTTAACAAATGTGGATTGTATGCAAGGGCTGCAAGAAAAAACACTCCTCAAGAAATGGCACATGCAGTCACGAGTGAGCTTTGCAAAAATGCAAGTGGTCAGACGAGATTAAGATTTTATTATTTGGCCACAACACCAAACAATATGTCTGGTGGAAATCAGCTCACCATTCAAATAACACCATTCCTACTGAATAGCACTTGTCAGGATAGAAGATAAATCCTTCTAGATTGCAGAAAGATCAGGGGGAAAATGGACCATGGAAAAAAACAACTGGGAAATGTTTATGGAAGAATGTGATCGATGGTTATGCCAGGTTAAGGATGATATGAGCATAGAAAGGATGGACATTAACAAGGGATTAAAAAAAGGCAACAATAAAGACCATCACTGAAAGTAAAGACATTACACCACTATGAGTGATTTATCCCTTACTTAACTTTAATATTTGACTAAAACAATAGGCTAAAACCCAAGCCTGACTTGTGAGTCATTTGTAACATCTAGCTGAAGTGTGTGTTAGCATTTTTCTTCTGCTTTTGAGTTCAATCTTAGCGAAGTATATTACATACATCTATGTATGAGAAATTTTGAAAAAAATCACCCCTTCTTTAAAATAATCACATTTTGTTCCTTTCCAGCCTGAAATGCAGACAGACCCAGTTTTTGTTTTATCCAGCTGTATTTACTCAGTGCACCTTTTAACATCCAAGTGAAAGATATAATACCAAATGTCAATAAAGAATAGGTGGGGGGGGGGGGGGGGGACATTTTGAAGGACAGGCTTCTACTTTTGAAGGACAGGCTCTCCGGTTGTATCTCTGTTGTTAGGCCTGATGTTTCTCTTTTGGTATCTGTCCATTCTTCTGTTAAACAGCTTTTTAATAAGACATGAATGGACTTTCCCCTGCTTTCCTGGTCGTATGTGAGTTCAATGGTTGGTTTGAGCAATAAGCAATGTTACATTAATTTTTTTGCCTTTTTAATTTCCTGTAAAAAATGTAATAAATTTTCAAATAAATAAAAGGTTTCAAAAATCACAGGAAATTGGAGGACCTGGCAGCTCTTTGATGTATCTGAGGGTTGATTAGTTAACAGTTAATAAACAATATGCATATTCAACTCAGATCATGTTTGCATTTGTTTATAGGAATGCTCTTGCATTATTAGGGAAAGGAAATACCTAGGATTTTCCTAAAACTTTTTCCCGCTCCATAAAAGGTCAAATAAAGAGGCAATTTATTACATTATTTTATTATTTTATTTGGACTCTCCCATAAAAGACTTCAGTTTGTTTTTCAATTTAGTTTTACAGTTCCTAGGTCACCTTAAAAGTTAAAAAAGTAATGAAATTATTTATCTTGGTCAATTTTGTTTTTGTTTTTTTTTGTTTGCATTACAAAAACCTGCTATTTTAACAGGAGCGTGTAGCTTTGTGTATCCACTGGACTTTCAGTCCAGGTACAGGTGCAGCTTTAGTACATTTAGTTAGATGCTTTATTATATGGTTCATAATTTGGACCTTTACATAGATATTTACGTTAAACTTTGGGAGCGACAACAAAAGTAGGTGCCATGTTTATTAAGTCTAGGATATGACTGGAGTTATGACACCACTAGTAATCAAAACTAGTGTATCAGCATTTTAACGACTTTCTAGTTTTTGAGTAAGTAAACTATTGTGGATGTCAAACTGTTTTTTTTTTTTTTTATTGCACCCAGATTTATTTAGAGATGAGATAAAAAAAACTTGTGCTTTTGTCCTTCAGGGTTTTGCAGTGTCCAAAGGCAGTGGGCTGTGTGGTGCTATTTCTTGTTTTTTTGGTTCCCAGCTCTTGTAATTAAAAACAGAAAATAATGTGTGTTAACACTGCTTCCAAGCAGCAAATTTTTCTGTTTTCTTTATCTGCCATTTATCTAGACTGGTCAGGTCTTCATCAGCATCGTTACATAAACAAAGCAACTCAATCCAGCTTTTAATATATTACAACGCATGAGACCCAGAGACCACCCGATATAGGTGCCAAGTTGATTTGCATGAATATTTTGTAAGTATTGAGATTTTATAAATCTTTATATCACAATTCTATATAATCATTTTCAATTTTTTCTTTGTGAATTATTTTTTCGTTACAATTCTAAACAAATAATTTGCTCAGCGTTAGCACTGTTGCCTTGGTTCCATTCCCGCCTCAGGGTCTGTGTGCATGGAGTTTGCATGTTCTCCCCGTGCTTGGTGGGTTTCCTCCATGTACTCCAGTTTTCTCCCCAAGTCCAAAGACATGCCGATTAGGCTAACTGACGTTCCCAAATTGCCCCGTAGTGTGTAAATGTGCATGCTAATGTTGACTGGAGGTCCTACCACAGTCTTATAATGGGAATAAATACAATACCACCATTGGCCTTCACAATCCCTATTGGACTACAGACTACTAGATGGATGGATGGAAGACCTATTATGATGTACAGGCACCTCACCTTTCATTTAAAAAAGACTTGGGAGAAAAAAAAAACCCGGGACCATGACCTCCGTTAGTCACTGCAAATTCTCTAGATCAGAACGAAGTTCACATATCAGGGGAATGATGCAAATTCCACAACAAAAAGGATCCTGTGGCTTCATTTTACTGGGCTTTATTCACAGTTAAACGTTATGATGTTTGATTTAACAAACTTATCCTGACATGTTGTATGTGTAAAATTTCCATTCTGACTTAAAAACCAATACAGGATTATCAGGGTTAAAATGGTTGTAATTTCTCTTCTTTCAGGTTTTGCTACAGCAGATGATGAGCGAAGATAAGTGCAAAACCTACGGCGTTGTGGTGTGGCAACTAAAATTGCTCGAGGACATTGGGTTCAAATACTGGCAAAAGTGACATTTTTTCATGGTTTCTGATTCAAAGCACTCTTATGTTGTTTTGCTCTACATTATTCTATAAAGTTCTATATTAAAAATTAAAAAGTTAAACGTTCTGTATGTTCTATATTTTTACATAGAAAATTGCTAAAAGTTTTCTACTCTCTACTGACTTTCAATAAACACCAGATTCAGCATGATACAAATTATCCTCTTTATTAAGCACATGTGAATGTTTTTTTTCACGGAAACAAAACAAGCGAGTCGTTGACGCCGCTTCGCAGCCGAAACAGTAGAGGGCGCTTCTACTTGTGTTTTTTCTTCTTTAAGTTCTCTTGGGGCTTTTCACGCGTCTCTGGTGTCTCGGGCACGGTGGGCTGCCACGTGAGAGGGTTTCGTCTGTACATGGGCCATGGAGGTAGAGTGAGCTGCAACACACCACACAAGGAGTAATGTGCATGTGTGGAAGAGAACAAGAACAAAAAGAAAAATAAGTTACACAGCCAAACTAAAAGCGGATATCTTAAATATGTACATTTTTATTTTAATGAAAATATCTTCTTAAAAAAAATATACTGATAACAACTGATTTGCAAACGAGTGCTTTTAAACATACAACACCCATCATAATAGTGCAAAAGTTTGCATCACTCAGTTTTTATAAATGAATTATATAAAGTTATTCCCTAGAACCTCTTGTCTCATTCATTTTGCTCAAAAGGTAGGTAAATGTTTGTACATCAGAGCATCTCAGAATCAGAAGAGTTTTATTGCCAAGTACGCTTGCACGTACAAGGAATTTGTTTTAGTGACAGAGCTTCCATAACAAAACAAATAAGACAAAACAGCACGACACAAAACAGGAAATTAAAAAAAAAAAAAAAAAAAAAAAACAGTATGGGTTTTTGGGTTAACATCAAATGGAGTACAAGTAAGTTAAATAAATATATGTGGTATTGCACAGTATATTACACAGTGGTGTTGCACACAATATTGCACATATATTTAATGCACAGTGATCTCTAAGCCACAGTATAGGCCGATCAGCCGTAACATTAAGCCCGGTACTGTGTAGGTTCTACTTGTGCCACCAACACAGTTCGGACCCTCGAGGCCAGGACTCCAGAATGTGCTGTGGTGTCTGGCACCAGGATGTTAGCACCACAAGTGCAGTGGGTTAAAGTGGGGCCTCCATGGATCAGATTTGTTTGTCTGCTCCATCCTTGTGGGAACGGATCAGACATGGATGTCCATGATCCTGTCACCGGTTTACTGACATATAAGTAATAAATCTATGTTAATGATACGGCTGATCGCTGTGTTATATTTAATCTACACACTATACTTAGTGAAAAAATTATAAATTAAGTCACTTACCAAACAGGAGACAGCGAATCCGGCTAACATGATGTAAACAGTCCATCCGAACTGCTCGATAATGAAACCATAAATGAATCCAATAATCTGGAAGCCGACAAAAACATGTGAGAGACAGACTGATGCTGAGACACACAAATCCTTTATATACTATAAACAATAATCTTGATTAAAAAAGAGCCATTGGGCGAATTCGACTTACAGCTGAAACCAGGATGACCCCTTGGAAAATCTGCTCTGCGAGTTTCTGACCTTTATAGTCCTAAACAAGCAAAACAAGCATGAGCAAGATTAAAGTGAGAACTTTTCTTTTTTGCATAAATTGTTTTCATGAAATAATTGTTCTTAAATAATAGTTATAAAAAATAAAAAGGGGGGGGGGGGGTATTTCAATGTCTTCTCCACATCCGCCTGTCACTGCTTTATTATCTGTAATTTAGCAACGTTGAATAAGGCTTTAAGCTCCGCCCACTTGAATGATTTTACTAAATAAATATGTACCTGTACTATTATATACATTTTTTGCGAAAGGTCCCCGACAATCTTTTTTTTTTCCAGTACAATGTTTGTGTAAGAATACCAGCATCACTGCCTAAAATTAATTGTGATATTTCTTGTTTTAATTAAAATACTAAAAACACGAATTCACCTCCAGCGTCTTGCTTAAAAAATAAATATTTGGCAACATTCATTATTTTACAAATTTTTCTGGCAAGCATTTTGTTACTAAAATGCGTGTTGCCAAATATTTATTTTTAAAGCAGGAGATTCGTGTTTTTCTTTTTTTTGTAGGAATATCAGCATAACTGAAAAATACATTGTTATAGTTATTGTTTTAATTAAAGTATACGGATTACCCTGCAGTCTCCTGGTTTAAAAATACATATTTGGCAAAACATCTTTTAGCAACTGATGCTTGCGAGACTAATATTTGACGAAATAAATGTTTGATAACACGTGTTTTCATTTTATAATCGCTATCACTGTGTAATAACAACGATACACGATTAGAAATGTACAGTAAATGCTGTGACTGTCCACAAAGCTGCTAACGGTTGCTTGCTCGCAAACGGCTGCTAAATAAAAATGACACGATGAGGCATCATAGGTAACATATATGTATTATAAACAGAGCAATATACTCACCATGTGAGTTGGAATAGAATTAAACATGGAAAACATTTTGAAATAATAAAATACAGAAGCAGTTCCTATGATAAACGGATCGAACTGCGATGGCAATATTTCCGGTTCCAAAAATATACGTAGATTTAAGAAGACCCGGGGTCCTTGTGTTGCAGCTGGCTCAAACACCGTTACATTTGTGCAAAAAGAACACATAAACGACCTTTAAAAATTTTTCACATTTTTTTTACGATTCGCGATGTAGATATATCTTTAATTAATTTTACATCAGTGCTCTCTGTGCTGTGATACAGTATTCTTTTGTTTTTAAAAGTAAAAAAAATATTTTACACTGGCAGTAAGATGGGCGCCTCACAGGAACTAGCGAACGTGTGAGGATTTGTAGGTCATACGGATGGTAAGGAAGTTGTTTGAAACCATACTGCTCGCGTGTCACCGGATGACGTAACGATCTGCAGAAGCCGTCTGCCTGTTTTTCAGAAGAAAAGCGTCGTTAGCGCATCGGCTCAGATCTACCGATGTTGAGTTGGCATTTTGGGTGAATCCCCCAAAAGAACCTCAGACACAGGTAGTGAACAGTGTCTTCGTTCTACGCGTAGGTTTTCTCCATGCGTGCATGTTTGTTTATTAATGTTTAAGGCTATTGGTTTCCGTAACGGTGCGTTTTTCAGCTGTGCACGCGCTGAAACGAGCACACATTCGGATGCATGTGGCAAAAAAAAAAAAAAAACGAATGCAGAATAAATTAAAGGTCAAAAAGCGTGCAGATAAGATCCCATGCAAGTATGAATAACAACTGTCTGTATTGCACCGTTGCTTTTCCGTGCACTCTTGCTCATATCGCTGTCCTCGTGCAGCTGTCAATGCTCTGATTGTTGTTCATTTTGTTCTCTCAGCTGTAGATGTTCTGCAGTGTCCTGCTCAGTCTGCAGGATTAAACACAAAGCAGCATGACACTCAGGAGAGGTAAACAAGAAGCCCAGTTTCCTTCATGTTTATGCAATAAACTGTTTTTTTTCTCTCTTTATTTCTTCCTGATTTAACGTTCTGAAAAGTCTAAATCAGCTCCACTGCTTTGCATTAGTGTTTTTATTATTTTTTTTAAAGTTGGAATATAGAGGAGTCGACTCTAATGGTGAGCTGAGTCAAATACGAGCTGACTCGTTTCAAAAAACGCCCATAGAACTAGTTTTAATTTTGTCAGATATTTTAGTCTTAGTCCCGGGATAAATGTCCCTGTTAGGTTTTATCATATTTAGTCAATCTTATCCTATTTTTGTTTAGCCAAGTTTTAGTCGACTAAAAGTCTGGACATTTTGTCTACCTTTAGTCAGCGGAGCCTTTAAGTATTTCAGTCTAGTTTTAGTCAATGAAAACGTAACATTTTAGCAATAAGATTATTATTAATTATCCCTACAGTCAATCTAGTCTAGACAAAACAATTTTTAAAAGGTTTTTCACAAAATAATCATCATAACGTGATGTAAAATTATTTTTTAATCCGATGTTTTCAGCTAATTATATTTATTTTGAACATCACAACAACTGCTGCATCTCAATATTATAAGTATAACTACCAAATAATAGGAGCTTTACGGTCAATACAGTGTTTTGAAACATTATTTTTTTAAAAGAATATAAACTTGCACATTTGTATTCAGCCCCCTTTCCTCTGATACCCCTAACTAAAATCCTTGGGACCCGTTGCCTTCAGAAGTCAGGTAATAAGTAAATCATGTTTACCTGTGTGAAATTTCATCTCAGTATAAATGCATTTGTTCTGTGAAGCCCTCAGAGGTTTGTTAGAGAACATTAGTGAACAAACAGCATCCCGAAGCCCAAGGAGCGTACCGGACAGGTCAGGGATAAAGTCATGGAGAAGTGTGAAGCAGGGTTAAGTTATAAAAAAAAAAAAAAAGATCCCAAGCTCTGAACATCTCACAGAGCACTGTTCAATCCATCATCCGAAAATGGAAAGAGTATGGAGTATGGTAACTGCAAACCTGCCAAGACTTGGCTGTCCACCTAAACTGACAGGCCGGGCAATGAGAGCATTAATTAGAGAAGCAGCCAAGAGGCCCAGGGTACCTCTTGAGGAGCTGCAGCGATCCACAGATCAGGAGGGAGAATCTGTCCACAGGACAACTATTAGTCGTGCGCTCCACAGATCTGGCCATCATCGGAGAGTGGAAAGAAGAAAGTCATTGTTGAAAGAAAGCTGTAAGAAGTCCTGATATCAGTTTGCAACAAGCCATGTGGGGACACCGCAAACATGAAGAAGGTGCTCTGGTCAGGTGAGACCAAAATGTAACTGTTTGGCATAAATGCAAGACACTACGAATACTTTTGCAAGGCACTGAAGTTCTAGGGAATGCCCCGCTGGAGAGTTCCCCCAAAACTAAATACGGTCCAGGGTTTTTTTTTTTTTTCTGTTCACCAGTAGGAACGCTGATGTGACGACAGCCGGACAGCTGTTAGTTGTGGTGTTTTATGTTTTGCAATCATGTTTGAGCTTCTTCATTTTATCTTGGCAGTGATTTGCTGTGTGGTGGATGCCTAAGGTGGCAAGTTTGGAGGAAATACTAGTGAGAATTTTCTTTTTTCGCTTGGATCTATCAAAATCTCTTTGGATTTGCTTTGTGGCGTAGATGCTCAAAAGCCTGGACTTCTGCATCAGTCCATTCCTCCCAAGTTTTTATAACCATGTATTCTACCCCTGTTTTCGCTTTTTAAAACTATGGTTTCCGAAAAAATTCTCAAAGCGGTGTTTTTAAAACCTTTTTAGTTCAAAGGTCAGACGGTTCAAACGTAAAAAACGAGAAACTTCTGCCAATAGTTCTAAAAGCTATGAAAAGGTTCCTGTGATCCAAAAGCGCCTATCGTGTACAGTTCCCACAGACAGATGAGTCCCTTCCGACTTTGATTATCAGTTGGCGACTTTGATTATCAAAGATCAGGCGTTCTACTCGCTCTGTGTTCACAGGAACGACTGCAGTGGGCTCCCGAGCCACCTCGGCCGGGATTGTCCTTCACATTTAAAATGTTTGCGTCATTTAAATGTCTCACCGTACCACGCTTGAAGTCTTCTGTAAACGTCAATCGGTTTTGCACCTTCATCACAAGTCCCGGTTTGACTTGAACAACCCCCCACCCAAAAAAAAAAAAATAGAATCAGAATTTTGTGCACAAACTGCGATGATCCTGTTTTATACGAGGACCCAGACCTAAAACCGAACTTGTGAAAAGTAACTACAGTGGAACCTTGGATAACGAGCATAATTTGTTCCGGAAGTGGGCTCGTGTTCCAAAACACTCGTAAACCAAATCATCATTTCCCATAAGAAATAATGAAAACTCAAATTATTTGTTTCACAGCCCCAAAAAATAAATACTTAAAAATAATTAATACAATCTATAAAATGAAAATAAAACAAATTAATCTGCACTTTACCTTTAAAAAAGTACAAATAAATCCTGACAGATAAGTGGTTCCGTTGGTGCGCGCAGGCGCCGTGTGTGTGTTTGTGTGTGTGTGTGTGTGTGTGTGTGTGTGTGTGTGTGTGTGTGTGTGTGTGTGTGCGTGTGTGTGTGGAATTAGCCCCTTCCCTCGCCTCGTTTTACACAGTAACACTCCTCCTCCCTCTCCCCACAACAAACCCACACACACACACACACACACACACACACACACACACACACACACACACACACACACAACGTTTTAACAGGAAAAAAAGAAATATCTCTGAGACTGGCATGAGCGTATATTAACGGAATCACTTTTTAAGTTTCACAACAAACACATAAACACAACGGAAACACCGTTTTAACAGGAAAAAAATAAATCTCTCTGACACTGGCGTGAGCGCATACTAAGGGAATCACTGCTGTAAAGTAAAAAAACAAACAAACAAATAAATTAACCAGCACCTTTCTGTGTGTTTGCGAAGCCATGGGGGGTGGGTCGTTGGGGGGAGGTGAGAGAGTGCCGCTCGGTGTCAAAATAAGAGTCGCATGCGTGATACATGATACTCGGCGCTCGTAAAAATAATACTTGCTCGGTTTCCGATTAAAAATGTATAAAAAATCTTTGCTCGGTTTGCGGAACACTCGTAAACCACGTTACTCGCAATCCGAGGTTCCACTGTAGATATAAAGTTAAGAATTATGTTTGTCTTTTTGTTTTATCTCAGTGAACGTGGTGATCCTCGTCCTGCTCTCGATCGCCTTTTTAATCATCGTTCACCGGAACTTGCTGAATCTCAGTGACTTCCTAAAGCAAGATGGTTCAGGTACTAAACCCTTATCACTTGTCTCGTTCGGTTCAAATGCGTCCGATTTCCTCACCGTGCTCTTCTGTGCTGTGAAAACTCGTTTCCTCTGTTAGATGCAGCCCCGGGAGCGATCCTGCCGTTTGAAAACGGATTCTTCGCAGAGCGTAAAGCTCGGACCGGGGAGCAGATTCCGGTGGTGATCACAGCTGCCGAGGAGAGACTGGGCGCCGCCATCGCCGCCATGAACAGCATCAACCGGAACAGCAAAGCCAACGTGGTCTTCAGCATCGTGACACTCAACGAGTCTGTGGAACATCTCAGGTGAGCAAAAGCTTTTAATAATACGCCAGTAATATTGTTCTAGATGTGCGCGTGTGTCTGATGCGCTGTCGTCTCGTGTCAGGACTTGGTTGAGCGGAACGAACATCAAGCACAAAATCATCACGTTCGAGCCGAAAATCCTGGAGGGAAAGGTTTCCTCCAATCCTCAGGGAGCAGATTCGGAAAAACCGGTAAGTTTTTAACATTTCCAGGCTTTTCTTCAAGTTGTGGAAATTCTATTTAATAATTTGTTTAATTATTTTTTTTACCCCGCAGCTCACTTTCGCCAGGTTCTACATGCCAAACTTCTTACCCGACACAGAGAAAGCAATTTACCTGGACGATGACGTTATTGTTCAAGGTACATAAAGTTCGTACGTTCAGCGTCTTATCACTAGGGTACAAAAGTGGTAAAATTAACTTTTTGTTGTTGTTGTTGTTTTTTGATGACAGGAGATATCCAGGAACTTTTTGAGACGAGTCTGAAGCCCGGCCATGCTGCGGCTTTTTCAGAAGACTGCGACTCGGCTACTTCTAAAGGCATCATCAGAGGAGCAGGAAGCCAGGTAAATATTAGACATTTAATTTAATAAATAAACATGAAGCTGCATGAATTCTTATGAAACCTGACCTGGGTGGATGAATCATAATTATAAGCTTGGGAACCGGCAAGTGAGTGAAAAACTAATTGACGAGGCGAAAAAACAACAACAACAAAAAAACAAAAGTTATTTTTCTAGGTAATGAAAAATAATACTGATGTGATTGTGACATCGACAAATATGACTTATTTATAGGTGCATTTCTATGGACACTATATTATTTGGACACTAATTGTCAATAACAGCCCAGGTAAATGGGAACAGTCGTCTTGTAAAAGACATTTACTTGTGTAAGTAAATAAATAGCAGCGGACATCATAAGCCGAGGGGCAGAGTCTCGTCGTACTCCAATGTTTGGGACAAGTGGTACATTCCAGATCCACCCGGTAAATTCCATCCAATCAGAAGATTTGCTTGGTTTGCTAAACGTCTTCGATACGAACCAAAAAAAAAAAGCCGCAACACAAAGGCTGCTTTTTAACAGTGACAGCTCAGGGTTGTTCCGAGTGTAACAGCTCCTAGGATTAAAACTCTCAATTTTGTATTCTTATTTTTGTTTGATTTTTAAACAGAACAGCTACATTGGCTTTCTGGACTTCAAAAAGGAAGCGGTGAGGAAGCTGGGAATGCGAGCAAACGCATGCTCTTTCAATCCTGGAGTCATTGTGGCCAACTTAACTGAATGGAAACACCAAAACATCACCCAGCAGCTGGAAATCTGGATGGAGCGCAACGTCAAGTGAGTGGCTCAAAAACGACAGAAGTATACTCGCTCTAAACTGTGTGTATGCGCGCATGATGGCTGCGTTCATCGTTAGTTTCGGCACGTTCTCAAGTTAACTCTTATGTTACCTATAAGAGGTATAAGGACGTCAAAACAGTTTGCAGGAGATGAGTACTACCCCCCTTGAGTGTCGCTATGTTTGTTTACTTCTTGTAAACCTGTCTAAATAAATTTGCCCCCTACTGGAAGCCCAGGGTAACACGCTTTTTATATAGGCAAGAACAAATACACAACTTTGCCGTTTGACTACATGACGGACGCATGGATTATCAGCAAGTATATTTCGGGCCCTAACCTGTAGTTGCTTTGACGGAATGCTGTAGAATGTCGGCCTTAAAGATGACCCTAAACCCAAATTTATTACTGAAGGTGTTCTACTTTTAAAATTAACCTTGATCTGTAAATTCAGGAATTATTAGTGTCTAATCACCTGCTGTGATTACTGTGAAGGAAAGACTTGGTTATGGTTATGAATAGGGCTGTACGAATATGTCACTTAAGTTATCTTTTGTTGACCGATTAAGTTAATTGAATCGATTTCAGTTCTTTTCAATTCAGGATTGATTTACACTTTGACATTTTTTAAAACTCAAACTGGCTCCATCGTCCCTGGTTTGCAAACGTACCTCATCACGTTCTTCTTTAAATTTTATGGTTGTTCGGTGCGGCTGCTGCCACCTACTGGACTGGAGTGTGGTGCAGCAGTTTGGCAGGAAGTAAATTCGCTTTGCACGAGATGACATTAAAAAAAAACAAAAAACACAGCATTTCAATCCATATTAGACACATTTAGTAGCAAAAAAAATAGCTTCTTGAAATGATCAACACATATCAAGCTATCGAATTGAATCCACAGACTACCTGTGATTCACAGCTCTAATTATAAATCCGTAATGCTTACTATACCACAGATAAAAAAAAAAAAAACGAAAAAAAAAAAACAATTGTGCTTTTTTTTTTTTTTTTTTTCTAGAATTTGCTAGTTTTTTGCATAACCATCATTTCGTTCCACTCCATCAGGGATGCTTTTTACAGCAACATGCTGGCAGACAGCTTCACTACACCCCCCGCTACTCATCGTGTTCTACAAGCGCCACTCCAGCATCGAGCCCATGTGGCATGTCCGACATCTCGGTAAGCATGTCATCTCAATCAGATGAAACTGACGAGCCTTCAAACCGGCTCTTTTACACTTGAGTCTTTCCTGATCGATGTACTTAACAGCTGTTGATTCGTTTACTCAATCATTGATTATTTGTCCTGTAACAGCACACCACCTGCATGTTTTTTTTCTCTTCCGTATTCCATTACCCAATGGTCAATAGGTGCAATCCAGTGTCAGTAGATCCTTTTATAACTGACTGTGATGTGATGGTTTTAGGGGCCACCGGAGCTGGAAACCGCTACTCTCCACAGTTCATCAGTGCAGCGAAACTCCTCCACTGGAACGGACATTATAAGCCATGGGGCAGAGTCTCGTCGTACCCCGATGTTTGGGACAAGTGGTACGTTCCAGATCCGACCGGTAAATTCCATCCAATCAGAAGACACGCTGGGGACAAATAAAGACTTGAAGCTGAATTATCCTAACATTTTGCACAAATATTTGGGTTCTCTAGGACTTGGTGTCCTGAACGGCATTTCTCAATGTCGAAATTTACACGGAAACGATGTTACGACGACCCGTCGCTGCTTTTCCAGTTGCATCAATTTTGCATCTTGTGTGGGGTTTTTTTATTTTATTTTATTTTTTAAAATAAGTCCCAGACTCGAAAGCGGATATAAACTCCTTTCAGTTGGCAGCATGCACTGTATAGGTGAAGCAATGTCCTTGCCAGTTGGACTTGAAAACTAGTTAACACTAAAAAATTAAGTATTAAAGTAACGATGTATAAATGGAAATTCAAAGCAAGAAATCGGACTGTGCATTTAATTTCTCCTGTTTGAATTTCCTGGGACATTTAAGGTGACTTAACATTTTATACCTGTGCTAAGTAAGTATGAAACCGGCCCTCGAGACGGCAACATCGATGACGTCGTCTGAGAACAAATGTAAACGGTAAATGCTTAAACATTACACTCCACCAACACCCGGTCATAATTAACATCATGCGTAAGACAGAATCACTAAAATGCTACCTCAGTCCTTACTGCCTACATTCGAAAGGTCCAGCATTTACACTTTTTTTTTTTTTTTTTACTCCTTTGTGTTGAGCAAACATGTGTGGTGGTCCACTGCCACTAAATAGCTTTTTTTACTTTCCCCCATGCATTGAAGAGAACCACTTAATTTTAATTTCCACAAGTATCATTTTAAAGCATGTTTTCTTTTTTTTCATTCTTTCTTTTTTCACAAGGATCCTGAGCACATTTCATCTTTAATGTTACTTGTCCATTTCAGCTTTAATGTTACTTGTTTGGAAGCATGTGCCAACAAATGTATACAAAGAAAATATACATACTAGTAAGTAAAATTGTTCATCTGTTGTGTGGTTATCATTTAACACTTTGTATTTTATTGTTTTTCAGGAATCGTCACTCAGTTAACATTTGAATGTCTCAATATAAGACAAGAAACTTCTCATGAAACTAATTACATGACAAGAAATTAGTTTTTTAGAAAATGAGACGATTTGACATCTGACACCAATTTATTTATTTAAAAAAAAAAATGTAATGTTGAAGAATGTAAATGAGCCCAGTTGCTTTCAGTTTGTTACTGAGTAACCACAATAGGTCAAATTCTGTCCTAAACACTCTTAGCACTGCTCGACTGGTCCTACCATCTCTCAGGTATCAAGGAAGACCTGCATCTGGACTGTTTTCTTCCTTCTAGATGTTGATACAACCGAGTCACTAAGCATCTTTAAATGATGTCTAAATAATTTTTTTTTGTAGACATTTAGGTTAACTTTGGAAGGAAAAAAAACTTGAAAAAAAAAAAAAAAAGTGGTTGCACATATCGTTCTGGATAAGGGCGTCAAATTAAAACCTGCTCTTCTGAATGGTTACAACAATCATGAATTATTCTATTTATTAGATTTGTGAACGCTCTAGAACTGTGTGGTTTATGCAACTTAAACTTTTAGACTGTAAAATTTAGATTTTTGGGTGTTCACTAGCACTAGTGTGTATTTTTCAATTCACAGCATTCAGTATATGCAACTCCTTTAATATACCCCAGTACGAGTTCCCTTTCCCTGAACTGCACTAAAAGCTGCTGTAATACAAAATTACCACCTTCTGACTAAACAGAATTGCACTTAAAATGTGTGGAACAATTGTTACAAGTACTTTACTACAAATAATTCATCCATCCTTGTTGCATCCCTCTGTGGATGTTAGCCTGCACTTCTTCGTTAAGAACTCAATTATGGAAGAACAGGAATAAGAGATACTGTATAGGAGGAGTTACCATACCAACATGTGCCAGTTAATAAAAAAAGTGCAGACTTTTGCATTACTTTCAGTTCATCCCTTATATGATCACATTCGCTTGAACTGTTGTGCACATCAAATTTCACATCTCTTTAAAAATATATTTTTAAAAAGTTAGCCATAACTTCAAATACAGAAAATTAAAAGTTAGTTTAATTATCCGTCATGTATATACAACTGGTTCTGTCAGAAAGACAGAAAAATGCATTTTCATCCAGATATTTCAGTCAGTGGATTATTAATTATACAAAGATATAATCGCCACACTGGCAGACTCGTCCAGGTGAAATGTTCTTTGTCGATGTGACGCCTTATACGAAGTCGGTGCTGAAATCATAGGCGTCATCATTCTTCTGCACAGACAGCAGGTCAATGCTGACAGAAGCCGGTTGTGTTTTTCCTTTCTTCCCTTTACCTACGGGTGACATGAAGGGTAATATAGCAGTGTCAGGTGATAAAATGTCAATGTTTACCAAATGCAGAATGTAAGCCTTTATAAGCTGTGTTGGAATTTCAAGGGATCAAGGAAGATATAAACCTTCTACTACTTACCTGTTGTTTGAGTCTGGGTCTTCTTTAAGTCAGGGGTTTTGATCTATGATGAGTTTAAAGCATGAAAAACAAGACAAGCAGAATCCATAAATAAAACAGGTTGTATTTCGTAAGATCGGCAAACATTTTTCAAGTAATGTAGAAAACAGTAATGTTGATGAGTTCAGAGTTGGATTAAAAAGTCATCAAGTATTACATATGACACCATGTACTCATCATTACTCATCACTTGCACCTAGACATGTTTAAGATTAATAGTGAATGTATGGACAATTAAGTTACAGTCAGGCTTGATAGCGTTTATCCGTATGCTAAAATTATGGTAATTAAAAAGATTAGAAATACTTTTCACATGGCTTCCAGTTTTTTAAATCTTAATTGAGTTTTGGGCAATCACAATCTTAATTGTTCATTGGTGGTTTGGTTAAACTACAATGTATATTTGGACTTTTTTGTTTCTTTTAAAACATTTTGATTCCCTTATAATTTTAACATTTAATAGTAGTCAAACTACTTCACTTTAAGTTCAGGAGTTTAACATTTAGAAGGATACTATGTGCTAGCATTTTTTTTTTATCCACAAAAAAAAAAATTAAGACACTGGACAATGAATGGGAAAAATTAGTCAGCCATGGTTTGCGATTCTACTGACTCCAAAATCCAATTTTTTTTTAAAAAGTAGTTTTTAATTTATAAATGTTTGCATTTGAGGTGGTAACATATTGCCATTCCATTATAATCCTGCATATGGTGTGCTCTAAACTATTCACACAGTGGCAGGCAGCACAGCGTCCTTTGTAGTGGGTGTGAATTATTCACTTAATTTATTTACAATTGTAACGAAATATAAAAAAACAAAATATTGAATCAGGAAATGTAAAATGCTAAATCATAAAACAAATGAAATTAGCACCTAGATATCATATCGTATTGGCTAGTCTCTGTGATTCCCATCACTAAACACAACATGATTGATATGAAGTGTAAAAGGCTGGGGCTTATTTGTCATTATGCTACCTTAAAAGCCATTTACATTCAAAAAATTGTTTGGTTTCTGGTATAAACAAAGAAACAAAAACTAAAATTAAGTGTAAAGAAGCTGACGGAATATAATGTTTTGAAATCTGTCCAAGTACCTCCTGAATGTCCTCCATCTCCTCAGTTTCCTCTTCTTCCTCCTCCTCCTCCTCTCTTCTTCCACTTCTTCCTCTTCCTCCTCTTGTACATGTTTTTCTTCAGGGATTTCACTGACATTCAGGATCCCAGCAGTCAGGCCTTTCGAGTTGTACACAATCGTGCTGGACAGTCTTGGATTTCGCATCCCTGAGTGAAAAAACTGAGTTAACATATACTACAAGCAGATTTGACAAATTGTCATGAAGCAGTAATCTTTCTAAATCAAACGTTAATGTGCACAAAACTGTAAAGACAAAAAAGAAAACGGTAGATTAAACTCACGTTTAATAACCTGCTCGTTGCCCGTTCTCACTTTGTCCAGGTCCACAGCTGACTGCATTTCAGCTACCATGGCTTCAGTGAGGTGTGATGGGAGACCTTCTCCCTCTGGTACTTTGCTACAGAAGCTTAATTTAGCTCTGGCAGAAACAAATAATTTAAAAAATCAGGCAATTATCAGTATAATTATATACTGCATTACATACAACAAGCAAGTTAAAAATCAAATATGCTGCAAATAATTATTTTACACTGCTTAGATCACATCATAGTAAAAAACAAACAAACAAAAACCTCTTACCCAGTCCATTCGTCGAGAAACACAGTTGCGGCCTGCTCCATGTTGGGCAGTCCACCTTTCTGTAGTAAGCCACGCCTGTTGGCGAAGAGGGTAAAAAACTCCAAGGAGTTTCTGTAGTCAGGGACGTTGTACTGTAACATGATCTAAAGATGAAACAATTCACTTAGATGTGATTAACCTGGAAGCAGTGATATCACTGAAATCTATTTAAATTCGTTCTAGTGTCATAACTATATTTATTGTAAGTATATATTGTAAATTATGCACTTCCAGTTAGATGCTAACTGCATTTCACTCTTCTGTACATGTACTCTGCACAATGACAATAAAGTTGAATCTAATCTAATAACATCAGAAGGAGCATATACGCTGATCGTATATGATCGTAATGAGTAGGTCCCCACTTTTGCCTCCAAAACAACAATGCACTGTTCTGACACTTTTCTATGGAAACCATCATTAACCTTTTTTTGCAATTTGAGCGACAGTAGCTCTACTATTAAATCAGAATTTCCAGCCTTCACTCCCCACATGCATCAATGACCCTGTCATTGGTTCACCATGTTCCTTCTCTGGACCACTTTCGATATGTTCTGACCACTGCAGACTGGGACCATCTCAAGATCTGCAGTTGTGGAGTTTCTCTGATCCAGTCGTCTAGCCACCACAATTTGGCCCTTGTCAAAGTCAGTCAAATCCTTATGCTTGTTCATTTTTTCTGCTTTTAACAAAATGTTCAATTATTGCCCAACATCACACCCACATCCAGGTGCCATTGTAACACGATTTTGTTATTGTAGCTACTGTAACAAGGGCCAAACTGGGTCAGAGCAACTACAAGCCTGGAGCTCTTGTGGGATGTTCCTGGTCTGCAGTGGTCAAGACTGCTAGAAAAAGGAAGGAAATCCGGTGAAGGGTCACGGGTGATCAAGACTCACTGATGGACCTCAATATGATGAAAAGGTTAGTGCCGGTTCCCATAGTAAGGTGTCAGAAGTGCATCACAGTTTTGGGAGCAAAATGGGGACCTACTCAATATCAGGAAGAGATAGCTGATCAGTGTACCTCCACAGACAGACAGGCATCACTCTACTGTACTCCAAATCTAACAATCATTTCTACTCACATGCTGTGGGTTACACTGTTTCAACACAGCATTGACAGCTTCTAGAGGATTCTCCTCTTTCTCATCCACCTGTAGACTCCTCAGAGCCAGGTTCTCAGCCAGGTTCGATGGACCTGCCACTATAGCTGGGCTGTCGATCATCTTCACTTTTTTAGAGATATGCACTTCCTGCATACATCTGGATAACAGCACAAATACATGCTCAATCAAAGAACTTATTTATGAGCGCATTAAAAAAAAAAAAAATACATTTTGAAGCTCAGTGTTGGATTGAATTCAGACTTCACGGTTGTGGTCAGATCAATACAATTCATCATTATGCTTCATAAAATTCCTAGGTTCCCAGTCCAGACACAGACTTTAAACAGCTACTTTACTAAGCTGGGAGGTCAACAGCTGGAGAAGCCCACCTCCCTGAATTTCAAGGAATAAAGCCTTATTTGGTTAGGTTATTATTGCTATCTCTAATTTTAAAGACCGAGACTGAACTGGAAACCTTTGAAGGGACCATGAATAAACTTACTTGGTCAGGCCTCTTTGTATTCCAGCATTACACGCTCTGACGCCTTTTAAAGTGTTTATGATGCTGCTCTTTCCAACATTAGGGAAACCTGAAATCAAAATCGGATTATTTAGGTAGTGAATGCTTTATACACGCAATAGCCACTTCATTAGGTACACCTGTTCAACTGCTCGTTCATGCAAATATCTAATCAACCAATCACAGGGCAGCTACTGAAGGCATTCCTATATGGTCAAAAAACTTTGCTGAATCTCAAAGCGAGCATCAACATGGAGAAGAAAGGTGGTTTAAGTGACTTTGATGTTGATGGCCTGAGTATTTCTGAAACTGCTGATCTACTGGGATTTTCATGCACAACCATCTCTAGGGTTTACAGAGAATGGTCTGAAAAAAAGCAGCAGTTCTCTGGGTGAAAATGCTTTGTGGATGCCAGAGGTCAGAGGAGATGGCCAGACTCCTTTGATGGTTTGAGCTGATCGAAAAGCAACAGTAATTTGGGTCAGAATTTGGCAACATGAAAGCATAGGCCCATCCATTGTGAAGTTTGCAGTGTTAAATCTATGCCTTACCAACAACACCAACTTTCAGCATTGTCTCAGTGTCCTGCTTGTCAGCCAAGAGATCGAGTATTTGCAGGAGAGAATCACAGCCGAACGACTTTCCTGCTCTACTGTGGTCAACGGTACCGTTGGCTGCTCTCCGCTTCTTTTCAAGCTAGAAACAGCCAGAAAATAAATAAATTATATTAAAAAGTCTTCACCCAAAAAAAAAAAAATAATAATAATAATGCCAAGAGTCGCTGGTTTGTACATACCACTGTCTTGTCCTGGACATGTAGAGATGATTTGAAGACAAAGGTAGGACACTGTGTCTGAAGATATCGGACCCACTTCTCCAGACTGTCTTTGGGGACAAGATCTGGCGACAGGAAAGAAAACAGCTCAGTTTTCAAACAATTGCTTCCCCGCAGACAGTGTACAGGTTACATACCAATCTTGTTCAGGATAAACAGGAGCCGTTTCTTTCCCTCATGCTTTAAAACTGCTTCCTCCAACTGAGGACAGCGGCAACCCATAGGGTCCCTGGCATCCAAAACCTCCAATATCACATCAGAGGCTTCAATAACCTGAGGCGGACATGAGATGATGAGTACAAACAGCATACCGAGTATCGTCCTTAACTACAATTGGTCCATTACATCATAATAATAACGTAGTTATAATGGCTTCTGAAAGATCCGAGTAATTTTCACCTTATTCAGTTCGCTGCATCGGAACTTCTTTGCACTTTTCTCTTTTGCGACAGCCGCCCGTGCGGTCCTCTGCGCTTTTACTTTCTCCTCCTGAAAAAAGCAACAATGACATCACACACAAACAAATACACAAATAACATCTTATACGTCCATTAATGGACTTGGGAAGTATATTTTATTCAAAGCGACTAACGAACAAGGTTATGTGTTGCATGTAGTCTAGTTTAAAGGCCTGTTAAAGGATCTGCCTTTCTGTAATTTTCACATGCAACCATTGCAAAATCACCTTTTTCACTTTCTTTTTCCTTTTCTTTTCTTGGATGTCCTCATTGATTTCTTCTTTGCCCTTCTTCCTCTTCGCGGCTCGCTCCTTCTGCTTTGCTAATCTGTTCTTCTCTTTAAGCTCTTCGAGCTGCACCATGTAGAGAAACAGGTGGATCAGTTAGAGAAAATATGAAGAAGGCACGCAAGGCAAAAACAATCTGACATCTTATTCAGGACTACCTCTTGCTTTCTCTGCTCTGCTTCTCTGAGTACTTCCTCCTTGAACGGTGCGCTGTTAGGGACGCCGATGTCCTTCTTGATTTTTCGTCTGATCCCGCTCTTCTTCGCTTCTTTCTTAAGTTTTCTGTGATGTTCGCGAACCTAGAATAAGCAAAGGAGGGGGAAAAAATCGAAATGTCAAATTTGAATTCAAATACATAGTCCTGACTGAAGGAGAGGGGAGAAGAAGAAGAAGAAGAAAAAAAGATTTCATACTCCAATAAACACCTAATAAACCCCGAAGTAGGGGGAAAGGCTTAGGTAGGGAAAAGACTGCGTTTGCGGCATGACAAGATAAAACAAGCTAAAACAGTCAAGTAACAGAAACAAATTATCAGTGAAACTATTTCAATAACCACGCTATATATGCAGAGGTCTTACCTTCTTTTGGATTTTAAAACGTTTGGCGCAGCTCATGCGCTTACTCGCCTTTTTTAACTCTAAAGGAAAAGACAAAATGTTAAATAACTGGTTACTTCTTGATTAGCTTGTTAGCATAGTTAGCTTATACTGGATCACTGTCTCAAACCCATTGCCAGAATCAATCAAAAACGCAGCTGTTTACAATGTAAATACATTAAACAAAAACAATTAATTATTTAACCACGCTAACGGTACGTTTTGTAATTAAACGCTTATATATGTCAATTTATAAAAGCGCTTACTTGGCCGCTTCATGGTTGTCGTTGCCACGCGCAGACCTCGCACGCGGATTCTCCTCGTGCACGAATTTGCCTTTTTTTTTGTTCTGGTTCCGGTTCCGCCTGCACTCGCCCTACGCATGTGCTTTTTGCACCTGTTTTGCGCCGACCCCCGCCTCTATCAGGACCAGGATTGGTCTACGGAGCAGCACTGAACATTACATTCTCTTACAATTCATGTAGTCTCTGGCTTAATATTTAATAAAATAGAAATATTAATACTATTATTTGTCTGCTTTGTGTTGTTTGGAAGATTTTTAAAGCTAATTTTTTCCTTCGTTTAAAAAAAAAAACAAATTAAAACAAACAAATAAATAAACACATTTCTTAACATATTTGTTTTAAGTATTTTTTTTTTACAATGTCTGATTCCTAAGTGTTATATAATTTATGTATGTTATGTATAATTTCATTCTGTTATGGAGCAAATATAAATATTTTTTATAAATATATATTATTGCAAAGCAACAATGCTTATCACCATCACCGCCCAAGTGCAACACACGACCTGTGTGCTTGTTGAACATGTTAAGACCTCCAAAAAGCCCGGGATGCTGGAAAAAGCATACCACTATGATGCCACTCAATATGATGTCACTCAGCCACTTGTGTGTCGCAAACAACCCAAAATAACTGACTTCCTGTTGAGTAGAGCGTGACATGCATAGTTGTTCAGTTTGATGAGATCTAAATATGTACCGGGTGGAAGTGTGTATGAGCTACATAGTAAAATCTCGTGTGGAATGTATATTAAATTATATTATACATTTATATAAAAAAATTTATGTGTGTGATATATGTACTGTATATATACTAAGTCAATCAGAAAAGGGGCACGTTCCTAACCATTGTTACGGTTGCTATGGTCTAAACGGTGAACGACGTTCTGTCTACCCAATCGCACGGCGAGCCGAGTTGTCAGTCTGACATGCTTTAGCCGATCCCCTCGCAGGGGGCGGGACCTCTCTGTATACGGGTGCGAAAAAAGAACGCACTCCAAATGGTTAATTTTTCCCCCCGTAATAATAAATCAATCAGGATTTTGCGAATGTTTTGCTCACATTCGCAAGGAAGGCTGAAAATAAACTGCAGGTAAGGCTCGTGTAGCGCGTAGAGGGTTGGGTTTGTTTTCCCCCAGGCCAGTGAGGGTGAGTTAGCATCCCGGGTGTTGGAGAGAAAAGCGCTGGTGAAGAAGAATCCTCGGCTAAGCTGCTAGCTCGGGCTGCGTCTGAGGATGCACACTCGCGTACTGAAGAGTGTGCGTGTGAGAGACAGGGTTTACAGCGGCGCGGTGCTTTGTAGCACGTTAGTGCGCAGTGTTTTTTTTTTTTTTTTGGACGCGCTGCCTTTGTGTTTGTGTGTATGTAGTGCTGTAGCGACGCCGATGCGGAGCTGTCACCCAAACACATCATCATCATCACCACACTCGACACCAGTTAGATCAGCTCTCTGCAAAATCATCCGCAGTTGCTCAGAGGTTTATGAAGATTTTCCGTGCATGCATTTGTCTTTGTACAGTACATATGCGTGTATGCATGCATGCATGCATGCATATGAGCATGCAGTCTTGCACGTGAGCCTTGGCATGCATCTTCAATAAAATCAACGCAGAATAAAAACAAGCGAAAGACATAATCTTAAACACAGTATAATATTTCCATTCACTTTATTCGTAAAGCCTGTTACAGTCACACCAGGATCCATGTAAGCATCAAGAGTTCTACCAGATCTGGATCAGATTATAGATAGACTGCATGTATATAATAATTATTATATAATAACGCAACCTTACAAGGATCCCCCCCCCCCCCCCCCCCATGAGAGGCATCATTGGCATCATGCTGGCAGTATTGTAACTCACAGCTGACTTGTGAACATATGGAAAATCCCCCCCCCCCCCCCCCCACACACACACAATCTCCAGGAGAACATTTCCTGCCTGTTGCCACGCCGCGATAAGCAAAAGTATAAAAAAAAAAAGCTGAGTGATATCAAGCGCTTGAACATAGTTTTGTTTTTTTCCATCTAGGAATCTTCATCTTCACCATGGGCTCAAAGCGGAGGAGGGCCACCTCTCCATCCAGCAGCGTGAGCGGTGGAGACTTTGAAGACAGCCAGTCGGCGCCGAGCGCCTCGTCCAGCCGCAAGAGGAGAAGAACGGCAAATATTCCTACCGTTGATCCTGTGAGCAGCTCTTGTGAAATAGAAAATTATAGCAAGTTTTGCTCTACACTGATCAGCCACAACAATCACCTGTTGTAATATCGAGTAGGTCCTCGCATTTGCCATCAAAACAGCGATGCACTGTGTGTTCTGACGCCTTTCTAATCCAACCAGCATTAAGCTTTTCCTCAATTTAGCCTTCCTGTTGGATCGGACTACACGGGCCAGCCTTCGCTTCCCATGTGCATCGAAAAGCCTTGAATGTACTGTCCATGACCCCGTCGCCAGATCTGGATCGGATCAGATAGGTTTTCCTTCCTTGGAACAATTTAAGTAGGTCCTGACCATTGCAGCCCAGGAACATCAGACAAGAGCTGAACTTTTGTAATTGCTTCTTATCAAGCCCTGTAGACATCACAATTTGGCCCTGGTCTCAGTAGCTAGAGTTACAATATCTCATTACAATGGCACCTAGAAGTTGGTGTGATATATTAAGCAGCAGGTGATTTTTTTTTCCTCCTGAAGTTGATGTGCTCGAAGCAGATGTCTAGACTACTGGGTTAGAGCAACTCCAAAAACTGTAGCTCTTATGTGATGTTCCCAGTGACCCACTGACCCGCATGGGGAGGGAACATTGGCCTGTCTAGTCTGATCCAATATAAGAGCTACAGTAGCTCAGATTGCTAAAAAGGTTAATGCTGGTTCTGATATAAAGATGTCTGAACATGTAGCGCATCACTGTTATGGTGATAAGTGGGGACCTACTCATTACTAGGCGGGTGGTCATAACGTTAGGACTGATCTGGGTATGCGTACATGTTATTTTCTATCATCACAGTCTTTCAAATGTATTATAACACATGCAGAAATCTTATTGGTGCAAAGCGCTGACACCGGGGTCCCATAATAATAATAATAATAAAACAGATTCTGTGCTTTTATATAAACTGGTGACAGCTGCTATAGAAATTTAAGCAATACCTTTTAACTAAATCAGTATTAAGAATTCAACAGAGCTGTGGTGTCAATTATTACACCTGATTACAAAACTACATAAGACAGCTTCTAACCTATTAAGAAAAAATGGTCCAGCGTGTACCAGGAGAACATGAGTGCAGGAAGTATAATAATGATGCAATAATAATAAGGAGCTTCAAGTTTTTGTGTGTTCTGTGGAACAGAAAGGGAAATGTCAGTTTTATTCCAATATAATAGGTCCTGGTGCATTTTGTTTTCCCAGTATTCTACTGTCGCTAGTTTTTTTACTTATGCTTCGTCTTGATCTAGTTCTGTTCTGACACATTTGGTTGTCTTACAAGTGCTGTTTGTCTTTGACCTCTCAGATCGCAGTGTGCCATGAACTTTACAACACGATCAGAGACTATAAAGATGACCAGGGCAGGATGTTGTGCGAACTCTTTATCAGAGCACCAAAGAGAAGGTGAGATATGCACATTAACACCATGGGTTTATATGTCACAGTGTAAGTTTTGCCTTACGATGTCTTTGAAAAATTGATTTCAAGTCATTTTGGCTGAGCTGGAACGTCATACTGTGTCACACAAAGAGTGATAGCATAGCCGTCTTGCTGTACTGAACAATAATCCTTTACAATGTTTCCCAAAGGAACCAGCCTGATTATTATGATGTGGTGTCGCAGCCTATGGACATGATGAAGATCCAGCAGAAGCTGAAAATGGAGGAGTACGACGACGTGGAGCAGCTCACACTCGATTTCCAGCTCCTCTTTAACAACACTAAAACCTACTACAAAGTAAGCCATCATTACTGAATAATAACGTCATAATCTTGAACTTTATATAAACTTTATAATCGTTATATACACAAGCAGAACAGTATGGATAAGCATACCCAAAACATATACCGTAACTAGCTATCCTATAAATATCATATATAGTGCATCACAAAAAAATGTAGAACATCATGGAAACTTTTTTTTTATTTCGTTTTTTAATTCATTATTTCTATTATCAAGCCACTCCTTAACTAGAGACAACTTCATAAGCGTCTTTCCTGTGCAAAGGAAAAAAAGAACTGGGCCGTTGCACAGTGGTCCAGATGAAAGTAAATTTTGCATCTTTTTTTTGGAAAACAAGCGTGCAGAGTATGTAGGAAGAGTGGAGAGGCATAGAATCCACATTATTTGAATTCCAGTGTGAAGTTTCCACTATCGGTGATGATTGAGACATGCTTTGTCATGAGCTGGTATTGGTCCACTGTGTTGTATCAAGTCCAAAGTCAACACAACGTCTACCAGGAGATTTTAGAGCACTCCAAGCTTCCGTCTGCTGACAAGCTGCTTAATGGAGATACCAGTTTCCTTTTTCCAGCAGGACGTAGCACCTGCCCACAGTACTAAAACTTCCACTAACTGGTTTGCTGATCATGATAATACTGTGCTTGATTGGACAGCCAACTTGCCTGAGAATCTATTGGGTATTGAGGAAGATGAGAATCATACAAGCCATCAATTGAGACAAACTGAAGGCTGCTATCAAACCAACCTGTTCTTCAATAACGCCTCAGCATGCTATGCCACACTGATGCAGTAATGCATTTTAAAGAAGCCATGACCATGTACAAAGTGCATAAATGGAGAAGTTGGACATTTTTGTAACGTAATTATACAAAACAATATTCATTTTTGTTTGATCTTAGGAAGTATTCTAATAATTTGAGATACTGGATGTTTGATTTTCATGAACTATAAGCTATAATCATCAAAATGTAAACAAAAAAGTGTGAAATATTTAACTTTGCATGTAACATACCTATAATAAATGAGAGTTTAACTGAAATTACAACAACAAAACATATTCCCGTCTGTGATGTTCTAATTTTTTCTTAGATGCACTGTATACAAATACAGCCAAATCCAGAAGTATTGGCACCCTTCTGAAAACTATATTACCTGATTAACATGCACACCATAAACCACAATGTTAAATAATTAAGCTTTATTTGTATTGGAATAAACAAGCTTTAATAAGATCATTTTAAATGAATAATTGTAAACTGAAAATTGTATTATTTTTAAAAATAATAATTTTTGTGCATGCCAGGTTGGGAGAGTAAGCTCTAGATATAATTTCTCATTATTTTAAATATGGGATATAAAATGAAGTATGGTAATAAATAAAATAAACAAGTAAATAAATTCCAAATCTTTCCCTTCTGTCCAGCCCGACACTCCAGAGTACCGAGCCGCGTGTAAGTTATGGGACCTTTACATTCGCACCAAGAATGAGTTTGTGCAGCGAGGAGACTATGATGAAGATGATGATGATGGTGACGATGCGCGAGAAACTCCAGGATGCGCCGTGGAAGATGAGGTAAGATGGGACTGAGAATATTTTCAAATTGCGTTTGAGATTATGAGACTAAAACAGAGTTGTGTAATCTTGAGTAACGAGTTGTGTCCGGTGATTTCTCAGGCTACAGCCAGTCTTAAGGAGGTTTTGGAGCAGCTGCTAGACTCGGTGTTGAGACACAGTGAACACGGACGACTCGTCAGCGAACTGTTCCAGAGACTTCCTTCTAAAATAGTGGGAACATTATATTACATAATAATATTATTTTACTGTAATATAGCATAATCTCATATAATTTCACTTTATGATTTACTATTTGATTTGCAGCAATATCCAGACTATTACGCTATTATCAAAGAGCCAATCGATCTCAAGGCCATTGCACAAAGGATACAGGTATCTCTAATACAAAGTTCATGTTAAATGTTCATAAGAAACGTTTAATTTCCACCGAAATGAGATGAAATGTTTCCCTTTTAGATCGGCTACTACAAAAGTGTGAATCATATGTCCAAAGACATCGACCTGCTGGTCAAAAATGCCAAAACATACAATGAACCTGGTTCACAGGTATTCAAGGTAAAATATTATATATAAATACAATAAAATCAAGAAATAAAACAGCACCCTGATTATGTTTTATAAGAAAAAGTGTGCATTATTTTCTCATAATGGGATCTATTCCCTAGCGTTTTATTGTGCTTACAGCACAGCACTTTAGTCCATATTTTAACAGCTATAGTTTTGTATTTATAAAAAGGAGATCGTTCTTTTAGCTTATTTATAGATACATGTAATGTCGAGAAATGTCTGCAAAGCCTTTGTTTTAACCTATTTGAAGTTTGATAAGTGAAAAATAATAATAAAATGGGTCGATATGCTAACGAGAAGCCAGAAAACTCAAAGTCCTGTGTTTTCCTTGGTGGAAGACCTGCTGTTACAAAGCACAGGCACTGAAGACCCCTTCCTTCAATGTTAAATAAATGTCAACATACAGAAGAATTCACATTAAAGATGATTTATTCTGAATTTTACACGTATTAGGCTTAGATTGTAACTGTGTGCCATACATGACCCTGTGCATCAGGTGTTACTATAGAAACAATAGCATAATTTCTGTTATAATAATTTAGTCAACAAGTCTGTAGTATAATGTATAATAACAAATCAGGTACTTTGGGTGCAGTAGAATAATATGTCGCATTATGTCGTAATGTACAGGATGCGAACACGATCAAAAAGATCTTTTCCCAGAGGAAGATGGAGATTGAGCACATGGAGCCTTTAAAAAGCAGCATCCGTATCAGGTTAGTCTGTAAAACACATGAACAAGAAGCAGACAGAGATTGACTTGTGCAGTAAATTTTTATATGGTGTTTTGTTTTGTTTTTGCTTACTTAGGAACAGAAAATCTGTGCATGGAGACAGACTCTCCTCAATTACTATGGCTTTACAGTACGGCTCAGAGAGCGACGAAGACGGCATTCTCACAGGTTCCTTTCTCCTGATTACTAGTTATTATTGGGTTAGAGTTACAAAGGAAGACTGTGAATTTGAAAAGAATTTCCATACATTCCATATAGGACTTTTTACAGCTTGTCCTGTAAAAGATTTTTTCACATTTAAATTTGTAGCTGTTGGCCACACTATACGGAAAATTAAAAACTGGAAAGAAAATTGGAAACCAAATATGTTTGAAGTGTCGAAACTACTTTTTATTTACTTTGACCTCATCATGGGTAACTGCACAATTGGCTGCCTAGCTGTTTTCATGGCCAGAGGTGCAACTATTCCCTTAATAGTTCACTGAGAAGTAAGAGTTGATTGAAAGTGTGGCATTTGCATTTGCAACTCTCAATATGAAGTCTAAAGACCTGTGACTACCAGTGGACCAAGACATCGTTAGGCTGTAAAATCAACACAAATATATCAGAGAGAAACTATGTGGCCAAAATTAACTATTTAGTACATTATTTTAATTTACTATTCATCCCCATACTGTAGATGACAATACGTCTTAGCTCACAATATGCATACACTGTATGTGACAAATAGACTGCCTGTACCTCTGTCATTTTAGGATCTGTGCATTACGACGAGGGCGAATCAGAGGCTGAGAGCATCCACTCCAACATGGACATGTCCAATCCCATCTTCCAGATGTATGAAGCTATACGAGGTGGCAGGAACAGTCAAGGCCAGCTCATAGCTGAGCCTTTTCTTCAGCTGCCCTCCAGGAAGGACTACCCAGACTACTACCAGCAGATTAGCCAGCCCATCTCCCTTCAGCAGATTCGGTATGGTGGGGCTGAAAATGCAGAGTATAAATAATACTGTATAGTAAACTTAAAATAGGTGTCATAATTACACTGTCAAAAAATGTTTTATTATGTTTATTATATGATTATATTTGATATCTGTTACATATGGCGGCACGGTGGTTTAGTGCTAGCACTGTGACTTTGCACCTCCAGGGCCCCTGTTTGATTCCCGTCCAGGTTTGATTCCCGCCTCTGTGTGCATGGTGTTTGCATGTTCTCCCCGTGCTTCTCACAGTCCAAAGACATGCAGATTAGGCTAATTGGCGTTCCCAAATTACCCGTAGTGTGTGTGTGAGATGGATTGGCACCCCGGGGGTACCCTGCCTTGTGCCCTAAGTCTCCTGGAATAGGTTCTAGGCCCCCCGCGACCCTGTATACAGGATAAAGCGATATAGAGGATGAGATGAGATCTGTTCCACATGGATGTATTATCATGCATAAAAGTAGGTTGTTTATAATAATGCTTTTCTTGTCACTAGAGGGAGGTAGAGAGCAACCAGAAAACATTGCTAGACCAGCTGTTGCCACCAGAAGAAGCCAGAGGGCAGCATCTTAATTAGAAGCAACTGTCTCCACGTGTGCCTAGGTCTATTTAAGGGCACATGTCCACTTGTTTAGTGCTCAGCGTTAGTTTTGTTACATGTTGGGTATCAGTTGATAAATGCTGCTATTATTTTGCTGGGTACATCTCTGGCTTCTCAAGGCTTAATCCTTTTCTATGTATAGATTTTTTTATTTAATTAAGTGAAATGTATACAATGCTTTTAACAAAGGAAGTAAGCACAAAGCACCTTAATAGAAAACCAAAATCGGGATAAATCTAGATGAGAAAAAAAACAGAGACATACTCCCTAAAATGACACAAGGACAAAATCATGAGAGGAACCTTTGCAAATGTGTGAGATGTTAGTGGATAGTGCAATTATACATTATTTCTCACCTGTCATCAACTGTACCAAGTATGAAAGGATCTTCTGTAAGCATTAGTGTCCTTTTTTAATTTCATTAGAATTTCTATTGTCATATCTCTAATATCCACATGATTTCCTGAGTAATCAATAAGACTTGAACATAAACTGTTGAAAGTGAGAGAGCATCCTGAACAATCTTTTGTGCAGGGATCTTCAACTCCACTCCTGGAGGGCCAGTGTCTAGCTTAGTTTGTAATTCAACAACACCTACTGTAAACACACTCAATGAATCTAGTGATTAACAGATTAGTTAAATGAGCTGTTAAATTGCGCAGAGGAGTCACCAAACTGTGTTGGACTGGAATTGTCTTCAACAGGACTGGAATTGAAGATCCTGCTTTAAGGCGTCTCTGTGGTATCACTCGCAGCAATCTGCACAGGAAATCTTTGCGGGGTAACGGCATCCAAACCTTCGAGTGCCCATGAGCCCTCCGGACCCAAAGAGAGAAGCAAAAGACATGGTTTTCAGTCTGCACTAAAATATTTAGGACATGTCTAAGTCTCGGATACTGTCTTTGCTTAAAAAAAAAAAAAATGCGGGGGGGAAAAAATGCACCTTTTGATTGAAGCAGGTTTCATGGATTATAAAAAAGATAAAGAGTTTCAAGACTACTCAGTGCTTTATAGATCATTTGTCAGTTAGATTCTATAATCTCTTGTGCCCTAGGGAAAAAATTGCAGGTGGGAGCATTCACCACTATTATCTTATAAAGAATTTATGAGTTTGTCAGCTCTCCGGTGCCCCCTACTGGCTTGGGCCCCCAAGTGGTTGGCCCCTCTGGTAGTTTTAATTATCAGTCAGGAATTTTACTAGAAAACTGCACAGTATGCATAATCTCGTGGCAATATGAGTGTCAAACTTTCTGGTTTTCATAAGGAATTTGACTGCTGCAATAACTAGCCTAGAGGTAACAAAAAAAAAAAAAAAATATATATATATATATATATATATATATATATATATTTTTTTTTTTTTAAACCACTTAGTCACATTTTTCTCATCTTACTATTGTCTTTGACATGGAAAAAAAGCCTATCTTTGAAATATTATCTAGATCTATGATGTTCAGATGAGTGGGATGAGTAAGAACCCATTACACCCCCCTTCACCCCACCAAAAAAAAAAAAAAGACATGGCACTCCGGTTTCCTCCTGCAGTCCAAAGACATGTAGGTTAGGTTAATTGGGATTCCCAAATTAGCCGTAGTGTGTGAATGAGTGTGTGTGCCCTGCGATGGATTGGCACCCTGTTCAGGGTGTACGCTGCCTTGTGCCCTAAGTCCCCTGGGATAGACTCCAGGCCCCCGTGACCCTGAATACAGGATAAAGAGGTATAGATGATGAGTGAGTGAGTGAGTAAAAAGACATGGCATCAACAACAACTTTTTGGAGCCTTCCTTATGTTGAGTAATAATGTGGAAAAGTTGAAACAGCAGTGACTACCTCATTAAATTGTGATTTTTATTACATAACTGAGAAAGAAAAACAAATGTCCCGTTTAAACCACAGTAGGACAGGCATGTGAAAGACTTCAAAATGTTGGCGTATTTTACATTAAAGTGTTTTACATTATAATGTTGTAATTCCTGCCCCAGTGTCACATGTATTAATATCTAGTTTAAAAGGTGCAGGAGCACTGCTAAGAGCTTTCTGACAGTTACTAGTCCAGTCATATTTAATGAACGTGGTTATCAGTGCCATAGATTCTTAATGGGATCAGATTTGGACTTGCTCACTGTAGAACATATTGAACCTTATTGAAAGCATGCCTGCTTTTTCATGATTGTTGCTGCTGAAATGTACAGTTTCCATTAGTCTTTAGAGTACGCAGACTGAGAGGACATGCAGGTTCTCTTATTATACATTTCTCTATTTTGCTTCATCTATTCGTCCTTAAATTTTGACAAGAAGATCAGGTTCTGAGAACGAAAAGTATTACCCAGAGCATAATACTACCACAATAAATTAAATTACGTATATATATATTGCATATAATATCTTTAACCACTTCAAAATGTTACTTCTAAGTCTAAGTGTTTGTTGCCTCTGGTTTTCTTTGAATAGACTTTCACTTTCATCACAGTTTGAAAGATTTCTCTGAGCTTTCTCAGTTGAATTCAAGCAGATTTTTGCAAGCTATTTATTTATTTATTTATTTATTTATTTATTCTCGCTGACCATTAGTTAAGTTATACTTTGGCACTACAGCTGTTTTACCTGTTTTTAGTGACAAGATGAAGAACAATGAATACGAGAGCGTGGATCAGATGGACACTGATCTGAATATGATGTTTGAAAATGCAAAGCGCTACAACGTCTCCACCTCCCACATCTACAAGCGGGCTCTGAAACTACAGCACATTCTACAGGTCCGCTCCCTAATTTCTTTCCTTTTCCTTTGAGTGTGGTAACTGTTTGTCATCAGTCTTAGCTGATTGATATGGAAGAGGATGATGGCCACTATACAAAAGGTATTTTAATTCTGGCTTTAATCTCAGAATTTTTGTCCTCAGGATTCTGACTTTTTTCTTTGAATTTGGACGTCAGAAGGCTTTTAAAATTTGAAACTTTAAACTCAGAATTCTGCCTTTTTTCTTAGTATTCTGACATTTTCCCAGATTCAAGTCAGAATTGTGAGGATAAAATTCAGAAATTCAGTTTAAAACCATGATCCTGAGATTAAAGTCAGGAATCTGAGGAAAAATGTTTGAGAAAATTCTGAGAAACAATGAATTCAGATTTCTGAGTTCAATGTCAGAATTCTGGGGAAAAACAGTCAGAATTATGAGTTTAAATTCAGAATTCTGAAAAAAAAAGACAGAACTCAAATAAATAGTTTATGCTGGCTCTAATCCTCTAACAATAAAATAGCAAACTGACTCATTAAATGAGTTTCTGTTTGTTTTCAGTCAAAGTTCTGAAATCACACCAGTATAAATTGTAATAGATGACTGTGTGTCTTTAGCTGAAAAGGAAAGAGCTAGGAAGGAGAGAAGATGAGGATGGAGACAGTATGCTCTCCTCCACTCTGTCAGACGGCAGCACCACCAAGCGCAAGAGGTACAGTATGTTCACTCAGAATATGTGTAAATTTCAGTAAAGCCTGGTGTCTTCATCCGTCTGGTTAAACATCGCATTCTCATAATGCAGTTAATGCTTTCTTTGTAAACTTCTGAGGTTCAAACTATTTCAATGTTGTTGTTTTGTTTTGCCCTACATTAAATGATGTACAGTTATAAAAAGAACACAAAGAAGAACCGTTTGAGGTCTCTGTACCAGGCTGTGACTGAGGCTCGAGAGCTGGGTACCGGTCGTCGACTCTGTGACTTATTCATGGTTAAACCTTCCAAGAAAGACTATCCAGACTACTATAAGATCATACTTGAGCCCATGGACCTGCGCACTATAGACCACAACATCCGAGCGGACAGATACGCCAACGAGGACGCCATGGTGGAGGACATGAAGCTGATGTTTCGCAATGCAAGGCATTACAACGAAGAGGGCTCACAGGTGGGCTATAAATGAAACCGATTGCAATGACGAAGACTAGACCCAAACAAATCTCAAGAGAAAAAACACAGCTCGTTACAAACCCGGATGCACAAAGTGTAGTGTCTGGCCTTAATCTGTGTATGTAGTGTAGTGCTGAAATGGTTTGGCTACTAATAAAAAATAATTTTAAGCAAATTAAAAAAGATTGTTTAATAGTAATGCACTGTTATTAATATTTTGTGTGAATCTCACATGCTGGCTTATCTGTAGGTGTATAATGATGCTAACACTCTGGAAAAGATTATGCGGGAGAAAAAGCGAGAACTTGGGCCTGCACCGGAAGACGATGACATCATCTCACCGAAACTCAAAATAAGTATGCTACTTTTACATGATATCATCATGCAAATGAGATTATAGTATCTAGGCTTCACAATAAACAATAGCCATGAGAGTAAAGCTTCAAAACCATTCCATGTAATTCCAGGAAAGAGTGGGATCTCCCCAAAGAAATCCAAATACCTGACACCCCTTCAGCAGAAGCTGAACGAGCTCTATGAGGCAGTGAAGAACTACACAGACAAGAGAGGTCGTCGCCTCAGCACCATCTTCCTGCGCCTGCCGTCCCGAGCTGAACTGCCAGACTACTACCTGGCTATCAAGAGACCCGTAGACATGGAGAGGATCAAAAGCCACATGCTGGCTAACAAGTACCAGGACGTTGACGCTCTAGTGGAGGACTTTGTGCTAATGTTTAACAATGCGTGTACCTATAATGAGCCAGAGTCGCTCATCTACAAAGATGCCCTGGTGCTTCACAAGGTCCTCCTGGAGACCAGGAGAGACTTGGAGGGAGGCGACGACTCCAATGTTCCAGACGTACCTCGCCTTATCCAGGACCTGATTCGCAGCCTCTTCGTTTCAGTTCTGGGCCACCAGGATGACGAGGGTCGTTGCTATAGTGACTCGCTGGCCGAGGTCACAGCCGAGGACCCAGCTAATCCTGACAGGCCTCGGCTGAACTTCGAGATCATACGGGCTAATTTGGAGAAAGGACGTTACAAAAGGTTAGACGTCTTCCAGGACCACATGTTTGAATTGCTAGAGAAGGCAAGAAGAATGCATAGGTAAGCTCCTATGAACACTAGAGCTTTGATTTTACTTTTACTTAAGTTTATTTCGGAATGCTGATAAAGAACTGGAATGTGTCACAGGACGGACTCTGAGATCTTCGAGGACGCGGTGGAGTTGCAGCACTTCTTCATTCGGATCAGAGACGAACTGTGTAAGAACGGAGAGATCCTGCTCAGCCCGGCACTCAGCTACACTTCCAAACACCTGCACAGTGATGTGGAGAAGGAAAAGAAAGAAAAGCTGCCCAAAGAATTTGAGGAAGACAAGCTAAAAAGAGAGGAGGAGAAAAAAGGTTTGACAGAATGTGTTTTATATTAGTATCCACAACCTTCTTGTTGGCTTAGTAGCAATTGTGATCCTTTTCACTTTTTTAAGGTTGCATAGTCTGCACTGATTTTATTGCAAGACAATTCCAGCGAACAATACTGTATAATCACCATTTCTTTGAAATTTCCCTTACCAGAAGCGGAAAAAAATGAGGAAACATCTGCAGGGACTTGGCATGGAGGCCTCCAGCGCACCTACAGCCAAGACTGCAGTTTTCGTGACAGAATGTATCATGTAGGGGAGTATGTCTACGTAGAGCCTGCTGAGGCGAACCTCCAGCCTCACATCGTTTGCATAGAGCGCCTCTGGCAGGACGACACAGGTACTACACTCACAGGATGTAGATGGATTATTTCAACAAAAAAAGTAGGGAAGGGTGTGAAATACTATGAGCAGGCAGATGTACGGTAGATTAAAGTGTAGATTCTATACACTTGTTATTAAATGTGAAATTTGTTTGAAGTGAGATCTCCTTACCAAACCTTTTTTTTTTTTTTTTACCGTAGGAGAGAAATGGCTTTATGGCTGCTGGTTTTACAGACCAAATGAGACTTTTCATCTCGCCACACGCAAATTTCTGGAGAAGGAAGTCTTTAAAAGCGACTACTACAACAAAGTTCCTGTTAATAAAATTCTGGGCAAATGTGTTGTCATGTTTGTTAAGGTAGAGTCTTTTACTTGTTGGTGTAACTTACTGAATAGAGTGATTTTGAACATCTATATATTTTCTCTGCCGTTTTATTATTATTATTATTATTATTCAGGAATACTTCAAACTCAGCCCCGAGGGCTTTCGACCCGAGGATGTGTTTGTTTGTGAGTCCCGTTACTCAGCCAAATCTAAGTCGTTTAAAAAGATCAAGATGTGGACCATGCCTCTGAGCTCGGTCAAGTTTGTCCCTCGTGACGTCCCGTTGCCGGTGGTAAGGGTGGCCTCTATGTTTGCTCCGAAACCGGAAAGTGAGAAATCTGCAGAGCCAACAGAGGACAACAAAATTGTTGCCTCGGTTATTGATAAGGTGAGAATCAGAAATGGAAATCAAAATCTAAATCAATATCTAGAGGCCACCACAAATATAAAACAAATTAAAAATATATAATGACTACAGTTTTACTTGTTCTTCTTGATCTAGGCTTATTATAAAATTTTGATTCCTTTGCAGGAAAAAGAGGATGTTTCTGTGGAGATGAGCAATGGTGAGCCGGGCTGTCAGTATTATGATCAGCTTTGCTACAATGACATGTGGCTCAAAGTGGGAGATTGCGTCTACATCCGCTCTCACGGTCTAGTGCGCCACCGTGTGGGCAGGTACAGTACATATTAAATAGACAAATGCACAGACTTGCTGTATTCCTTTCTTGGATTTTTTTGTGGCAGAAATTAGCATTTTGAAGCAGGTTTGAATCTGTTGTGTGTATTGCAACAGGATTGAGAAAATGTGGGTGCGAGACGGGGCCGCCTACTTTTTCGGGCCGATCTTTATCTATCCTGAGGAGACTGAACACGAGCCCACGAAGATGTTCTATAAGAAGGAGGTGTTCCTAAGCAATCTGGAGGAGTCCTGCCCCATGACCTGCATTACTGGTATCTGTAGCGGAAAGATTATTTCGCTATAAAATTTTAGAGCTCTGTAAAATATTTTGCTTCATTCCCTGCATGCGTGTTCCTCAGGAAAGTGCACGGTGTCCTCATTTAAAGACTACCTATCATGCCGTCCGACCGAAGTGCCTGAAGATGATGTGCTGCTGTGTGAGAGTCGCTACATTGAGAGCGAAAAGCAGATGAAGAAGTTTAAAGGCCTGAAGCGATTCTCGCTCTCCGCCAAAGTAGTAGAGGATGAAATATATTACTTTAGGTGAGTTTCCTTTATTATGTAAGGAATATAAAAATGCTGTGTGATGCCATGGTTATGTCAAAGGTTCCCCAAAGGTGATTTATTCCTCTGCCTCCACAGCAATTTTCCAGTAACTGCAATTTGTAATTATTTACGATCAGCATACTCCTGAAGATGGAATCAGTACTTGATCATATCACTTGAACTCTATTCTTATTGGGGTAATTAATTCTGTAAATGAAAAATCTGTCTCTTCATATCTGTTTATGCGACAGGAAGCTTATTGTGCCTCAAAAGGAACCATCCCCACTCCTGGACAAGAAGATCGAAGAGCTGGAGGCCAAGTTCGCCGACATGACGGATGAAGAACTGGAGGACCTGGGTGATGACGACGGGGATGGTTTGGACGGCCAGGGAATGTCGCAGCTCCAAACTCCACTACACAACGATCTGGACATGATGTCATACACACCAATACAGGTCACTCACACATTACACACTAAGCAAATCATGAAATACACAGAATACAAAGAGTGAATAAATACATTCCTGGTCAAAACAAAAGTTTTTGATATTTCATTGGACCACCTTTTGCTTTGATTACAGCCATGGCATCATTTTGATAAGCTTATGCAAAATGTATGTCCATCCAGCATCACAATAATCTCTTTCAAAAGAACTTGTACTGATGATGGCAGAGTCGGACCTCTGCGTAAAGTTTTCTCCAGCACATCTCAAAGATTCACAATGGGGTTAAGGTCTGGACCCTGTGGTGGCCAATTTATGTGTGACAATGATGTCTTATGCTTCCTGAACCTCTCTTTCACAATTCTTGTGAATTCGCGCTTCGTCATCTTGGAATATGCCCGTGCCATCAGGGGAGAATAAAATCCATTGATGGAAAAACCTAGTCATTCTGAACATTGCTGAACCAAAACCCGACCAAAGCAACCCCATATCATAACGCCCCTACAGGCATGTAATGTAGGCACTCTGCAGGATGGGTGCATTAAGTTCTTACCCCGCTGCACCCATCACTCTAAAACATGATAAATCTGAACTCATAAGCCCACATGATGTTTTCCAATGCTTTCCAATGCTCCCTAGAAATATGAAGCCTTTTCTGATTAGCCTCAGAGATAAGTGGTGTTCTTAAGGCTACACAGCTGTTTATCCCTAATCCCAATTCTTAACTAAAATTTTTGTAGTTTCAGTAATGTCTTCAGTTGTTTTCTTTTCTTGATGCAGGCCAATTATTCACCCTTTCTGAAACAAAGTAGCATCTTTGCCATGGCCACAGGATATGGCTTGGTTAAGACATGGTTGTTTAAGAAATGAAAAGCTACTCACTGCCAGCTAAAACATATTAATCATTGCAGTGATTATACAATGGAATGCTCTTACCTATTTTATTAGTTAAATCCAGGCGCTAACCTTTTTGGCCGGGCAGTGTACATGAATTATGTAAGGAAGCGCAATGTTTTTGTCCGACAGTCCACACCAAAATCCTTTAAAGGCCTGTCGAAGAAGGAGGGCGCGAAGAGAAAGATCAACATGAGCGGCTACATCCTGTTCAGCAGTGAGATGCGGGCCGTGATCAAAGCGCAGCACCCGGACTTCTCTTTCGGTGAGCTCAGCCGTCTGGTGGGCACCGAATGGCGAAATCTGGAATCGGCCAAGAAAGCCGAGTATGAAGGTGAGACGGAATTGGAAATGACGAGGCAGTGCATGTGGCCAAAGAGATAATACGAATCGATATGTTCTATAAAAATATGCGTTTAAAATATTTTTATTTAAGTTATTTCTTTTACCATTGCAATTTAAAATGCAATTTACATAAAAATGCGTTATTATTAGAGTTTTTGTAAAGCAATGTTAAATTCAAGTTTAAATGAATGTGTATAGGTTTTATTTTACCCAACTTTTTATTTTATTTTATTTTAAATAGTTTTATTTAATATCTCATTTTGTTTCTCTCTTATTTTCATACACTCCTTATGTCAGGGATCCTGAGCACTTAAACAAGTTTTTCTTATTGCCAAAATATGGTTTATATGCATGTTGTGTTTGAATTTACTTTATGATGTACTACAATTTTACATCCAACTCAAGATGAGACAGACCAGAACATTAGGATTAAAGATCCAGCGTCAACTGTGTGTGGATGTGTGTGTGTGTGTGTGTGTGTGTATTCCAGAGAGGGCGGCCAAAGTGGCGGAGCAGCAGGAGCGTGAGAGAGCGGCTCAGCAGCAGAACTCCCCGAGAGCAGGTACCCCAGTAGGGACGCTGATGGGGGTGGTGCCCCCTCCGGGCCCTATGGGGATGCTTAACCACAGCATGTCGCCTATGGCAGGTAACCCCTCTCAGCTGCGCTGGTGGAAACACCACACTGGTGCCACACAGAGCCGCAATGAGAAGCCTAACTGCTGACATTCCAGTCCTCATTTCCTTTAATCCATCTTTAATAACATAGTATAATATTGTATCCCACATAAACTTCAACTCTATTAAAAATTTCCAAATCTTTGAGTTTAAATTAATCTGTTGCATGCGCATGAGCTGTATAAGGTGACCATAACCCCTATTTGTTTTAACATTCTTGAGATCATTTGCTTTCTTTTGTTAGAAACAGCGCATGAATTCCTTCCCCATAGTTAGCTGCATGTCTTACTGATGCATGGATTTTTTTCTTTTGTTGCCATCTTCCTTTTTTCCACTCCCCAAAGGCATGATGGGTAACTTTCTTCGCCCACCCATGCTGTCGCTACCGGGTCCGGTTGATGGCATTGCTAGCATGGCTGGCATACCGCCGCATTTCCTGCCTTTCTTACACCACCATCTCCCGCCGGGCATGTATGGCTTCCCTGGCATGCCGTACCTGGGTAAGGACAGCCACATGCCCAGTCCACCTTTGCAGTTGCTTCCTGTCTGCCTTTCGAACTCAAACTGGAGGGGCTACCTGCACCATGGGGCTTGAATTAAATAGCCTGAGCTGGCCATGAGAAATAGCTTCTGTTAAGAGCAGTGCTGCAAAAGAGATACTATCAGCAATATACTATGTGGCAAATGTATTGTGATGGTTAGATATTGTATAGTTACACAGTGTAAGCATCAAACATTTTGCAAATAAGTGCTGCGACTGCTGCCAGAGATTTAAACCAAAAAAACAAATTTTATTAAAAGCATTGATCATAAGCACTTTTTGTAGGTTAAAATAATCCCAAATATACACTGACTCAGTGCTTTTATTCAATTTGTGTGTTTGCTGTGACTGCTTTCCCAGGTATGAATGGAATGGGCACTGGATCTGCAGGAAACCCATATGGAGCCCAGGTAAATTATAAAATGGTATAAGTATTAAAGTCAAACTGTTATTATACCGTGAGCCGAGATTGCTTCCGCATACCTCACGCCACGGTTAGCTCGGCCACGTTTATGAGCAGTCTACGAGCTGGTACTACCAAGCTCCACAAACCAAATGCCCTAAACAGAGAGGGTCTGTCTGTGTGTTCACCATTCAAACATCAAATGAGAATCTAAACGTATAAGAAAGGCAGCTTTGGCTTCAAGTTTGTATTAGTAAGGCTAATACAATTATAATGTCTCTGATTATAACACCTGTGATGTGAAGCAATACATGAAGATAAATATACCAGTGCTGCTATACTCTATACAAGTAAGTAAGCTTCTTATACAAACGGATTACTTTGTGTGAACTAACTCTTGTGTATGTGTAGGGTTGATACACTTTTATAGTTTTTTGTCTCCCCCCCCCCCCCCCCCCCCCAACTTGATTTGCACCCCATGGACCATTTAGATCGTTGTATATTTATGGAGTAGGGCTTCATATTAAGTTATTAATCTTCCCATTAATGTAAAGCTCTAAGGACGGTACAGACATTAGTTTTCACATGGTACAGCAAAAAAAACAAAAAAGGAACGTACAGGTCCACATGACGTTAAATCCCCAGAGAACCAACAGAAGTGCAGTAAGCAAGCTGTTAAGGAGTTTCCACATACTTTACTGGTTTAGCATTACTTAGTAGTTCTATTTATGAATTGATGACACAGTTGAGTTTTAAAAATTAGATGCTGAGATTTTTTTAAGGGACCTCAAAATTGGTTCATTACTAAGGATTTTCACTCTGTACCTAGATTATAAGTATTATCAGTCAGTTACAGTGAAGTATATTACTTTTTTTAATGCACATTTGTCCAGTACACATTTCAGAGCCTGTGTGTGTCTCTATAGTCAGGCATGATGGGCGGCAGCCAACAGGCTCCGCCCCCTTACCCAGGACAAGGCCAGGTGGGCCAGCCCTCCCTTCAACAACCGTCCACTCCGATATTCGTGGCTCCTCCACCGAAACCGCAACGGCTCCTCCATTCTGAGGCCTACCTGAGGTACATAGAGGGGCTCAACGCAGAGTCGACTACAGTCAGCAAATGGGACCAGACTTTGTCAGGTGAGGGCGTACAATATTTTCAGGCATATTGCCTCAGGGATATCTATGTAAGTTGCTCTTCATCCTTAATGTAAATGTAGATGCCTAATTAGTGGGTCGGATGAGACATTAGTTAGGAAATACTCCCTCGGAAAGGGACACCAGATAGTGGGATAAGTCATTACAAAATACAGGTGTGGACAGTGTGTTAAAGTGTGTCAAAAGAATGCCAAATCTACAGCAGTGCACTGAAAACTGACTGCATATATTATTTCCACATTAGTCACTTACTGTAAATAACAAACATTATACACACAGTTAAAGGAAAACTTTTTTTTGTGTGTGTATGTGTTACCTCAGCTCGAAGGAAAGATGTCCGCCTCACGAAAGAACAGGAGAGTAGACTTCCATCTCACTGGCTGAAGAGCAAAGGGGCGCACACCACCATGGCCGACGCCCTGTGGCGCCTCAGAGACCTGATGTTAAGGGACACACTAAACATCAGGCACACATACAACATCTAAACAAGTACCGGAGTCCCACAGAGGTATTCAGCGTATCAGTCTCCTAATATGTCTGATCTGATTGGACTCGTCAGATTTATCATCGAAGTGGACAAGTTCGGTCACGGGGCTTGACATGAAGAAAACACTAAGCCCTGACACTCTGAGAGCTGACACGATGAATTAAAACCATTCCAGTTCATTCGCTAACGCAAGAGTCACCTTTAGAGTTTGAATGTGTTGTTTTGTTTTGTAAAAAAAAAAAAAAAAGAAAAAAAAAGAAGAAAAAAAAAGAAGAAATGTCCGAAGTAGCCCTTTGTGTTCGTGAGTGTGTGTGTGTAATTTGACTCCTAGCACTTTGAAAGAATTTGTGTTTTAGTTTGTTATTAACTCTTGCTCTAAGATAGAGATTTTCATTCAATCTTCTACGATTGTCGATGCCTTCATTTTCCACACGCTTCATTTATACGATAGAAACTTTCATACAGTGTTGCGTAACAGTTGTCATGAACTTTATTTGTTTTAAGACTTTATGTCGTTTGTTAGGGAAGTAAAATAGTCTTAGTTTTGCCTGTGGTAAGTGGTTCCCTACCAGAAGTAGGTGTGTGTGTTTATTATTTTTTTTATTTCACAAGAAGGTTTGGCCTTCTTATACTTTTCATTTAGATGAACTTTAAAGAATTTCATAGAGCGAGTATCATTTGCTGCTGAGCCAGTGCTTCAATAAAACTGCCATTCACAGTGTTTTTGCCTTTTTTTCAGCTAATATTTGAAATATAAATTGTATTACTTAAAAATAAAATAAAATGGACCATAAGCAATGCTTATTCACTTTTTGGTGGTAGACCAATAAACACACCCTAGGATTTGGATTAAAAAATTTTAATATTTATTGATAAAAGTGGTGCTTTTGCCCTTAGGTTGCTATTATTTATTTATTTTCTTATATATATAAGTTAGAGATCATTATAATTGTACTAATCAAAAATAGAAAATTATAAATCTCACGAGAAATACAAGCGTCGAATACATTACCTCAAATTAAATAAATCATTAATTAATTCTTACCTTTTGTTTATCATTTTATTTATTTACTTAATCTCTCGACGTTACGTCACTATCCGTAGAAATGAATGAAGCGTCATCCTTCCAGCAGTCCTACCCGTATTCCGATACGTCCCGCCTCCTCTATCAGGATTGGTTTCATCCCGCAATTTTAGCAGAGTTGTCCAATCAGAGGCGTGCATGTGGGCGCTCAGTACTAGCCAATCCTGGCATGGTTTGTCGGAGTTCGGGTGGGAAAACAACAACAATCAGGCTGCGGGAGCGGAGGACAGACGCGGGGCCTTTCTGCACTGCGCCGTCTCACACTCATCCAAAGTTTTTTTATTTTTCCGTAATAAATTAGGTAACTAAGAATCTAAACGAGATGGCGCTGCGTTCGTGTCGCTGGTTTGTGTGTTTCTGTGGTATGTTTTTGCTGTCGTGTGGAGTTCGGGGTGACGGTTTGGTGAACGAGGAGGTGAAGCGGACGCTGGATCTCAGCACACACCTGGCGAAAATATCCGCCGAAATCCTGCTGGCCAACCACGGAGGCTCTGCAGTGCAGAGCTTCACCCTCGCCCTGGAGCCTGAGCTCGCCGCACACCTCGCCTACGTCGGCGCGTCTGTAAGTGGAGAACTAATATCTCGCGGAAAAGCTGCAACGTTAGTCTAAACCCGCGGCTGTCTCCTAAATATCTCCTCATTAGACACAAAGTCCACTACGTGCGACTTAGACGCTGTTACTACTTACATTACCTACGTAGGGTAATCTGGCTCTATTTGGAGCACAGCCGGTCATTTCGGTTGCTAACTTGCTAGCCACCACCGACCGTTCAACTCGACAATTCATTGTTCAGTGTTTAATAAATATAAAAGTCTTAAAATAATATAAATATTAACCTACTACATATTAATAAAACAGCTCTGAATTAGCTATTAACGCTGACTAATTCAGAGCTTGGACTCTTATTAGTTTTGCTTGGACTATTTGTTAGCGTTAGCAATTTTAGCAAAGCTAGCTTATCAATTAGACCCTTTACAGAGCTTAAATAAATCAGCATGACTAGGCGGAAAATGCAAAGCATGTCCTGTGAGAATAAAAGCACTTAATTAGGTGTGATATGCAACTTAAACGTCGTTTAATTCATTTTAGGAAACGTTAGCATTTGCGCGTGCGTTTGCAGGGCGCCACTGTGCGCGTGACACGTAAGCGCTGTGTGGAGCAGGCACTTCCGGGTTGTCCCGCGCTCGCGCGGTGTACTTTTATGTATTAGTGCACTTCAGAATGAACTCAAACTGCTGCTTTTACACATTTTCTTAAATGCATGTGCTATACACAGCAATGCATTATTCTGTATATATTGTATCATTCTTACATTAATTCATATCGTGTGATGTGTATCTTTTTTGATGTCTTATCCACTGCATAATTTGTGCAGGTATACTGTACAGTGATCAGCCATAACATTGACACCCCCCCCCCCCCCCCCCTCCTAATATTGTGTAGTTCCCCTTTTGCCACCGTTAACATTTTCCCCAATTTGATCAACACTTGCTTTTTCTTCGGTTTGATCAGACTACTCAGGCCATCCTTTCCTCCTAATGTGCATCAGTAAGTTTTTGCCATCCAAGACCCTGTATCCAGTTCACCGGTTTTCCTTGCTTGGATCACTTTGCTATGTCCTGATGTCTGTAGCCTGGGACCATCCCACAAGAGCTGTACGTTTACAGTTGATCTGACGTCTAGTCCTTACAATTCGGATCTTCTTACAGCAGCTACATTTTCAATATTTCAAAACAAGAGTGACAGGAACTGGGTGAGTGTTGAAAGCAGAAAAAGTTGGACAAACATACAGATTTGAGTGACTTTGACAAGGGACAGAATGTGATGGCTAAAGGGCTGGGTCGGAGCAACTCCAAAACTGAGGCTCTTGTGGGATGTTTCTGGTCTGCAGTGGTCTAGACCGACCAAAAGTAATTCAAGGAAGGAAAACCAGTAAACTGGCAACAGGGTCATGGGTGGCCATGGCTTACTGATACACGTGGGGAATGCCGACTGGTCCAATAGAAGAGCTAGTGTAAATCAACTTGATGAACGGTGTCAACACCATGCATCACAGTTATGGTGGCTAATAGGGGAGACCTACTCAACATTAGGCAGGTGGTCATAATGTTATGGCCGATCAGCGATCAGTGTATATTACTATATAGATGTCCTATCCTTATTACCAACTGCACCTTCTGTACATTAATCATTAATTTCATCCCTGTACATATGAACCCATGCCCTCATCTACCACTTTTTTTTTTTTTTTTTTTTTTTGTAAATAGGCCACTTATACACTTCTGCTTAGATGCTAAGTGCATTTCATTGGCTCTCTACATGTACAGTACTTTGCATATTAACAGTAAGGTTGATTCTAATCTAATCTAACGTGCTGCACGGCTTTTGTTTCCACCTTGTTCACATGAGCTGAATCACAAATGACTTCCTGTCTCAGTCCACTATAAAGTACACTGCTTTTTACATTCTGGTCTATTATCTTAACCAGGTAAAAGGTGAAGAGGAGGACGATGAAGCTTTAGAATTGAAGGAGACATCCATCAAAGGACAGAGGTGAGTGATGTCTTAGGGGAAATGAGCAAATGCATGCTTGATAATTTTACAGAAGTGACCATATGAGGCCATGAACAGATCTGTGAAGTCATCATTTCAGGAATATTTTCAATGAAGACATGCCGAATGTAAAGATTGCAATATGAGGCAGTTGTAGTGAGCCACCATGAAATAAACACCAAGGAAATGGTTATGGATGCAACATTTGTTTAGTTATGCCTATCTGAGTCCAACGCTATGCATAACTGAACTCGTTGTCTCTCGTCCTCTTGCAGTGGGACGTTCTTCCAGGCACAGCTTCCCTCAGCCCTGGGAGCTGGTGCAAAGCTGCGTGTGAAGGTCGAGACGGTGTTCAGCCATGTCCTTACGCCTTTCCCCACTCACATCACTCAGGCCGAACGGCAGCTCGTGGTGTTCCAGGGCAATCATTACCTGTACTCGCCCTACCCCACCCGTAGCCAGACCACTCGCGTGCGCCTCGCCTCCAAGACTGTTGAGAGCTACTCCAAGCTGGGCAACCCGAGCAAAAACGATGAGGCGATTGAGTACGGCCCGTTCAAGGATGTCCCTCCTTTCAGTCAGGTAAACAGGATGTGATGGAGACCTTGAGTTTCTCGTTTCTTTATCTGCGCCCTGTCGTTTTCATCCTTGCTTTCCTTTAAAGCAAAAAAAATAAAATGTAACCGATAGACGCAATACAGTTATCAGAGATATGCATTAATCAAACAGTACTTTGTCTGGGAATGCTACCTAATAGATAAATTATAGATAATTTTTTGTGCACTTTTCCCCCTGTAGGACACCATGAAGATCCACTATGAGAATAACTCACCGTTCCTCACCATCAGCAGCATCACACGCACTATCGAGGTTTCCCACTGGGGCAACATTGCTGTGGAGGAAACCATCGACCTGAGACACACCGGGGCTTACCTGAAGGGACCGTTCTCTCGCTACGACTATCAGAGGCAGTCTGACAGTGGCATCTCCTCCATCAGATCCTTCAAGGTGTGATGTGCTGCCACCAGAACAATGGCTTCTTGCAATCCTTAATAGATTACATCCCATTATATGGATGCATTTGGCCTTTTTTCACTTTTATGTTCAATTATTTCCTCTTTTTTATAATTAAATTTTTTTCTTTTTTAATTTAGACAATCCTCCCTGCTTCTGCTCAAGATGTCTACTACCGCGACGAGATCGGGAACATCTCCACATCTCACTTGCAGGTCCTGGAAGATTCTGTTGAAGTCGAAGTCCGCCCCCGCTTCCCCCTGTTCGGAGGGTGGAAGACGCACTACATCATTGGATACAATCTGCCCAGCTACGAGTATCTCTACACACTGGGTGTGTTTTTTTTTTTTTCTTTTTTTTTTTCTTCTTCTTCTTCTTCTTCTTCTTCCTTATGAATGCTTTATATCACTGACATCGCATCACGTTAGATTTAGAAAATAGTGCAAATTATTTTTTACTCTTAGCGTTAGTAGTTATTCCTTGTAATAATGACTAGTTGTACTTTTTAATAATTGAGAACTCAAAATATTTAAAGCAAGTTCTTTTTTTTTTTCTTCTTCTGTTTTTCTGATTTCAGGTGATCAGTATGCTTTGAAAATGCGCCTGGTTGATCACGTGTATGATGATCAGGTTATTGACCAACTTACTGTCAAACTGATTCTCCCCGAGGGGGCAAGGTATGGACGTGCGTGTGTGAGACAGGAATCAGGATTTTAAATTGTTCTGAAATCATTAAGAAACTAATCAGACAGAGAAACATTTATATCATAATCCTTTTGATTAGAAAATTAAGAAAGTATTCTGCTACTTTTATCAGGAACATAAATTTGGAGACTCCCTACTCCATCAAACGAAGCCCTGATCAGCTTCACTACACCTACCTGGACACTTTTGGCAGGCCTGTTCTGGTGGCAACTAAGGAGAACCTTGTGGAGCAGCACATTCAGGACATGGTGGTAAGGCTCAATATATTTATAAAAACCTCTCCCTAAAGCACATATGTTGAAGTCATCAGCACCAAAGGTTTGTAGAGTGATAAAGGAAGACTGATAAAGGAATGACTTAGCTTTTAGACACCTTAAAGCATTAGATGCAAGCAAGAATGGATAAACAATTCCAGTAATTGGCAAATCCACTAAGGGTTTTCAAAGAATAAAACACTTATATGCTGCTTTAGAATTTTAAACTTCAGCATGGTATCGGTAGTGTCTCACCATACTGAACAACCGTTAAAAGAATAAAAATTAAAAGAACAAATAAATCATCCTCTTATTTTCCATTTCATACTCCTCGCCACTAGCTACAGTGTGTATGAGGGAATCACCAGTCACCTCCCGATACGATTCATAATGCCTAAAAATTGTGATTCTATAAGTGTTGCAATTTTATAAATATCCAGATTCAATATTGCATTTTTCCTCAATTTTGTTACATTTTAAAAAAGTTTTATGCTTGATTAAATGTAGTCCATTACTTTTAATATTAGTTTTCTCAGTCAAGTGCAGGATTTAACCTATACAAACTAACTCCCAATACAAGAGTTTAACATTTACACAGAAACGGTGAGTTTTACCTTTTTGATGCCTCTAAAGTCTCAAAACTCAGCTTGGTGTTTTGAGACTTGTGTGTAATGGGTGGTTTTGAGACTAATCACAGAGTTTGGAGAAAATGGGATCTGTGGCTTTTAACGCACATGATGTATACATTTTTTTTAATAACATAAAACCATAAAAATGCATTTCTTTCGTGTCACTCAGAAGTTTGTGAGCTCATTACAGAAATGTTTATATCTGAGGCTGATCAGACGCTCATTTTAGTTTAAAGTTGATGTTGGAGTCAGTGTGGGGTGGTATGTGAATCGCCGCACACAATACTTCATAAATAAATGAATAGATTTTTTTTTTTTAGCCCCATCTACAGTATGTATATCACTCAAATAGTAAGGCTTGGTAGTTTTGCCTCACAGAACATGACAGTAATATAATCTCCGTGGTTATTTGTAGCTTCCGTTCATGTGTTTTGTGCTTTGTCGTTCCAGGTTCACTACAACTTCAATAAGATCCTGATGCTGCAGGAGCCGTTGCTGGTGGTCGGTGCATTCTACATCTTATTCTTCACAGTCATTGTTTACGTCCGTCTGGATTTCTCCATCACTAAGGTTAGTGCTAAAAAGTTGCCAGCCACAATCTCGTGACGTTATCAAGACAAATTAGTCTCTGTAAGCGTAGTAGCTATTTCCAGATGCAAAACCATCTGGAATTATTATTGTTTAACACAATGCCTGAATCTCTCGTGATCGCAAAACATTAAAAAAAATCCTTGTCCGGGTATCAAGTTAATAAAAATTTGTTATACGTTGTTATTTGATAAGCATTTCCCTAAACATACTCACTATGCCTTCCTTCTTTTCTTTAGGACCCTGCAGCAGAGGTGCGGATGAAGGTGGCCTCCATCACAGAGCAGGTCCTGACTCTGGTCAATAAGAGGCTCGGGCTGTACAGACACATGGACGAGGTGGTAAACCGCTACAAGCAGTCACGTGACACCGGCGCCCTTAATGCAGGGCGTAAGAATTTGGAGGCTGAGCATCGTAGCCTCACTAACGAAGTCACAAGCCTGCAGGCTCGCCTTAAATCCGAAGGATCTGACCTTGGTGATAAGGTATAAATTTAATAAAAACCGAGTTTAGAAGTTCAGTACTATTAACTATTGGTTGTATCTCATGATAGCCAGATTCTAAAGATTAATTTACAGTTGTATAGTTTTTCTGGTGATTTGGGGATTTTTATTTATTAAATTTTTTTCATCAAGTAACTTTCTAAACGTTTTCCCCTCAGGTGTCAGAGATCCAGAAGCTGGACGGCCAGGTGAAAGACTTGGTATTGCAGGCCTGTCAGGAGTCTGAGCGCCTCGTGACAGGGAAGGTGAAGAAGGAGGCGTATATTGCTTCAGAGAAATCTCTTACCAGCAAGAGACAGGAGCTGATCTCGCGCATCGACGGCCTCCTCGACGCACTCTAAAACACACAAACACACACAGTGCCGTTAAGAGCTGAAATTACACCCCAACCCCTTTCATCCACACGCTTTTTGTCACGTTTATCAACGTGAGCACTATCCACCACCTTAAAGTGTGTGTTGCGCCTTTTTCATCCTGTAGGCTAAGTGAGATGGGAGTGTACTTACACAGATTTACTTCTCCCTCAAGATTGTTTGTTTTTGATCACCAGGGAAATGCCTCAACATGGGTCGTGGGTTTTATATGCAGTTTTGTCCATTTCATGTTTTTTTTTTTTTTTCCCCATCTGAGGGGATCATTTTAAGCAAGGGCAGAATGAACCGTTTCAGCTACCTCACCACCCGCTGAAACGTTTCTTTCCTTCTACGTTCTCGGCACTTAAATTCTACTTTACTACGTTTTTTGCTCTGCCCTGAAACAAATGCAAAAATGTCCAAGCTCCGAACACGATGGATGGCATGTTATTGAAAATTTCTCCCCCTTTATTTTGTTGGCATTTTTTCTGTTTGTTTAATTTTTCATTTTTGTAAATGATGTGCTTTCATACCATGAATTTACTTGGCAAACACAAGAGATGTGTGTGTGTGTTTGGGGGGGGGGGGATGAAGGAAATGCCGAATGTTAAATTCCTTTAGTGTCAAAATTTGAAAAGTGAAAATAAACACATTGTTATAAATTAGTCTGGTTTCATTTTGTTTTTACTGTTTATGCACACTTGGTCTTTGTAATCAAAAGTCATAATGTTTCTGGAAGATTAAGAAAGTAAAATATTTGGGTTGCACGCTGTTAAAAGAAAAGCATTGATGAGGTGACCATCACTGAAACAGATATGAGCGATACGGTTACCAAAATATGTTGGGAGCTAATTCTTGGTTGGGGAATGGAATTAAAAACGTGCAGTTTACCCTGCTTTCAGAGTTGTAGAAGGGTAATTTTGTTTGACCTGCATGAGGCAAAGAACACAACTAAGGAGATTGATGAACTGAATGAATTTTGGTGAATAACTGTCCAATGCATTGAAAGCTGGAAAGATAGTGCCGACGCTTGGTGACACTGCACCATAAAAATGGTGACACTAATCAGAAAAACAGGCTTCAGTTTGCCAGGGAGCATAAAGATTGGATGGTGGAGCAATGGGAAAAAAGTCATGTGGTTTGCTGAGTCCAGATTGGCCCGAAGGCCTTAAAATAAATTCAGTTTTTATTGCAGAAGCATAGTGTCACACTGAAAATTGTAGAAAAATATAAAGTGAATTTTAAGGGGAAATAAAAATCCCTGACTAACAAATAATTATTTTTCATAAAATAACCTGTTCCAAAATTATTGGCGCCCCTAACAATTCCTAGAAAATAAATGTAATTGAAGTATTTCTGTCATTTCAACAGTAGTTTACAAAGTTGATCAGAGTATGTAGGAACATTTCATTAGTAATTTATCACTGGGGTATAAATATGACGTGACAGAGAGGCCATTTCTCTTATCCACTCTTCAACATGGAAAAGACAAAGGAACACACCATTCAAGTAAGGCAGATGTGTGTCGACCTTCACAAGTCAGGCAATGGGTACAAGAAAATAGCCACCCGTCTGCACCTGCCCATATCTACTGTGAGAGGAATCATTAAGAAGTTTAAAAAAAACTGGAACAGTAGTAAACAAACGCAAGTTTATTTTGCCTCCATGCACAGTGAGGAGGATGGTAAGAGAAATAAAAAATTCTCCAAAGCTCACTGTTAAAGAACTGCAACAAATGATAGCATCTTGGGGTCACAAAGTCTCCAAAACAACCATCAGACGCTATCTACATGCCAACAAGCTCTTTGGGAGGCATGGAAGGAGAAAAACTTTTCTCAGTCACAATCATAAACGCAAACGCTAACTCCTCTGCACTCTCCTTCAAATGGACAAAAAAAAAAAAATTAGAGTAGGATTTGCAAACACAAACAAAGGGGGAAAAAAAAAGGGCTTGGAATTATTCATTTGAAGTTGTAGATCACGTCCACAGGGAGGCGCCAAAGAGCCACATAAATATCCCTAAAACAAATGGCTATCACACTGACAGGCATGTCTCATAAAATGATAGAAAAAGTTGCTGCAACTTTATCCTACTCTGCTTAAATAATTTCTCCTGTGTACACTGTCTTTCAAGTGGTAGTAAGACATTGTTTAAACTAAAATATATGTATTAACCGTTCACATAAGTCGTGTGAGAAAAGAAACGTAGAGTTCTGTCTGGAAACGATCCCTCATATTTGTGTTGGAGTGATAAGCATCGGCGCTGTGATTTACTCGAGAGCTGCGTTTAATCCCAGTGCAGCCAATTCACCTTTAGGTAATAAAGAGCCTGATTTTCCTGATTTCTGCCACTTCGCCTTCCACGTGAACGTGTGATGGTAATTCCTTGCCGTGTTTGTCTCCGTGTCTACAGTTACACAGTCGAAAAAACGCAGGTCTAACGAAGCCAGGGGCCAATCTGAGGTCATCGCTTCCCACAAGAGGTCACGCTGAAGTCATTTCCTGGGCCGAAATAACAAGATCGCCTCTCGGGCTCTGTTATTAACACGAACGTATTGTATACGTGCCGTACAATAATCATTCTGTAAAACACACACTGGAGGGAAACCGAGCACTGATGCCTTGGGATGGTGAAAGCACACAATAGTCAGGAATGTGTTGTTTTTTCTTTCTTTCTTTTACCCCAAAGGGTGGGAAACTGTCTAAAACCTTCCTTTTCACACATCAGTAGACGTGTTATGATTATGTCAGAACTGCTTGTTGTTAAAGTGCATGTGTAAGTGTTTCAGGACTCTTGAAATGTACAAACAGTGGAAACTTGAGCGAAGGTTCGGCACAGATGCAGAGTTTGAAGTGCCACATGTATTCAAATCCTTAAAACCACACACAGTTCTCAGGAACCGTTTGCTGTGTATGGTTTTTTTTTTTCTTTCTTTCTTTTTCCTTTTTAAAATAGAGCAGATATCAATCCAAAGCAGCTTCCACGTGAGATGATTATACAAGCCTAATTATACTGAATATCTGAGTGAGCTGAGAGAGTTAAGGTCCTCGGCTTTGAGGTTCACCTGGATTTGCGGTTTGAACTCACTGAAGAAAGGGATCCTACAAAGATAACTAAGGATTTTAGCTTTTTGGATGAATTCCAGCCTGAATCAGGGTCCCGTATACTCCCTAAAGGTCTTAAAAACAAACAACAACAACAACAACAACAACAACAAAAATGCTTTCAACGTTCACATTGATGTAAATTTTTGCTTCGTACTGTACCCGGGTACTATTGCTTTTGGCCTGTTACTGGCACTATTACTATTGACAATGTTGCTCAATACAAACGTACACTTGCGTATTTACACTCTCTGATACAGAAGGCAATATGCACCTAATTGGTTTGCAAGCTGCCACTAATTACAAAGAAGAAAATACAAGGAGTACAAGGAAGTGAGCATTCATCTTATCGCTTATGTTATTAACAATTACTCTGACATTACCAAATAAAAAAAAATAAAAAAAAGTCACATATAAAAATACTCAGAATTCTTTTAGCTTTGATTACAGAACACAATATGGTGACCAGGTGACTATTCTTTTCCACACTCCTGGAATATACCTGCATCAAGTTAAAAAAAACAAAAAAAAAAACCACTCTTGGTCATTCAGTACATTCAGGTCATCAGCTGACTTAATTTTATTGCCATATGATATTGCTGAGTCCAGACTTGAGCAACTGAACCAACCCCAGATTATAACGCTGCCTCCGGAGACGTGTAATGTGGCCACTATGCATGACGTGTGTATCGCTTCATGTGCTCCCGTTCTTACTCTGACGTAACTCTTGAATAGGATCAATCTGGGCTCATCAGACCACATGACCTTTTTCCATCGCTCCAAAGTCCAGTCTGTATGCTCCCTATCAGAGTGAAGCTTTTTGGAAATTACTTTTTGGAGTCTCACTAGCAAGTGGTTTCTTATGACCCCCCCCAGCTGTCTTGTCCCAATCCTTTGAGTTCTCATCATATTGTGTGCGTACGCGAATGCTCTTACTGTCAGTATAAAACACAGCTCTCGATCTTCCTGTTGGTGTTCAAAAAGTCTTTAATCGATCTCCATTCACACATTTCTTCCACAAAGCTGACAGTTCGGCACTCTCCTTCCAGGTTTTGATTATGCGTTGAAAGGTTATTCAGCCAGTTTCAATAATTTCAAAAATCTTTGGATGTGTTCTCTGTTCGATGCAGCGCATAAATTGTTACTTTATGCTGTTCTTTGCGCAATTACTACTATTTGCATTGTTGTGAATTTGTCATAAAAGCAATTGCACATCAAGATTGCACTGCATTAGTATTATTCATTTACCCCCCCCCTTTTTTTTTTTTTTTAAATTATTACTGCTTATAACTTATATAAACGTCTTTTTATATGTTAGAGCTTTTTTGTCTTAGCATTGCACCAGTCACTTTTGGTCAGGTCTCACATTACCATGTATCTACTGACTATATGTAAAATCACATCTACAACCTTGTCTTGTCTCTATTGGTGCTGTTGCTGTTAGTCTTTTAGCTGCTCCTGTCGAAGAGGCGTCACATCGGACCATCCGATCCACACTCAACTTGCCACGGATTTTACACCCGGATGCCCTTCCTGACGCAAGCTTTCCATTTCGTCTGGGCTTGAGACTGGCACTGTATCCACTGGCTGGGCTTTAGGCACTGACTGGGAATCGAACCCAGGCGTTCTGCATGACAGGCAAGAAAGCTACATCTGAGCCACCAATGCCCCTCCGCAGCCTTTTTTGGCCAGGCAGTGTAGGTGAAAATGTTAATTGCACCCCCTTTGTGTCAACAGTGGCTGATCCCCATGTTAATGTACTTTCATTAGGCTTTCATATCTGATTCGGATCATACCCAAGAACACCCTCCCGTGCTTGAGCACTCTACAATGCTCCATGTCTGGGCACAGAGTGTTAACATTATTCAAGCCTACTGGACTCGGTGTCAAGTGTACTGGGATCTGTGCCGTGATTCCTAGTGTGAACGCACTTTAGTTAAATACTGTAGGTATATTATGACAATGTAGTGAATCAACAGAAATAGCCACATAGAATCTTAAAAAAAAAGAAGAAAAGGTTTTGGTTTTCTAAAGGAGTTCAACTTTGACCTTGTCTTGTTTGGAAGCACAAGATGAAGAACGATAGGAGAACCAATAAAAGTTTATTTTAGATAGATAGATAGATAGACATTAAAGATCATTGATGTATTTTAAAAAAGGTCATTAAAGTTAAATACTTTCACCTTCCCAGGTAAACGATACGCACTAAATGTATTTGATGGTACCCTCCCTCCCAAAGCTTACTGCCTTTATTTCAGAGTCTTCTCTATTTACTCATGTGCGTGCTGATTAGTAGATTAGATAAAAAGAGCCTGAAGTTCGTTAGTGTGGATGTTTCTCTCTCTCTCTACCTTACCACTGACTTTCTCCTTTTGCTCTCTGTGTTTTTCTTTCTCTCTGTTTTCTCTCTATCTATCTCCCCCGCTGAGTTCTACATGCCTTGTTGTGCCAGAGTTGCGGTTGAGCTGTTGACCAAACCGGAGCTGAAATTCTGTTTAAACCGGAATCCACAAGCAGCACTGTATCCTGACGTGGTGTACTCTGAAAGCTGCCATGCACACACAGAGGTGTGTGTGTATATGAGAAGAGATGCAAGAGGAGGTGAGGGGGGGGGGGGGGGGGGGGTTACAGGTTAGATTAAACCATGTGGTCATGCTCACACACACACACACACACACACACACACACATGCACGTTTTCATGTGCATGGACTTGAATGACGTGAGCTCAGAGCTCAAGCAGGGTAAAAGACAACTAAAATACAAAGCAGAGGTTCGGGCTGGCTGGTGTTAATTAGTGATAGAGAAGTTACAATAGCAGAAAGCACCGAGCAGGGCTGGACTGAATATGCTGCTGATTGATTGGCCTGGCTGAGGTTCACCTGCAGGGTTTCTATACACACACACACACACACACACACACACACACACACACACGCACACATGGGCACGCTCCCTGACAGCCTGCAGAGAACAGTCAGTGTCAGGGAACAATATCCTGCACTGTGCACCTCGCAACTGAGCGCGCTCATAAATCACCACGGTGACAGAGCCACCGCCCTTACTGTCCACACTCCATCTCACACACACATATAGACACACACACACACACACGCACACACACACACACACGCACGCACACACACACGCACACACACACACGCACACACACACACACACACACACACACACACACACACACACACACACACACACACACACACACACACACACAGATGAACGTGTCCCCATGTGCAGGCTGTCGAAAGGACCTCAAACCCCAACGCGAGAAGAAGGAAATGTCTTTAACAATATCTTCAGCTTCTTAGACTTAGACTATATGTATATGACTATATCCACTTCTTTTATCATTTTTATACAGTCATGCTAAACAGACGGACAGTGTGTCAGGAATGCATCCAGTACCGTCCAACTTGAATGTTTAATTTAATCCTGCCTGCTCAGATGCTTCCAGCTGGTCAGATTTCAAAGGATGCCATAATTCTGCGCGTCAGCACTGGCACAACAGCAGGTCAGGAGACACCTGAGGGGTGGACAAGGAACAGGTTGTGTACAAAAGTTAGTGAAAGTCAGCTACCACAGGGCAGTGCACAGTTAATTTCTTCAGTCAACTGCAGTGAAAAGAATTTTTTTAGTTACAGATAGTTCTGGAGCTCTCATACTAATATTGCCATAAACAACAATTTACAAATAAACAAAAATTTCTGGATTTTGGAAGGCCTAATTCTAAAGTTATCACATAATTAAAACTACGGGGGAAAAAAAAGAGAAAAAAAAACATTTGTATGTGAAGGAATTTTGACTTTTTTTCTTCGAATTCTCCTAGAGTTTTAAGATTAAGGTCAGAATCCTCAGAAAAAGGTCAGAATTCTGAGATTAAATTCACACTTCTGAGGAAGACAGTCAGAATTTGAGCAAGAGATTCTGTATTTCTGAGAATTCAGAGAATTCTAAAAGCACAATTCTAAGAAAAAAAAAGTCTCAGAATCCTGAGGAAGAAAAGTTAGAATTTTGAGATTAAAGTCAGAATTCTACGAGTCAAATCAGAATGCTAAGAAGAAGAAAAAAAGTCAGAATATTAAGATTGAAGCCGGAATCCTGAGAAGTCAGTCCAGAGGGGGAACAAGTCAGAGCCCTGATCACATAAAGTCAAAATTCTAAGAAAAAGTCAGAATTCTGAGATTAAAGTAAAAAAAAAAAACTTTTTTTGTGAAGCGCTTTTCACAATAGTCATTGTCCCGAAGCAGCTTTACAGAATTAAAAGAAAATGATGGACGTTTGTATGAAATGTGAATGTGTATGAATCAAAAGGATGAGATTTTTCTTGAGCGAGAGCCATGGGCGATGGTGGCAAGGAAAAACTCCCTTAATTATAGGAAGAAACCTTGAGAGGAACCGGACTCAACAGGGAACCCATCCATATTTGGGACATATCAGATATCATTTTGTTTATTAAGACCAATATCTGAAAGGATAAGTCTTCGTCATCCTAAGTGTGCAACGTCTTTTCTATTTGTTCAAGCTTTTTGTCTTTCTTCTAGATGTTCCAGGCACCGGTTCTTTGGCAGTGCATCCCTGTATCCTAGCCACCAAGTCCACATCGCCCCGCACAATGCAGTTTGGCCTCGAACATCTTCTCTGTGTTCTCCACTATACGCAGACAATAATACAATAGAATGTTTCTAGCAAAACGTAAAGCTAGCAAACTTGCTATGCAGGATTAGGACTAGGTAATAACACTTATTGAACTAACATTATGGGTCAGGTATGATTTGTTGTTAGTTGAGTAGTAAGTGGTTTGGGCTGTTTCAGTGAAAGTTTGTCGGGACATAACCTCCTGAAACACTGGCAGTACTGCAGCTACCTTCTGCTTTGAAAAGCCTTGATGTTTAAGTTATTGAACTATACGCTATTTGAGCAGAAATACTCACTAGGTCATTTACAATAAACCAGTGGTTCTCAAAGTAGGGTCCAGGACCAAGAAGAGCCTGTGAATAAAATTCTCTGGCGATCTAAATCTAATCCAAAGTTGGACCTCGACTTGGACTTGATATGCTCTGTGGGGTGAAAGTTCAAAAACAGAAGGCTCTAATAAATAGCCAGAATAGGATTGTACAATTTAGAATAATGAGATTATTATTGGAATAAGTGGACATGGCTTAAATTTGTGAAATAAATCTGTCCTGAGGGCGTCTGTAAAATCCGTTAAAGCGGTTCCAGGCTGAAAAAGTGAAGTATTGAGCTGAGAATCCAGACTTCCGCCAGGATCAAGCAGGTACAATCCTACACGCATCACTCATCTGTGTGCAGGTGGACATACTGTATGACCCCTAAATGTCCACACTCCGAGCCCTCGTCTCTCCTATACTGGCTTCCTTTCCTCTCTTTTCTCCTCTGCTCTCATCTTTCCTCCTCCACACACAGTGCAGCTGTGAGAGCTGCACAGCTTTCAGTACATTCTGGCACTTTTTTTTCGAGAATGTGTAATTTGGCCTCGCGCTTATGAAAAGCGAGGACGATGGTCTGGAAGTGGAGACCGAAGGCATGACAATGGCCTCTGTGAGCAAAACCGGGCTCAGCCATTCCACCCTGACAAGCACTCAGAGAATGAGCGAGGGAGCGACAGAGAGAGAGAGAGAGCGAGAGAGAACCTCACATTTGACCACTTGCTCTCTCTATTGTGCAAGAGAGAGAGAGAGAGAGAGAGATGGAAAGGCAGAGGTGAAACATAAAAGAAATGGCTAGCAGGAATGACAGGCACCCAAAAGGTAGCTACTTTCAGTCCAGAAAAAGTGAGAGGCAGAAACAGAGAAAGATGAAAGTTGGCCACTCTCTCCAACCATCCAGTGCGAGACAGAGTGAGAGCAAGAAAGAAAGAAAAAGGGATGAAAGGTCAGGTGGGTGGGTGTGTCGTGCAGGTGGGCAGGTGTGATCAGGGCGGTAAGTGACAAGCGGACGGCAGCGTCCGAGGGACACAAAGGCATAGTCTGTTCCAGCCTCGCAGCTGCAGGGGGCGGAGATGAGCACAGCTGACAGACAGACAGACGCTGCAGACGACAGGGTGGAGTGAGGCACAAAGATGCAAGGAAGACTCCGGTGGAGAGACTTCAAACGCAGGATTGGGTCCCGGGTGCAGAGAGATGCATTCTTTCCGAGAGAGGATGCTGGAGGGGGAAGGGTAGCAAAAGGGGACAGAGAGATATATAGAGAGAGGTGGACCATTAATGAAATTGTGTGTGTGTGTGTTTGTGTGTATCCACATGTTTAGCTGCACTGTCTATGCGTACCAATGATGTGAAATGTGAAAGAGCTTGGTTCCATTACCTATGTAATTATCCCTGGTTTCCACCAAGGCATACTCTTATGTGCTTTTTAAAATCTGGTTCTAGACGGGGTTTTCAAGGAAATTTCTTTTACATGACATTGTGTTAGGCCAGAAAATTGTGTTCCCTACTAAAACTGGACTCTTAAAAAACATGTAAGCATGTTAGTTTTCCCGAAATCATTTCAGGGTACACCTGACCCCAAAGTCCGGTTCATTTTGATCGGTATGAACACAAGTGTGAACACAAGCATACCGGGCCTGGGGAAGAGGATTGAATCAAATTGAAATCAGATATGAAAGCCAATCATGTGACGTGGTCCGTGCCGTTTGCCTTCTCCAAAATCTCGGTGTGTGCATCACACTTGCCAGTCTCATCTTCTGACCAACACCGCCATAGCTGACACAGTTAAGAAGCCACACGAGAAATCTCCTCTTGACTAATTCAATAATATTAGGTATAGCGCAAAGATTAACTTTCTGGTTCACTTCTTATATTTGTGTTTAATGTCAGCTCGCAAACCTACTAGGTCTGTGATGGTCCAAGATTGGCAAAGTGGCAGAGTGTGGTGTGTTTTGGTTGATTTTTTTTTATGCATAGTTTCTGGATATTATAGTAGTTCAATGTTAATAAGAAACTCCCACAAATGGAAATACAACCGCAGGACTCTATTGAAAATGAAGGAAAAAATGTGTCCAAGCAAAAACATTTACATCGGACAAGGTTTAACAATGAAGCGGCACAGACTTAGGATGGTACGCAAGCTAGACTCTAAATCACCTGCAGCCGTCACCCTTTACAAAGAGTGGAAAAGGGACAACAGAAGCTCACAAAGTTGCAAAGTGTGTGCACTAGGCTGAAAGCTAATCCATCGCTGATTCTCTAATAAAAACGAATTATATTAATAGTGTAGAATTCTATATAAAATTAATGGATATCCTATAGAAGTTCTTCAGTACTACAGAAATGGGTCCATGAAATCCTATAAAACTTTAGTACACAAGGTCTGCATGAAAAAAAAAAAAAAGAAATCAATAGAAATACATTTCTGTTGGGTTCTATGGAAATACAACTCCTGCTCAATGGGCTCAATAAGCATTTTCTCTTTGTTATCTGAAAAGATGACTTTTTATTTCACTAACATTTGAGGTCTTCTGACATCAGCAAAGTTTCAGTAAAATTTGCTGTTAAGAAATTTGTTCCCATATTTTTTCTAGTCAGCATGGTGGCATAGCAGATAGTGCTATGGCCTTGTACCTCCAGGGTTCGATTCCCACCTTGGGTCCATGTTCTTCTGTGCTTGATGGGCTTCGTCTCATAGACCAAAGACAAGCAGATTAGGTTAACAGACATTCCCAAATTGCCTGTAGTCTGTTTGATGGATTGGCACCCTTGTCCTGTCCTTCCCATCTTGTTCCCAAAGTCTCCTGCCCATGACCTCCTCCAATCCTGTGTAGGATAAGTGGTATAGAAAATGATAAGTGGTATAGAAGATGACTGGAATTAATGAATGAACTAGGGTACATTTTTAAAAAATATTAATTTGAAAGAATATTGTTCTTTATAGTTTGTGTACAAAGGAATCCTCCAAGGGTGCTAAACAACACCAGGCATTTTTAATCCTAAATGTATCATTTACATTTAAGAAGTAGGGGTTCATGAAGAGTTCTGTAGATGGCTAACAGTCCTAGCCTTCTAAGCGTTTTCTACTTGGAGCGTTCAGCTTTCTAAAATGGAAATCTTTCAATGCCTAGCTTCTACATGGAATTTCAAAAGGACACACCAAATGACCACTAAATGGTTTGATATTTTTTGGTTGAAATAAAAAACACAATAAAGGAGAAGGTCAGGGCTACTACTATGTTCACAACCAAATGAGCTCCTTCTTAGCTACATCGATAAACTAGCGAGCGATAGTGACCAAATGAATGCATCCTAAATTCCTTTTAAGCTGATGTTGTGCAGGTAAACTTTAAAGATTGTGTACTGAGTCAGCTGCCTTTTTATTGGTACATTTGTTATTGTTTGTGTGTCCGTGTACACATTTGTGCATTTTTGCAAGTTCGTATGCTACAGTCCAAATCTCCAGCTAACAACGTGTGGTTTCCACCACGTGGCATCCCTTCAAAGGTTTTCTGCACTGGGCCCTCCACAGGGAGTCTCTTGTCTCCGCTGGTCCATCTCTACTGAAAGTGTGTGTGTGTGTGTGTGTCAGATCTCGCTCTAATGTTTTTTAATGTGTGCGAGTTATTCTTTGCCTCAGCGGGAATCAAGTTCAAATATCCAGCTTCCTGTCAGAGTATCCTGTGACTTAGCCATCTCAGGACACAAGACATATGAGAACTATTCCATTATAATGATATTGCTATCTTGCTTAGACCACTCCTAAGTGTCCATGCTCCTTATAACACATTATATTACAGCAATCGTACCTTACATTTTTACCTCTACTGCTTGGGGAAGAGGGACCTGCTCCGTAATGCTGCTTCAACATGTTTGATATTTCCACTAATTATTAATTAAGCAGGTGCATTGCAGTATGACAGTATTACTAAAAGCCAACAAGGCTTAAGTTTCCTGCAAAGACAACCCTCCCAATGTCTGTTGCCTAGAGACTTCAATTACTAGGGGCCTTAAGCGATTGCGTGGTTTGCATGCTTTTTAGTTTTGCTTCTGTTCCCACATCCCTTTCAGGCTTTCTGTTCAACAGCACCAGGACAGAGTAATCTCTCTCTCTCTCACACACACACACACACACACACACACACGCACACACACGCACACACACATACACACACACACACACACACACACACACACACACACACACACACACACACACACACACACACACACACACACACACACACACACACACACACACACACACACACACACACATTTCCTAGTACTGATTAGAGGAATGAGGGCACTTCCCATTGGCCGCAAATCTAACCTTCTGCTTTCCAGAACAGACAATTTCCCCCCACTTCAAAACTGATAGGAAGCCCAGATAGTCAGTAAAGCTTAAAGCAACGAGATTCTTCCTTCTTCCTCCACTATTTAGCCCACCTCATATCACTCAAATGTACTTTCACTCCTGCTTTCTCTTCCTTTTGCTCCAGCTGTCCCATCCTTCCTCAAGCCGTTAACTATTTGGCCTACACCTGTGCTAGAGACATTTGGAGGTGATGCCACGTGCGCTGCCAAGAGAAGCGATGACGCCAATGACCAGGGCAGAGTTGACCCATGAACTTGGCTGATGGATAGGAAGAAGCCTCCTGTTATTGCTGCTTCCTGTCTCATGGCCTCTTTTGTTTATCTCTTTTCTGACCAGCCTGTAAGTTGGCCTGACCTGATCCTTTAATATCTGACCTGAGTGCAGCCGGCCAAATGCCTGGGCCAACTTTTACACCCATTTGCACCAGTACAAGGGAAGTTGGTGGTGTATGATTGAAAAAGATTGAGACTCGTCTATGATTTTTTTAAAGGGTGATAATTGTGAATAAGCATTAGGGCACGTCAAGTTCCTTATATCGCATATCCAGAAATGTTCAGTCATTAAACATTCTCATTTTGAATTGGATTTCAAATATTTATTTATATACACAGGGATACATACACATCAACCACAACTGTTCACAATATGGTGAAGTTTTACCAGATGTGCGGGTTATTCAAGTATTGCCAAAACTTCTTCATACTTGTGAGAGTAAATAGCGGTAGCTCAAGAAGTTGTGAACTATTTTCACATCTTCAAGAGGTAATGAACTGAAAACCTGTTTGAACATTTGGCTTTGTACACATAGTGATGCAACCAGTTCAAGTATGGAAGCGATTGAGATGGAGTCTTTGGAAAATTATTTTGGTGAACCTAGTGTTTTTGCAGTGCACCACTGTACAAATGATTTTGGCAGAGCTTTGTGGCAAGGGGATTGTGTTTTTGGAGGTCGATAGTAGAGTTGGGATTAGAGAGAGAGAGAGAGAGAGAGAGAGAAAGAGAGAGAGAGAGAAAGAGATGTCACCTGCCTAATCAGGAGAACCTTTTTGGAAAACAGAACCAACCACGGAGCTGAAGCTGGTTTAGAAGAATGCCAGCAGGCAGCAGGAAACGATCCACGAGCCACTTTCTGTGTGTCTCTCTCTCCCCCACCCAGCATTCACTTCCTGCCAGAACTCCACACACTTCCTTTGCAGCCATTGGGATTCCCAGCTGGGACATTCCATCAAATCAAATCTCTCTCAGTGTGTCTCACACACACACACACACACACACACACACACACACACAGTGAACATGCACTTGTAGATACATCTCCAAGTGTTGATTGGGTTTATGGGTCGATAGAGCCATTTCTTCTTTTCCACTAGAGGTCGCTACATTACAAAGCACGAGAAGTTCCATCAATTCCTTGGCGCTTTAACATCATTACTCATGTTTTTTTTTGTTTTTTTTTTGTCAACTCCTCTGATCACACACAGGCTTCGTAACTCGGGCCCGAAACTCACAGCACTGAAAGCAATTATTCTGATGAAATCAGCTGAAATTAAACGGTGCAGAGACGCAGGCGGCGCGCAATGGCGCTCGAGAACGCGCGCGGAAGGGAGAAAACAGCGCGCTTCATGACTTTGTGGTTGACCTTTTCGGGGGGGAAAAAAAACGAGCTAATCCCCCTGTATAATGGACTCGGGCGCCGATATGGAAAAGTGCGGCGCCGTTATCGCGGTTGCCATGGAGACGATCGGAGCTCGCACGCCGGGAAGATGGCGCGTTATTAAACGGGGGAGTTTGTGTGTATTGGACCGGGCGGTTTTTTTTTTTTTTTTTTGTCATAAGTGTCACTCAGGGCTGCGCTGTGGTACCTGCTCCATTATGAATGGGAACCTGTTTTCTTTCCAGCATGAAAAAAAGGTTGGAAAGCACAGTTAGGCAAAGGAGTC